>JANDJT010000103.1:22303948-22315907 GCA_024331685.1 Stegophilus panzeri
CTCTCTCACTCTCTCTCTCGCTCTCTCACTCTGTCTCTCTCTCTCACTCTCTCTCTCTCGCTCTCTCTTGCTCTCTCTCTCTCTTGCTCTCTCTCTCTCGCTCTCTCTCTCACTCTCTTTTGTTCTCTCTCTCTCTTTCTCTCATTCTCTTTCTCTCTCTCTCACTTTCTCTCTCTCTATTGATCTCTCTCACTCTGTCTCTCTCTCTCTCTCTCTCACTCTCTCCCTCGCTCTCTCTCTTGCTCTCTCTCTCTCGCTCTCTCTCTCACTCTCTTTTGTTCTCTCTCTCTTTCTCTCATTCTCTTTCTCTCTCTCTCACTTTCTCTCTCTCTATTGCTCTCTCTCTCTCTCTCACTTTCTCTCACTTTCTCTCTCTCTCTCTCTCTCTCTCTCTCTCTCTCTCTCAAAACATGAAGGTGTCCAGAAACTTAACGTTACATTTCTACCTCTGACACTGTAGACTCCTTCCATAAACACTACATAAATAAACGTTCACCGTATCAATGATTTTATAATCCGTTTATTATGGGTGGAGCGTCCGCTATACCGTACACCTCCCCGCGGTTGAAACGATAATTAGACGGAGCGCTTAATTAATACAAGCGATACAACCGTTCCAAACTATACTGCGTTAACTCGAGCATTTTTCGAGCTTTCTCGTGATCACTTTGTCTTTAACCGCCTAAAACATCTTGTGTAAAAGTTTT
Source organism: Stegophilus panzeri (assembly GCA_024331685.1). Taxonomy (NCBI): domain Eukaryota; kingdom Metazoa; phylum Chordata; class Actinopteri; order Siluriformes; family Trichomycteridae; genus Stegophilus; species Stegophilus panzeri. Next base: position 22,304,656 of record JANDJT010000103.1, read on the forward strand.
TCTCTCTCTCGTTTCAGTCAGTATGAACGATTCTGTGCGGTGTTATATCCTTGTTCAGCGATCCCGGTTTCCACGGCTACAGCTCCGATGCAGATTTATTTCTGTTTAAAGCGTACGGTCTGAAACAGAGAGCAGGAGTTTCCACCCGGAGGTTTTACAGTCGTAGCCAACCTGAGGTGTTAGCACCCACGCTATTATTAACGGCTAATAAATCCTAAATCCCAAATCCCCTGTTGTGTGACTAATGAGCAACAGATGTAGAACATACATTACGCTCTCCGGGAAGTGCACCACATACGGTACGTATAAAGATATATTTTTATCGCATGTTCTGCTTTTACACATTCGTCTTTTCAGATTTTTTTTTTTCGGCCAACGGTGATCCTGAGACTCCAGAAAATACAGCGCGACTATATTTACAGTACAGGAACAGGGATTTTCTCCAGCAGGATCTTTTATAATCATATCCAGCCGAAGTTTATTAGCATCCACGCTATCGTTAACGGCTAATAAAGGCCCAGCATGTGAACGTGAACACCCCGCACATAAACCCTTGTCCTCTGGCGTCACGACGCTGAGCTTTCCTGTGCACCGAGGCGGCTTCAGCACCCAGCGGCGGATTTTACTGCACGCTAATGGTTTTTTATGGGTTTTAATCACCAGCGCGTTGTTAGCCACATGCTCATCTTTGGCTGGGAGGTTAGCGAATCGCCCGGGCTCGACACATCGCGGCTCTTTACGAGACCGAGGCCTCTAAACAGCCGATAATGACAGCCATTCAGAGCGATCCAATTATGCAAAAGGGAGGTCTAAACAATTCCATCATCCCCCAAATTAAATTTCTCCTAACGAGATAAAGGCGCCAATTAATCCTGAGTTAATTTCTATAGCTCATTTTCCCAGAAAACACTCGAACATGCTAATGAAGGCACGGCCGCACGCCGGGGTCAACCTGGAGTTCAGCCCCGTGACATCATCACCTCGGATACGTGTACAGGAATGTGACGCGTTTCACGTTAATCAGCATTATTCTTACGGTTCTTTATGTTCTGGAGTCAGATTGAAGGATGTGACCACCGCAGACCAGTGACATAATCATATACCTTCACATTCTTCACAAAATATTTACATTTACGTTACGGTTATGTTTAGGTTATCTAACAAAAATAAATAACCTCACGTTAACCAGTCATAAACTCATAAACTTACTAGTGCCTGCGTTAATGAATGTTTATTAATTAACTGACATAAACTATACTATATTATACTATATTATATTATATTACTGTATATTATATTATATTATTGTGTGTTTTTACGGTTAAAGTGTGTACATATATTTTTACCTTGGTGTTTTGTTTTTGTTTTGTGACTGGATCTTAAAATATATAAAAAAATATATAAAAAAAAAAGTATTCCAGTTCAATAATAACGCATTAATACAGTAGCAAATGAATAATTAATAAATGTAATCAAATTACAGATAATAAATATTTCTATAATCTGCAATACATTACTGATAAATAATACATCAAATGAATGCAGTAACGAAAATGAAAGAAAATACTCGGTAATAATAACAACAAACAAACAAACAAATTTGAGTAGATCTCGACACACCTACTGTCGTAAGGAAAAAACAAATAAATAAAGTAAATGAATTGGAATGAAAGAGTAATAACATTATAGTGAAGGAATAATAAATGCGCACAGATATGATTGGTAAAATAATATAGTATGGCATTTTTAATAATTAAAAAATAATAAATAAAAGAAAACAATAAGTAATAATAAATATATGATAAATGGAGAATAACCCCTGCGCTGCTCTGTACTAATCCTCGATTGTCTTTAAATCCTGCAGACGTTGGTGTTTTCATGGAGCGAGGGTACGCCACGCCTGGCGCTCGGTGCTACATCATGTGGCGACGACAGCACCGTTAGCATCGAGGCCACGCTAGCGCTGATCTCCGGCGTGCAGAAGGTCACTGCGGTATCGTTTAATTCACTGTTAACACCCACAATCCTCTTCTGCCTAAACTACGATGTAACTATGGAAACAAGACCCAGACAGCGTCTGCACAAAGAGAAGAAGAAGGAGAAGAAGAAGAAGAAGAGGAGGAGGAGAATACATTTTCATTGAGCGGTGATGAGTTCGTGTCAGCGGGCAAACACAACTATAAAATGACGCATCGATTTCCACAGCAGCAGGCGCTCCGCATTTCACGGGCTCATAAGATTCTTTTTTTTTTTTCTCCCCCCACCATTATTTATTTATTTCTTATTTCCCAGCAGCTCAGTAAGTATTGGCGATTAAAGCGGCTGGTGGAGTGTGAACCCATGTGCGCGCTTGTCTCCGAGCGAGACCTCGAGAGCGGCATTATCACTGATGTGCGATATGAAAACATTATTATTCAAGCGTGGATCCTAATGCTGTTATGCTGCGGGCCGTCGCCAGCCGTAAACAGCCGGCGGAGAAATGAAACCCGAAACACTGAGCCGCATATCACGCACGTCTGTAGTCCACCATTACAGGAGCAATATACAGGAGAGAGAGAGAGAGAGAGAGAGAGAGAGAGAGAGAGAGGGAGAGAGAGAGAGAATCCTTAAAGGACTGAAATATCACTGCAGGTCCATTTCATACTGAAAATACACCACAGAGAGCAATGCATTAGAGCTCTCTCTCTCTCCACTGAGAGAGAGAGAGAGAGAGAGAGAGAGAGAGAGAGAGAGAGAGAGAGAAAGAAGGAAGAAGAAAAACAGAGGGAGGGAAAGTTTGTGAACCCTTTAGAATTTTCTGTGTATCTGCATAAATCTAACCTAAAACATCATCAGTCCTAAAAGTTGACAAAGAGAACCTGATTAAACAAATGAGACAAAAATATCATGATCCAGTATTACATATCTGTAATGAGTAAAAGTATGTGCACCTCTAGGATTAGCAGTTTAATCTGAAGGTGAGATTAGAGTCAGGTGTTTTCAGTCAGTGGGATGATGATCAGGTGTGAGTGAGTGAGTGAGCGTCCTGTTTTATTTAAAGAACAGGGATCTATCAGAGTCTGATCTTCACAACACGTGTTTGTGGAAGTGTATCATGGCATGAACAATGGAGATTTCTGAGGACCTCAGAAAAAGAGTTGTTGAAGCTCATCAGGATGGAAAAGGATTACAGAACCATCTCTAAAGAGTTTGGACTCCACCGATCCACAGTCCCACAGATCGTGTAGAAATGGAGGAAATTAACACCATTGTTCCCTCCACAGGAGTGGAGACCAACAAAGATCTCTCCAAGAGCGAGACGTGTAATAGTCCACGAGGGCACAGAGGAACCCGGGGGAACTTCTCTCACATTGGCTAATGTTAATGTTCATGAGTCCACCATCAGGAGAACACTGAACAACAATGGTGTGCATGACAGGGCTGCAAGGAGAAAACCACCGCTCTCCAAAAAGAACATTTCTGCACATCTGCAGTTTGCTAAAGATCACCTATATGAACATAGACATATATGAACACAGCAATCCTGCTCGGATGCGCACCAAAACAACCCAGCTAAGACCACCTGAACGAGGTCGTCTCGGCCCGGTTGTAAACGAACTCTGGAGCACAGATCTACAGGTCTGAAAAAATTTTACATGAGGAAAGATCCTGGTTTTCAGAGTCGGGTTACGCAGCTGCTTAAGTGGATTTTCTGAGCTCCGCTTTCAGATGATTAAAATCACCGGGGTTTTTTCCCAGAAGCGTCTGAGACGGAGTTTTTCAACACGTCTAGACAGAAACGGACTGAAGAAATCATTTAGAAAAATAGGGTTTTTTTTTTCTTTGCTGTAAACAACGGTATGAGACAACATAAACGTTTAAGAAAAAAATGAAAGACTAATACGGTGACGTATGAATGAGAAGACGCTGAGCACTGAAATGCGATGTGGTTTAATTGAACAACATGGCTTCCGCACTCATTATTCTGCAGCACATAGAATAGCACTTGATCCAGCGCAGACTGTTATTTTGTTTAATTTGTTTATCTCGTGCTCTGACAGGTACTCGTGTACTCGTGCACAACTTAATGAAGCTACGAGACACTAAATCGAGATAATGAAATCGTTACGCGTGCGCAGGATGTAGCCGGTTCCGTCACGCTTTTAATTCGCTATGTTGATCTGTTAAATGAATAAAATAACACCCGAGAAAAATACGCTTAAGTTCAAGATCAGAATCGACTTAGACACGCTTCTGTTTTGGACAAGCCCCGCCCCCGTGTGCATAACGCTCACGTGACTTCTGAATAGCTTAAATCTGTAGTTCCATCTGAGTTCTGAATACTGATGTGTGGAATTTAGTTAATTTCTCCTTTTACTGTTTAACACGCGGCCGTTTTCATGCCATTTTATGGCTTGAGTTTTGATGGTGTTTTTTAAAAGTGCTTTTCTGTGCGTCACTTGTAAATGAAATTTCACACACACACACACACACACACACACACACACACACACACATTATTTCTGAAGATGTAAAAGCAGACGGACAGAAGTGCTGAGTGTGTGACTCATATTTCACTCCGAGTAAATATTAATACAGAGGGAGGGGGATTTAATGGGATTGAATTTTTAAAGAAAGTAAAGGAGAGAGAGAGAGAGAGAGAGTAAAGGAGAGAAGGAAAAGCAGGGGGAAAGGAGAGGGAGGTTTGGGGACGAAAAGAAGAGATGAGAGAGAGAGAAAAAAAAAAAAAGCTGAGAAACATGAAAAATGAGAGCGACGACTGGGAAGAAATGAGAAAAAAGGCAGAAAGAGAGGGACCGAGAGAGGTGAGGGGAAAAGTGAGAGAATAAGAAAGGAAAAAGAAAGGAGAGAAAGTAAAAGAAGTTTTTTTTTAAAACCCCAGGGAAAATAAGAGAGGATTGAGAAAAAGAAAGGAGGCGGAAAAGAAGGGAAGAATTGAAAGAGAAGGACGTGAACGTGAAGGGAGAACAAAAAAAGAGAGGAAAGAAAAAACAAAGAGGGAAAGGGAAACAGTGTGTGTGTGTGTGTGTGTGTGTGTGTGTGAGAGAGAGAGAGAGGAAGAGAAGCAGTGTGAGGGAGAGATGGAGAGAGAACAGGAGTGTGTGAGACGTTCGCACTCATCACCTTGACACACGAGTCGTCCTCTAATGTAAACATAAATATGAGAGTGTGTTCTCCGTTAGCTGTTGCTAGGCTACGTAGCATTAGCGAGGTGTATGTGTGTGTGTGTGTGTGTGTGTGTGTCGTTGTTCTTTACTCTGAGGGGTTCAGGCATATGATAAAGAGCTGCTCTTGATAACGATTTACACACACACACACACACACACACACACACACACAGACCTCTAAACACCATTTGTACCTAAACAGCTTTATAAAGTATAAGAACAAGTATTAAAAAATTCAATATTCCCATTAAATAAGAAATGTATTAATCATCATCTAAAACAGTTACATGTTAGGCCACGCCCCTTTTCATCTTTTCATCTTTTCATCTATGCCTTAAGTGCTAATTTAATCCACAATACAATACCTTCTGCTCTTACAGCTAACATTAATCCATCCAGCAATGATCTAACGTTGAAGAAGTTGTATAGCAAGTAAAGCACGGTTATGGAGGTGTTATTACTCATTTATAAACATGTTATAAACATCCATCACGTTATAAACACCATTTCTCACCCGCAGGTTCCACTCAGCCAGGATTATTTTCCTGTAACCGCAGGTTCTGAAGTGTTTTATTCCTCTTATACAACAGCTTTTTATTATTTATTTATTTTCGAAAACGACACGTCATACTTTTTATCCATTTATTGTTACATGTTGTGGAGCATCTGCGAAAAACGCAGCGTGTCGTGTTACTGAGAAACCGCAAAAAGCGTAAACTCCTCTGTCCTGAAGATGTCGGAAAGGTTACAGCTTTACCTCTGACTGTTACACAGCGCTGACACTGGAGACTCCTTCCATCGCGTTATGTGGCTTGACCCTGTGGGTCTTACAATACAAAGATAACGTATTAGAATGAGCGCGTTAATATAAAGCTGTGATTTGCAGCTGCGCTACTGTCAGAGCCGGTGTTATAGAGAATTAATCAACACCTTCTGACCAATCAGAATCCAGAGCTCAGCAGCAGCGTGGAGGAAAACTGCATGTGCTCTCGGTTCCGGTTTATTCCACAGTTGGTGTATAAAGAGGTTTAGAGCACACGACTGTGAAACAAAAACAGTCGGCTGCAGCTGCTACGCGAGCACCGTGTGTGTGTGTGTGTGTGTGTGTGTGTGTGTGTGTGTGTGTGTGTGTGTTTCTGTCGCTTTGCCATCATATCAGTGTTTGTCTATGGTACAGGTGTCCTGTGTGTGTTTGTTAGCTCACAGCTGATTACAGGCTTTTAACGTCATTAGCTTCAGCCTGTCAGCAGTCAGCTGTTAAACAGAGGGAATAATACACAGCTTCATCTATCTATCTCTCTATCTCTCTAAGATTTCTAATGAAAAACAAAACAGTTTAAGAGGAAATCTTTATTATTAGACGTTATTACAGGCTAAAAGAATGACATGAAGGAATAGAGGGATTTATAGAGGGCAAAAAGGAGGAAGTAAGAAAGAGAAGAAAGAAAAGCAAAAGAGAACATTCATAAGACACATGATTTAAAAGAAGAAGAAGAAATTGGATTTTGGGGTTTTGAAAAAACCAGGAGATCGGTTATTGTCTTGGGGGAAAGAAAGAAAGAAAGAAAGAAAGAAAGCAAGAAAGAAAGAAAAAGGGAAAGTAAGAAAGGAGAAAGAAAGAAAGAACGAGAGAGAAAAGAAAAGAAAGAAAGAGAGAAAGAAAGAAAAAAGGAAAAAAGGAAAGAAAGAAAGAAAGTTTAAGTTCAGGCGAGACTGCTGATTGGTCAGACACCCATTATGATGTCGTCACGTGACAAAGATTCAAATCTAAACATTCCATCAGTGTGTTTAAATTCTTTTTTAAAGTCCCACTTTAAACTGAGTTCTGGATGGTGATTGGTCGTCAGGTGTTGATTAGTTCTCTGTAACAGCAGCTCTGACAGTAGCGCAGGTTTATATTAACACGCTCGTTATTTTAATACGTTATCGTTTCCATAGTAACGGCTCGGTCACAGGGACTCGTACGGCGAACGCGCCACATAAACAGATTTTACAAACCATTGATACGGTCAAGTTTTCTGTAAGAAGATGTTTATCTGATTAAGGTTTAGGGAAGGAGTCTCCAGTGTCAGAGGAAGTTTTGCGTTAAAAATGTTGTTGGAATAAAACGAGGAATAAAATGTGTAACGGTCGTCGAGTCGCTGAAGCATACGAGAGGAATAAAAGAGTCAGGGATGCACTGTTATGGGAAAAGAACATTCTGTGTAGCGCTGTTATTCCTCACACAGTTCAAAGAAAAGAGGAATAAACGACTCGGGGAGCGGATGTGTGCAGTAAACACTCCACATGAAGAAGAAGAGCTGTGAGAAATAACAAGTCCACTAATTTTAGCTTCCAATAGCGTAAAGGACGCGGGCGGAGCTGGAGTGTGTGGCGTGAAGTGCTCCAACTCACTGGTGTGCAATAACTAAAGCCTTTAATCAGACGGAAAGTGCTGGGAGAGCGACTTTCTGACACGATGGACCCGAACGGCTCCTTCGCTCCGAGCCGAGTTCAGAGATCAATAACACTGTGAGCAACGGCCAGGAATAAATGTAGGAGCCTAATGTGGCTGAATTTCTCATTTAAGACGTGGTGCGCTAACCTCCTTAGCTCATTCCCTCGAGGAAATGGGGGATATGATTAGGAATTCGTTAGCGGGATTCTATTTTTATGCTGATGACACACTTTTCGCCTCGCCTTTCTTCTTCTCTCCTCTCTCTCTATCCTCTCTCTCCTCTCTCTCTCTATCCTCTCTCTCTATCCTCTCTCTCTCTCTCCTCTCTCTCTCTATCCTCTCTCTCTATCCTCTCTCTCTCTCCTCCCTCTCCTCTCTCTATCCATCCTCCCTCTCCTCTCTCCTCTCTCTATCCTCCCTCTCCTCTCTCTCTCTCTGCTCCCTCTCCTCTCCCTCCTCTCTCTATCTTCCCTCTCCTCCCTCTCCTCTCTTCTCTCTCTATCCTCCCTCTCCTCTCCCTCCTCTCCCTCCTCTCTCTATCTTCCCTCTCCTCCCTCTTCTCTCTCTCCTCTCTCTCTCTTCCCTCTCCTCTCTTTTCTCTCTGCTCCCTCTCCTCTCTCTCCTCCCTCTCATCACCCTCTCATCTCCTTCCTCTCCTTTCTCTTTTCTCTTTCATCTCTCTCTCCTCTTTCTCCTCTCTTCTCTTTCCTTTCTCTCTCTGTTCCCCTCTCTCTCATCTCTCTCTCTCTGCTCCTTCTCCTCTCTCTCCTCTCTCTCCTCTCTCTCTCTCTCCTCTCTCTCCTCTCTCTCATATCTCTCCTTTCTCTCTCCTCTCTCTCCTCTCTCTCTCTCTCCTCTCTCTCAGCCGCAGATTCGAGACGTCGTGTCGTTTGCCGAGTTTGATTTTCCCTCCGCTCCCTATTGTATCGGACACGTGTAGATTAGATTAGAGTCAGGACTGTCACGCAGATGAGCGTATCTGAGAGAAATACTTTATTAAGTTAAAAGAAATCGGCGCCTGTGTGTTTGATGAACTCGCTGGAACTGACAGTGATATTAGAGAGAGAATCATAATGCAGCGTTTTTGGACGTGTGAGGATCACAGCGCCGGGGGGGAAGGAGGATAAACGCAATGAGATTACAGCGTCATTCATTAGAATATCTGTGAGTTTGTGTGTGTGTACGCTCTCACGTACAGCGCCATGTATAAGGGAGAACGTTCGGAAAATATTACACCGCTTTCACACTTTTACATGTAATCTTACAGGAATGTGTTCACGTAACAAGTCAGTTCCTGTTCTCACTTACGTTACAGCAGCTATAACCAGTCCTTCCCTCACCGGCCCGCTCTTTTTAATAGGTTAATAAGACAATTTTATTAAAAAGCGCAGCTTAATGTGTTTTGTTTGTCAGAAAAGTTACAGCTTTACATCTGACTCTTACTGTTACAAAGCGCTGACACTGGAGACTCCTTCCATAAATATCAATTAAATATACATCTCCTTATAAAAAAAAAAAAAAAAGATCAACGATTTTTTCAACAAAGTCCCCGTGAACGAGCTGTTGCTATAGAAACCATAACGTATTAGGACGAGCGCATTAATACATAATAAACCTGTGATTTGCAGCTGCACTACTGTCAGCACAACGGGTACCGTGTATGTTTAGCTAGCTAGGTAGCAAGCTAACTAACGTACCTGATGCTGTGGGGAGTGAACCGCAGAAAATTGCCGCTATCATGGTGAAAACCTCACTCGCGTCCTCTGAGCTAGTTAGCTAACCAGGCCGTTTAGCTAATTGTAGGCTAGTTGGCTTGGTAGCAAAACATTCCTAATTTGCATATTCATGTATATTTTAATGAGGATAAAGCCTCAGTTCCTCAGCATGAAAACTGATGATACGTAACGCAGGGTCACGTTTATCTGTTACGGAAATATAAAACTTAATAAATATATAATTGAATATTATTATGATGCACATGGTGTAAATACGGACACCTCGTTCCAGCCCTGTATTTATTTTCTCATGTGTAAGAGTAAGAATAACAGCGAATCCCTCCATCGGCTTGGCTCGGCTGTGCTATCGGGTATTGTGTCTGTCCAAACAGGACTGGGATTCTCTGGACAGAGGCGGCGCGCGGCTTTGCGTTTGTTTTCCAGTGAAAGCGAGAGACGAGGGGGGCGATTACACATCCTGACGGCCGTGATTAATCACCGCTCAGCAGACATCTGAATAGAACTCGGGAAAGGTTTAACTTTTTAATTCATCCCACACGCAATCTATTCGAACCAGCTGCTGCCTCGCCTCGCCTCGCCTCGCGCCGCCTTTTCCCAGTGACCACTGCTTCTGTTCTCTCTCTCTCTCTCTCTCTCTCTCTCTCTGTGTTTCCTTGGCTTTCATAATTATCTAGGGAAAGGGGGACGGCGAGAGCAGTTGTTCTTTTCCGAGAACGTTTTGGCCGCATCGCACCGTCTCTCGTTATGCTCCGATTGTCGCCCGGCTTTTATTGTGGAAATTGTTCATTTGAGAGAACAATAAGGAAATTGGTTATTTTCTATAAAAAAAAAAATTTTTAAACTAAAATTAATTGTTTTTTTTTTAACTGAAAGAAAGAAAAAAACCCTTTGCGAACAAGGCGATCATTTTCCTGTGGAGGAAAAAAAAATAATACAGAGCACATGTCACAGAGAGGATGAAAACACTTTTTTTTTTTAAATGGCCCTGTCTCTAACCGCCTTTATTTTCCCAACTCGCTCTCAAGCTGCGCCGATATCTATCTCTCCGGAGGAGGAAAAGCCACAGACGCACTCATCAAAACCAACTGGGGAGCACAAATATCCATCTCTCTATCTCTCTCTCTATCTCTCTCTCTCTCACACACACACACACACATATATATAGGTATATATACATTTAGATATAGATGGATAACGACTATATGAAGTGAAAAATATGCACAAAGACACACACCGAAAACCCTCCTATCAAATTATTCATATAGAATAAAAGACAATGAAGAAATATGAAATATTTACACCATATTTATGCTTTTCTCCCCAAACACGCTGTATATGATGTCACCAAAAACACCACAAACGATATAAACATTTACTTTCACCCTCCTGAGCCAAAGTGTCCCACAGTGTTTTATTCCTCTTACACCACAGCAGGTCACCACCGATTACACCTTTTTATTTAACAAGAACCACACGCCACACTTTTTTTTCCATTTATAGCTACATTTAATGTCTGTGAAACGAGTTAGTTCCTGTTCTCACTTACGTTACAGCAGCTATAAACATTCGTTCCCTCACCGGCCCTTTCCTTATTCCCTCTCCTTATTCCCTCTCTCTATTCCCTCTCTCTATTCTCTCTCTCTATTCTCTCTCTCTTCATTCTCTCTCTCTATTCCCTCTCTTTATTCCCTCTCTCTATTCTCTCTCTCTATTCCCTCTCTTCATTCCCTCTCTTTATTCCCTCTCTTTATTCTCTCTCTCTATTCCCTCTCCTTATTCCCTCTCTCTATTCCCTCTCTCTATTCCCTCTCTCTATTCCCTCTCTCTTTATTCTCTCTCTCTATTCCCTCTCTCTATTCCCTCTCTCTATTCCCTCTCTTTATTCCCTCTCTCTATTCCCTCTCTCTATTC
>JANDJT010000103.1:22331922-22348162 GCA_024331685.1 Stegophilus panzeri
AGTGATGTACAGATATCTTCCTGTCGAAATAAACCAGATGTACGTGTGTAAATTTACTAATCTTTATTGTGATATAGTCTCCCTAGTTTACAGCTTAGAGCTTCGTATAATGCTAATTTTACACTACGTTCACTACGTTTATGAGAAACTGGTTCAACGTTCAATAAATTTGTTCCTATTTACTGCATAGTGCACTATATTATTACCCCTAATGCACCTGTACACAACCCGTACACAGTATTTACGCACTAAAGTAACACGATTTTTTTTAAGCCCTCAAGGCCCAAAATCCACCTTCGCAAATTTACACGCTTGCGTACTCATCTTATACGCTTATATTTGTTATTTTTTTAATACGAATTGCTGTGTAATAAAATTCTATATAATTTTAAAACATGAATACGAATGTAAATATATAACTTTTTTTTTTTTAATTAGCAGATCCACAGAAAAAAAACAAATATAAAATATATACAAATTATAGAAATCTAGTGTATATATTCATATATTATATTATAATGAAAATTATATAAAAATATAATATAGAGAAAATATATAAAAATAGATGGCTCACTTTATGTATTGATTGCTTTTAATGTTTGAATTTATATATATATATATATATATGTATATATATACTAAACATGTGATTCATTTAAATTTAAATAAAACATAGATTTAATTTAAAACCAGAAATAAAAACAAAAATATATTAAAAATGTGCACATGTACTGTTCGCTTTTGTTTTTATGTTCATAACAAATACAAATATATAGTAAATATATGAATAAAATATAATTTACAAATAGAAATAAAAATACAAAATATATTTTAAAAAGTTATTTAGTTAGAAAAATGTTTGCAGAGCTGCAGACATATCAAAATATCTATATATATATATATAATGTATTAAAATGTTGTGGAAATTAACACCTGATAATGATGATAATGACGATACTTCTTACAGTGCAGAAAATATTCTACATTTGATCATGTTATGTCATATTATGATAAATTAGACGAATCCAGATGTTAAATTTGGTGTGTTGGGGCGATCACTGATACAGGAATAACTGAAAACAGAGAAGATGTTCTGGATCGCTTTCCGTCCTCCTTATCTGTAATCGTACATACAAACCTTATTCATATGATCTCTTTTATACGTTTACACCATGACGAAGCCCCGCATCGAGAGCAATTAGGGTTTAATGAAATAAAGAGATGTAAAATGAAAGATGCGAGCTCGCTTCTTAAGTCAGTGCAGATGCACCGCATGCTCAGAGTCATTAAGTGGATATTAATAGCGTGACTTTGCCCAGAGCAACACGAGAGAACACACCACGCTGACAGACGTTCACCTTCACTGTCGCTGCAGAGGGAAAAAAAGAGAGAGAGAGAGAGAGAGAAAAATCCCATTTCTTATTCCCCCGGAATGATATCGGTAAATTTACGGCGCTGTGCGGTGTCTTGGGCCTGACAGCGGCGGGAAAAAACGTGAATGTGTACAGTTTCCATCGCCCTCGCTGTCAATCTGCTGTATTAAAGAAGATCAGTTTTCCTGCAGGGAGCTTCTTCAGCGCCTCACAATATAATAGCTAGTTCATACTAAAGCTCAAACGCTCTGATAAACGCACAATATGATAACCGTCACCTAATGCGAGCGTTTTTGTACGCCGTATCTGCTTACAGACGGCACGACGTATTGTAGTTTCACGTAGGAATACGCTTTTCTACCATTTATCACCTCGGGTTTTTATCTATAATGGTATATAAGAATATTTTCGTTTCTCTTATCATGCTGCGCCTTCGTACCGATATTTATCATCACTGTATAAAACACAATTGTAGCCTATTTATTGTAATCTATATTTCTAGATTGTAATCTATGCAAATCACAGGTTTATATGAATATTAATGAGCTCGTTCTGATACGTTACGGTTTCTATAGTAACAGCCCGTTCACAGTGACTCGCACGGCGGACGTTCCGCTGATAATAAACGTGTTCACAATCATCCACGCGGTGAAGTTTTCTGCAAAGAGACGCTCATTTATGGAACGTTTATGGAAGGAGTCTCCAGTGTCAGCGCTTTGTAACAGTCAGAGGTTTAAGTTTTCAGGACAGAGGATTAATTTACTCTTCTTTGCGGTTTCTCGTTTCTGCTGTTTATAGGAGCGACAGTTTATAGCTGCTATAACGTACGCGAGAACAGGGACCGACTCGTTTCAGCGACGTTCCGCGACTTTAAACGTAACTATAAAACAGATAAAAAGTATGTGTACGTTCTATCAGTTAACAACGTGTCATCGTTTCTACGTTTTTGTGGTGTAAGAGGAATAAAACACTCGAGGGCGTGCTGTTATAGGAAAATAATCAGCTTTGTGGTGATAACAGGAACTAAGATAAGAGTTTTACAGAAATAAAATGACGTATTAAGAGAGAAAAGTTCAAAATTGTCATTTAGAAAACAGATAAATGTTATTAAAAAAAAAGTAAAGCAATTAGATCTTGCAATTAAAATGACATTAAAAGATTTGAAATAGAATTATCATTCAGCAGGACATTATATTTATTCACTCGAAGCCTTTCTCTAGCTTAGCTTGGCTAGTTCTTAACGTTTCACGTGAAGAGCAGGCTAATTAGCGCAGTATGCTAATGCTAGTTCGTACATAACGCACGCTGTCTGACGGATCGTGTTACATTTGGTAGCTAAACTGATCATGATAGGGTTTTTTTCTTGCTAAACATTATACGACAAACTCATAATTCACGTGAGAACACAGTTGGTAGGTACTGTATAAGCTAGCTAAAAACAGATGCTAATAATTTATATAGGTAGGATTTAGCTATTAATCTATAAAGTTAAACGGACAAAGTGACAGCAAGAGCAGCACAAAAACGTCAAAAACACAGACGTTTTCCTCAGACGTGTGGGTAAATTGCTAAGAAAAGATTTTGCGTGACTCACGTTAAGATCACTTAGCACTGATTGCTAGCGAAAAGTGTAAGGTTCTGTTGCTGTAACAGACGCATCTTGTTTGAAAGCAGCTTTATTTTAATTACGTTTCCTGTAGAAATGAAATATGAGGATGTCTTCTTATTCAGCTGTGGTATGCTGGTGAATGTTTTCACGCTACTCTAATTTTAGCGGCGTATACGTGTTCCCAGTTTGTTTATCTCGACTGCGTGTTTATTCCGGGGTGAATGGCTGTGTGAGATGGCGGCGTCACCTACACGTTGTTCTGCTAATACACAGAATCGGAGGCTCAGATACGGCATCTGCTCACGCTGTCACTCAAACCGGCTCTCCCTCGCCTCGTTCCACCTGGTGACGCTCTTTTTTTCCCCTCGTAATGTCATGTTTCAAATCACGCAATATAAATATTTATAGAGCAGTGACAGTGAATTGAATAAGTCGCAGACTCGTGCAGACTTCAGCTGCGGTTATTCTCACACGTCAAAGTGGGTCTCGGATAAAACTCTGCGGCGAAAAATTGTGTTGTTTTTTTTTTTTTACAGCCAGACAGTTTCCTTACTTCGATACGCAAACATATACGTCTTAGAACGCGTGATTATGAATGGCGTAGCCCATACTGTATAGTTACACGTCTACATAATCACAGTCGGCATTTTTAATATCATCCTTCAGAGAGACGTGATGCTAAAAAAGTCGTAAAATTTGCGACAAACGCATTATTTGTCTTTTTTTTTTTTTTTTTTTAAATATGTTAAAGTTCTATCTAGCTGATCTTAAAACATAGTCAGAAATCGAAAGAGAAGTGAAAAACAAATATAAATGTTTAAATCACTACAAAACCAAAGATAAAAGATGGATTTAGTAATGTTTAGCGCCCTCTGCTGTCTGCAAGGTGAACAGTAGATAAATTGTAATTAAAAACATCTTTGCCTCTTAAACGACTCACAAAACCACGGAAAGTCTGCCTGCTTTATGATTGGCTGTTTAGGAAAACTGAGCTGTTTTAAATAGGGGGGCGGAGCCAATTTCCGGGCTGGAAAAATGTAAATAGATGATTGAAATGAAAAGCTCTCAAAATCCACTGCATGGCGAAACTGCAAATCACAGTTTTTCTCAAAGTTTCCTTAAAAAATGGTATTAATATGATACTGTGTGATGAAGCGGCATTACTGTTATTGTTTTGTGACCTTGTTTATTTTCCTACAGCACGTCCCCCAAGTGTTTTATTCCTCTTACACCACAGCAACTTACCACCGATTACCACTCGAGACTCCATTAATCTTTATTAAATAAATGTCTCCTTACAAAAAAAAACGACAACAATTTTTTGTTGTTGTTAATTAATCTGTTTATGTGAAGTAGGAAAAGATGAAATGCAGGGGGGGAAAACAGAGGCGCTAGTTTAACCGTGAGGAATTAAATGATAACCAAAAAAAAAACCGTAACGCTACATTAACGTCATTTCATTTCATTTAAACGCAGAGCAGTTTAGTATTCTCAGTGTGTTTATTATCAGCTTGTCTCTGCTTTTTGGTGAATACGCTGCATGACAGTTGACGCAAAAAAAAAACAACAACAACCCAAAACCATTAGCAAAGGTGTCGTCGGTATCTACGTGACTTATTTGATAGAAGTTCTTGGAGGGGAAAAAAGTAGTCAAAATAAATTTATCGAAACAGCTCCGACAGTCTCTAGAGTCAAATCTGTGTGTGTGTGTGTGTGTGTGAGGAGTGGTAGATATTTCCCGGGTCATGTCGAGCATTGCTCTGGTTTTATATGGATATTATTGACCTTCCTGTGTAGCGTAGAGGTGATGTATGGAGGCAGGAAATGAAGGATGGCTTCATAAATAATCGTGTAGCAATGGAGGACTTCTTCCTCTGACAGACGGCCGTGTCACTTTTCTACATAAAACACAACGGAGTATTTATGCATTGTCAGATGTGTTTATGACGTCCTGCATATGTAGAGTGAGAGACGTACGTTACTGTTATCTCTATACGCACGCTGTAAGCTGTGTGTGCGTAATGATATATGGGTGATATGTGTGTATGCTGTTAGAAATCATCGCATGATTATTATATAATAAAAGGAAAATTGGGCTAAAGTCTATATCTACAGAATCTATAGAATATATATATATATATATATATATATATATACAGACACACACACTACATATATATATGTGTGTGTGTGTGTATATTCTATAGATATAACTGGAGCTGGCGGTGGGTCGTTAGTATTCCTGCTGTGTTCATCACCAAATTCTCAGGTGAAGATTTCTTTCTTCATTAATAAACATAAGAGAAGGGAGCACGCTAACCTTTTCATAAGGGATTATGGAACAGGGAAAGTAAAAAAAAATATATAATAAATAAAAAAAAAAAACATCTGCCCATGTGTCAAAAAAAATCATTTCATATTCCGAAGATGTTTGGCAATAAAGGCCTCTGTCTCATCACGGGAATAATAAACAGTCGGTTATGAGTTCGTCACTGAGCAGATTGTTGTTGTTGTTGTTGTTGTTGTTATTACTTTAATGAAAACTACGTCCCTTCTAAGCTGTTTTAAACCAAAACAACACACGCATCGCACAGGAATGAAGTACGAAAAGATCAGCACGAGCACAAAGTAAATCAAATAAATATCCATTTATTGGTATACTGATGGTATCGTTAGCGTGGCATCGTCACTACCTCGGTAGCTAGCGCGTGCTATAATCCCGTTTACTGCATGAGAAGTTCAGAAACGTTCGGGGAAAGCAATATGGAGGACACGGTTTTTAACTTTTTATTTGTTTTTCCCTTTCTTTCTTTCTTTCATTCTTTCTTTACTTTTTTTTTTAATCTCACCACCATTCTCCCACCTCAGAGAACATTAAGTTACATTTTATAGACAATTAAAGTCACTCCTAAGAGAAGGAGAGGGGGGAAAGAGAAGGAAAGAAAATAAAAAGAAAATAAACTGGAGGGGGGAAAAAAAAAAAAGCAAATGGAATGTTTTAGATAATGAGAATACCAAACTCTTCGGAGGACAATATTAAGACTTTATTAGCAATATATATATATATATATATATAGTTACATTTTTATAGACTATTAAAGCCACTACTAAGAGAAGGAGAGAATAGAATGATGTGGAAAGAAAAGGAAGAGGAAAAACAAAGAAAAGCAGAATTAAAAAACTTATTTTAAAAATGCTGTCTATTTGGAACAGGTCCTGATATGTGGTATTTTTTTACTATTATATATATATATATATATATATTTTTTTTTTTACAAAAATGACAAAAACATGAAAAGGAAATGCTGGTTAAAAATGCAGTCTGATGAGAACAGATACGTTTTTACATGGTTCATAACGGTAATATGTTCATATGGATGCTCAGCACAAGCTAGCTACTCACTGAGGCTAACAATTTAGCTAGCTAGGTGTTTTATACGGACAGAAGGCCTATAAAGGCAGAAAACAAGACAGAATGATCGGGAACGTCGACATTTACATCAGATGTGTCGATCAATTATTTAAAAAACGTTTCAGTACGGCTAGAATTACACTTACGCTACAGTTACACTTAGCATCAATCGCTAACCCAATTTTCACACATCCTGTCACATTAAGAAACGTCAACATTGTGTGAGCACTCATGAACTTGTGAGGTGTTTGAAGATTTCCACCTACAGACTCATGAACGTCACAGCAGTGGCTTCATGGAGGATCGTATACAAAGCTAAACGTAGAATAGATTATGTAGTTAGTCTGAAGGAATTCTCTTCTTTAAAAAGAGCCCTTTTTTTTAAAGGTTTTCCAGCGCTGTGATGTAATTTAAGCCGCTTGTGTGAACCCTGTCTTTAATATAATATTGTACAGAATGGTTATATTATTGGTGTTAATTGATGTCAGTACAGACCGCGTATGCTAATCACTGGGTAAACCTGCCACATGGCTCCAGCTAGCTTCCAGCAGAAATGACTAATGCTAACATGTGTTTAGATCATTTTAGATATTTTCTAAGATGTTCTTCATCTTAGGAACTCTTCAGCCAGGATTCCAAATCCGCCGTCTTTATTCGGAGTCTGTTTTCCTGTTTGTTTGTTTGTTTTTCTGAATCCACAACCTGCTATTGTTGCAGCAGAACACATCTAATCCTACAGTAAATTCACGAAGTGATCCAACGAGCCGTGGTTTGTGCAGTCAGGTTCTCTCAGTGGTGAACAGCGCCACCTGCTGCCTGTCGTATTAAAGCACAGAGATATAAATAAAGATTACTGCTTTAATTTACAATAATAATAATAATAATAATAATAATAATAATAATATTGGGACATTCTACAGAAACATCTACTTTTGTGTTCCCAACATTTTCATAAAGCTTACACTTAAAATAGACTGTATAGTCACAACTGAGTTACATTTTTGAATGATAGAAAATGTTGTTCGAGCAATTATACCTGTTTGAGCCATGAATGAGGTATTATTTATTTACAATACAATTACACCAAATTCCAAGTACCATAAAAGTGTTTGTCCCCGTGGTCATGTCTGAAGATTTAGGACCATATTTTGTGTATAAAAATAATTTTCTCCCTCATTTTAAATGCAATAGTTTATACGACACGATCACATTTATAATGTGGATGATATAAAAAACTAAACTGCCAAGTAAATATTATAAATAATATGATGGAAATGGCTTTTCCATGGAGTCGTGTCACTGGTGTTACCGCTCAACAAACAACTCTTATTCATTCTGCAAAAACATCTAGACTTTTGACATCACTTTGTATGATTCGTTTTATATGCAGTTTACAGTGTCTTATAATAGATCGTGGATATTGTTTGTGCCTCAAAATCTGTCACGTACATCTGCCTGGTTATTAATTATTAAATCAATATGAAGTTATTCATTTATTCCTATTTTGCAGAACTTATTTTTATTCTTTTGAATACCGCTTTGCCACCGTACGAATTATGCTGTGTCCGAGGCGACGCCTCGTAAGTGTATCCGTCTACAACTGGTAAAAACCACCGAAAACACCCTTCGACTTGACATTTCGACTCCACTTGAGGTATGTCTTCTCAACTAGCAGTTCCTTCCATGTTTACAGAGCGACGTCAAATCAACATGTCTGCTCACGCCGTGTACAGTGTAAAGTTCCCCTTTTCTACGTTTAAATGAGTTTATACTGTAGCAGTATTGGCTTTAGTTCAGTTCATACACACACACACACACACACACACACACACACAATACTTGGTTAAATCTGTTCAAACTGTTTTCAGAAGGTCATAATCAACATTAGAGTTGTCTCTAACGTTAGCTGGCTAGTTCTTGCTAAGCTACTCGCTATTGTGCTATGTTGGTGCTGTGCTGCAATTTCAGTCCAGAATGCTGCATGAACGTTTGGAGGTCACGACCGTAGAACAGAACCAGTAGCCTGTACTCAGGCCTGTAGACTGTAAACGTGCACTTAAAGTAGCTTTTTATGAGTTTTGCAAGCTCACGCCCATGTTTTATTTTAGTTTTTTGTTTTTCCCACTTCGCATGTCGACTGTCCCGAGGTGGGAAATGACATTATTACAACTTGCAAATGTCTTCTTACAAGGTACCAGAAACGCATCATTATTTCAGAGTTGACTCACTCCACACCACCCTTCATCCTCCTCAGCTGCTGCACCGCCACACTGAGTCCACCAGAGGGGGCCATCTTCACACGGGTCATTTCACCTACACCTGGCCGAGCTGAGAAAACATCAGGTCTCAGATCAGCTACATAAACGTATTTAACTCATGGAATGAAATGTGAAAGTCATTTAAATTGCGTGAGGCAATAACAGAAGCTGTCAGTCATCCAAGTAAAAAAAAAAAAAAAAAAAAAAAAAAAAAAAAAAAAAAAAAAAAAAAAAAAAGTCAAATGGTTGTTCGGACAGTAAAAAGAGAATCCTAAACACAAGGAACATAGCTATAAAATTGAATAGGTTCATAGATAAACATTTTCTGTAGTCTAAACATTTCCCTGCTGAAAAAACAAACAAACAAACAAAAGAAACCCTCATAGAATATGTAATGGTTTTAATGGTTGTAATAGGAATTGTGTTGGTTTTAATGGAAACTGTGATGGTCCCCGTAGGTCTAATTTTTTTTTGCTTTCTGTTGGTGGTATGTTATGTCTAGTGTTGGTTTTACTTTTTTTATTGACCCCCTTAGGGGAAACTAGTTTTGCAGCAAAAGGTAACAGACGTACAGACATTATACACGAACAATATAATATACATCACACAAATCATAGTTCATATCAGAAATCTACCTATGAAGAGTTCATTAAACCAACAGCCACCGAAACAAAAACAAAAAAACACCCTTAAATTGTTTTATTCTTCCACCAGGCTCTAAAACAACGCCCAGAAGGCAACAATTGAAATTCTTTATATAATCCACATCCACAGTCCACAATACTTTCAATTCGTAACTGTAATTGTAATTACTGTACTGTAATACTGTAATTCGTGTTTTTAAGTGAAGTGGGATTAGAGACATGACAAGAGCTAATTATTTATTATTTATTTGCATTGTTGAGTTAATTATGCTAATTATAATGTTTAAAAGTGAATCTATTTATATCAGTGAAAGGGGGAATCAGGGTCAGGGTTGCCAGATTGGTCGCCAACAAGCCAAACACTGTAGGTAGAAACAACAATTTTGGTCATGATTTTTCAGATAAATTGCATATAAACATGTCTACTCTTAAACTTTAGTTTTAAAAAAAATTCTAATAGAAAATCAGTGGGAAAAAACCATTTGGCTGTTTTGTTTTTGTCCACTTGCAACCACAGTATTGTCTGAAACTTAGCAACTTTCCTAAATGGTACCGTACTAGCTAGAGCGCAAACATTGTATTTTTTTAAAACCTTTTCCCTCAGAATTTTTTTTTTTCTATATTCAGAACGACAAATCTTTCTAGACATCCCGGATTCATTAAATTCGACATGTTTACTCATATCCGTAATCGTAGGATTATTAGAAAGGAATTTCTCAAAAATGTTCATTTTTGTTGGATTTACACTGGCATAAAATATTTTGATGTTTGTGTTTTGGACTGGTTTTGTTATCAGCCCTGGCAACCCTGTTATAAACCATCAGTTTGCAAACAAATACAGTGGATATAAAAAAATAATAATAATTAAAAATAATAATAATAATAAAATTAAAAAAAAAAAAGTTTACATACCCCTGTTAAAATGGCAGTTTTTGTGAAGTAAAAGAATGAAAATAAGACAAATCGTGCAAGATCTTTTCCCATCTTTAATGTGATATTGCAAAGTATGCAAATAAAGTGAAAAACTATCAGAAACATTTCTAGGGATTTTTTTTTTCCACTTACAATAACCTAGTTGCATAAGTGTTCACACCCCTAAACTAATACTTAAACTAAGCACCGTTTGATTTTATTACACCCCTTAGTCTTGACTTGGCAATATATTCCTACTTTTTCTTCCAAAAACATTCTAGATCCATCAAATTGTAAAGGTATCTCCTGTGCACAGCGTACTTCAGGACACCCCACGGATTTTTTGTTGGATTCAGGTCCGGGCTCTGGCTAGGTCATTCAAAAACATTGATCTTTTGGTTAAGCCGTTCCTTTTCATCTTCAGCTTACTTGCAGATGCCTGAATGTTTTGCATTAAAATCGACTGGTATTTGTAGCTATTCATGATTCCGTCCACCTTGATAAAAGCCCAAGTTCTTGCTGAAGAAAAACATCCCTCAAGCATGATACAACCACCACCATGCTTCACCATGGGGATGGTGTTCTTTTGGTGAATACCTTTTGGAAGTGGTCTCATCACATCATGAAACATTTTGCCACATGACTTGTGGTGATTTAGTTGAGCTTGGATGTTTTTTGTGAGAAAGTGCTTCCGTCTAGCCCCCCTACCCCACAGCCCAGACGTGAAGAATACGAAAGATTGTTGTCACATGTAGAGAGTAATCGGTACTTATCAGATGTTCCTGCAGCGCCTTTAATGTTGCCGTAGGTCTCGTAGCAGCCTCCCAGGTAAGTTTTGTCCTGTCATTTTGTAAGTTTCAGAGGGACATCCTGTTCTTGCTTCATGTCACTGTGGTGCTCCATTTTCTCTATTTGTCGATAATGGCCTTTATGGTGTTCCATGGTACATTTAATGTTCTGGAAATGTTTTGCACCGTACATGCTTTGTAAGTTCTTTGTAAACCATGGCTTCAGCAGTCATATGAAGCCAAGAAGATGTGAAGACAATCCTACAGAAGCAGCTGGTCTTTATTTGGAGTTAATCAGAATAATTGCATTGATGACAGCTGTATGATAATTACTTTTGAACATGAGATTGAATGTGATTGGTTCATTTTGAACACAGCCACACCCCCAATTATAAAAGGGTGTGCATACTTATTCACTCAGGTTACTATAACTTTTATTTTCTTTCCTATTTTTCCCTAAAATGTTTCTGATTGTTTTTCACTTAATTTTTATACGTTGTAATTTCACACTGAGGGTGAAAAAAAGGGTGTGTAGACTTTATATATCCACTGTAAACAATTTAATCAAATAATGTGGCAATGGCAACCCTGAATGCTGCGTAACAGCGATGTGGTGCAAAGTACAACCACAAGGTGGCGTTTTCTCACCATTCCTCATTAATACACTCATTTATTAATTCATCGAATTATTTTTATTTCGTCGTATTTGTAATCGTTTCGCTTATTCGAACCAAACATTTCTCACAGCTTTGTATTTATTTTGTCGTTTTTATCGACGTCATCGTCCTGAGGAGAGAAAAGCCAAAAAATAAAATGAAGCGAGAAAAAAAAAAAAAAAAAAAAAAAAAAGCACGCGCTAGTTGCAACGTGAGGCTAAAGATTGTCTCGTGCTCGTGGGAGGAGACTCCCAGCGCTGAGCGCCAATCGTGTCGCGGCTCGAGCCTCTTCTCCAGCTTGGCTCTGACCAATCAGAAGGGACGGAGTCCTCGCGCTTGTATATAATGCAGAGGACGCACAGCGTGTGTTTTAGAGGATGAGAGGACCATTCGTGTTTTTATTTCGCTGAGAGAGCGCGCGCGTTTATTGTGCTTCTTTTACCTCTCACTACTGCACAGGTATGGACTTTAGTTCGCATTTTAAACCGTGAAATTCTTTTTTTTTTTTTTTTTTTTTTAATGCAAACACGTGTTTATTGTGTGCACTTTTCATTCCATTTCGTTTTGTTTACCATTATGCATCTGCCACATATTACGTGTACTCTGTGTGTGGGTTTTTTTGTTTGTTTGTTTTTTTTGTTTTGTTTTTTGTTTTTTGCATCTTCCAAAGCAAATTTTAAATAAGACTATCACTGAG
The DNA here is from genome assembly GCA_024331685.1 of Stegophilus panzeri. Classification (NCBI taxonomy): domain Eukaryota; kingdom Metazoa; phylum Chordata; class Actinopteri; order Siluriformes; family Trichomycteridae; genus Stegophilus; species Stegophilus panzeri. The sequence goes on from JANDJT010000103.1 coordinate 22,344,272, forward strand.
GTCGTGTTTTCTCTTGTGCACTTAATCCTTGTTATTGTGGAGGTCTTTAAGGAAAGACTCTGAATCTGTAGTGCATTGATTGACTGACTAAATGCATCATCTGTCCGCGTGCTCGTCTTGCAATTATTTTTCTATTACGAAAGCCACATTAGTCACAGATGTGGTGTTTTGTTCTCGCAAGCACTAACCCCAGACTGCACTTCACACTTCTCTTAAAATGAGGAGCTTATCGAGATGCGTCTCTTTGAGTAGTAATGTTTTGCTTAGGCTTGTTGTCGTACCATATTTGCCTTTATTCTTGGCACATCTTCACTCGTGCGAAGTTGTGATGCAACACTTCGCCTGTCCGTCACCATGACGACAAGCCGAGGCCGCTGGAGGTGCTTACACAACGTTGCGAGCAGGTTTTCCAGGAAAACTCTCCTCAGCGTGCCCGAGCCCGCAGCAGCAGCATGGATCTGATTAGCTGCGAATGTTCCGGTTGTGTACGTGAAGTACACGTCGTAAACGTCGTAGGGATTTACTGAGCATTTCGTATCGGCTATGAGAGCTCTCGTGGTGTTACCGTCCTCCTGTCTGCTGTTTGTTCAGGTGCTTTATAGTAATAAACATGGCGACGTCGGCTAGCGCTCAGCTCAGCAAGGTGGTGAAGAGACAGTACATGGAGCTTCCTCAGGGGGACAAAGTGCAGGCCATGTACATCTGGATCGACGGCACGGGGGAGGGACTGCGCTGCAAGACCAGGACGCTCGACTACGAGCCCAAGAGCATCGAGGGTAAAGCAACGCACGGTTATAAACACTATACAATCGTATCTACATGGTACTCACAAGCTGACGGTTAGACTCTTTAATCACGAGCTTTAACCTTCACCTGTTAAACTCTGATCTTTGATTGGATTATAACCTTATTATTCTGAGCAAAACGTATTTATTATCGAATTGTATACATTTTATATTTGGATCACGAGTCCGGCTGCTCAATCCGATCCTCAAACGTCCTTGTTTGTTTTCATCAAAAAAAGAGTACTAAATGTCAATTCCTTGCTGCGAGATACCATTATTCATGCACCTTTTGTACTTCTAGTATGCATCTCTTATCTTTTTGAATTGGCTTTTAAGTCTAAATCAGTGCTCTTAAGGTAATTATGCCTGTTTAATTGCTTTAAAAAGGTGCTCTGTATCCAAATATCCAGGTATAAAGGTGTGCACTGTGATGAGGAAATCTGTGTACCTTTTTTAATCTGTACAGGATATTAAGTGTGTAGTGCAGTGTAGAGTTAAGGTACGTGATTGGACGGTAAAGTAAAAGGTGTACGTCCGTTCGAGGGTTCGACCCCTGCGTATACCTGAGAAGTGTACCAACACACCTGAACCATGCCATCTCGGATGCTGAATGGATTCTGTGTTCTCTGTTGAGTGAGCAGAAAACAAGAACATCTGCAGACAGGATTTGGAGGGGAAACTTTCATGTGTCTTAAAACGTAATCAACTATCTCGCTTTTCAACCAGATCTTCCTGAGTGGAACTTTGATGGTTCCAGCACCTACCAGTCGGAGGGCTCCAACAGCGACATGTATCTCATTCCCTCGGCCATGTTCAGAGATCCGTTCCGCAAAGACCCGAACAAGCTGGTCCTGTGTGAGGTTCTGAAATACAACCGCAAACCTGCAGGTAAAAAGAGCTTATTATTATTATTTTTTTTTTTTTTTTTTTTTTAAGTGTATATACAACTATGCTGATACTTACGATTTGCACTACAGTAAAGGTTCTTGTCATGTTCTCCATCCAGAAACCAACCACCGCTTGACGTGTAAGAAGGTCATGCAGATGGTGGAGGAGCAGTGCCCATGGTTTGGCATGGAGCAGGAGTACACCATCCTGGGAACGGACGGTCACCCATTCGGCTGGCCTTCCAACGGCTTTCCCGGTCCTCAGGGTACGAATTCCGAGTCTGCGTTTCTCTTCATGCCAACGTTTGTGTTTGAGGTGGTGTTTATGGTGTTTAACGGTTCCTTTCAGGACCTTACTACTGTGGAGTCGGCGCGGACAAAGCGTACGGCAGGGATATCGTGGAAGCCCACTACAGAGCGTGTCTGTACGCCGGTGTGAATATCTGTGGCACGAACGCTGAAGTCATGCCAGCTCAGGTACGGCAGAGTTCATGGGACGGGAACCTGGATAATAGGATCGTTCTCAAATATTGGCTACTGATGTATTTTAAGCTAGGTATACTTATTTACTGTACGTTGTCAAATTATCCAATACTTGTATTATGTGGTCAAGTATTTTAACATCCAATCAGCTACAAGCTCCTGTGTAACCTTACTGTAATTCCGCTATCCAGTGTTGACCAGAGAAGAATTGTTTCCTCTTGGGGGAACTTATTTTTTTCTTGTCTCTGCAGATTTTACATGACCCTGCTTTTAATTTCTTTTAAAAATAAAGTTTCTCGCTCTGCTGTACAGTGGGAGTTCCAGGTGGGGCCGTGCGAGGGTATTGAGATGGGAGATCACCTGTGGGTGGCTCGTTTCATCCTGCACAGAGTGTGTGAAGACTTCGGCATCGTTGCCTCGTTCGACCCCAAACCCATCCCGGGGAACTGGAACGGCGCGGGATGTCACACTAACTTCAGCACTAAGGAGACGCGGGAAGACGGCGGGCTCAAGTAAGAGGAAATCTCTAAAGCAGACGTACTCTGCTTAAATTTGTAAAGGTCCAGATACGCAACAGAGCGTGACTGGATGATTTCTTGATCGTTCGTGATTATTTTACGACTATAAATACGACAATTGGGACGTGTTTTGTTTCGTAGTTGCGCTTTGTGGTACCACTTTTAACTAACGGCACAAAATGGATGAGACGTCTGGAGAGTAAACACATTTGGTTCGTCTTTAACTTCAACTCTTTGTCATGAAAGCTCTCCTTTCTCAGGTAGAGTCTCTCATCCCAGAGCTAGTGTCTGGTCTGATGAGCTGCTTTTAGCTTAATATTTTACATAAGCATCTGATTTGGCTGAAACAAAGGAGTTTTGTTTATTGGCTCTGCTACAGGATGTTTTATTTATTTATTTATTTATTCAGCTGAAATACTCTACTCGGTGCACATCCTAAGTATTTATGCCAAATTTTATAGTTGTAGCACCTTTTAGGATAATATCTGCTGAGTAGGTTGAATGGCAATGCTTGAATAGATAAACATGATGGCTCCGTAGCTTTTTAAATGTACTTATTTATTTATTTATTTTATTTTTATTCCCCCCCCAACCAATCAGATGCATTGAGGAATGTATCGAGAAACTGGCAAAGAGACACAACTACCACATCCGTGCCTACGACCCTAAAGGAGGCCTGGACAACGCTCGCCGCCTCACTGGCCACCACGAGACCTCCAACATCCACGAGTTCTCCGCCGGCGTCGCCAATCGCGGTGCCAGCATCCGCATCCCTCGCGCTGTGGGCCAGGAGAAGAAGGGATACTTTGAAGACCGTCGCCCGAGCGCTAACTGCGACCCGTATGCCGTCACCGAAGCCCTCGTACGCACGTGTCTGCTCAGCGAAGACGGAGACGAACCCCTGGACTATTAGATCTTTTAAAATCTCGCTTCTCTTTATCATTTCCAGGACTGAACTTCATTCCGCTCGTCTTTTAAAACGGCCACCAGGCCAAATTTAGTACTGTACTCTGCCTTTCTTTTATTTCTGTCTCATTAGTATGTGTCTAACCACGCATCATAGCTGTTTTTTTTTTTTTTTTGTTTTTTGTTTTTTTAAAAGAAGTTTGCTGGTCAACTTAACATTTTAGAATCAAACTGATGTTAACCGGGGGAAGTGATGTGGTGCATCTGACCCTTGTGTCTTCTTTCTGTGATTGGATATGCCCTGTTAACACC
>JANDJT010000103.1:22361845-22373094 GCA_024331685.1 Stegophilus panzeri
ATAATGTTTTTCCATATATTATTCTATATATTTATTCATTCACAGCATGGTGAAGCCCAAAGATTCCACCACAATCTATCCAGAACTCCACCCACACTCTCAGGGAAACAAATCCCTGTGTTTTTTTTTTTTTCTTTCCTTCTTTTTCTGTCATCTGAAAAGAGTTTTCCTGAACAGAAAGTCCATCAGGTCCAGCCAGTATTCAGACAATCGTTGTATTCTTTTAAAGGATTATGCCAATCCCATCAAGATTAAAGGTCTCTCTCTCTGTCTCTCTGTTTATCTCTTTCTCTGCTCTCATCTGGTTACCGTTAGCGTTGTATTCGACTAGCCGGAGTGAACTTGTTCACTTTTAGGAGTTCACGAGGACGTGTTATACGACACACTCGGGCCTCGTGGGATTGGAATAGTTCTGAAGTTTGTGAACAAGCACAGACGACTCTTTCGGGTCTTTTGTGTATTTATCATCGTGTTTGGCATCCAGTGTTTACTTCTATTTAGTTGTGCACTGGTGTTATGAAGCTAATGTCGCTAACAAGGACAGAAGTCCTCCAGTTTAGCATGGTGCAATAAATCTTATGTCAAACTGTGTAAAGGTTTATAGAGCTGTACTGAGAACGAACCTCCATCCGAATAACAGCGACCGATGAAAGAGACAGATGGGTGTGTGTATAACATTAAAGTGTGTGTGTGTGTGTGTGTGTGTGTGTGTATAACATTTCTCGATTTATTTTTTCAAACGTTGAATAGAATTGAATTAAATGGAGCTAAACTGAAACTGAAGTTTGTAGTTATGGCTGTTGGTATGATACTGAGACACTGCTGTTTTTGTGCAATGAAATCCAGCTGATCAGTCTGTTGATTTAGCAAACAGCTAAGTAGGAACAAAAACCCTGATCTAAGCACATTTTGTCCAAGACGGGACGTTGACTTGAGAGAAGTGGTGAAAAAGTGCTGGCTGTGGCTGATTAGGACACGCCGAGAGCACACAGCACTGACAGAGTCCTCTCTGTGACCGAGGACTGAAACTAGTCGGTGGCCACACCCACAATATGAATATTCAGAGGTAACAGAGAGGCGTGGTTTGTGTGCCATGAGTACAGACGTCCTGTTCTCCAGCAAGCTGAATTACAGGTTTGAGTTTGAGCTAAATGTTTGAGGACTTTTTCAAAGAAGAGCTGAAGTTCGTCTGGAGCATCAGAATGTAAACGTGTTTTTTTTTTTGTTTGTTTGCTTTACATTTTTTTAAATGTAATACTCAGTTAAAAGTACTAATGTTTAAAGTAGTTCATACTAATATTTATAATTCTTTAAATAACAATAAACAATACATTTACGATAGGATATCGTCTTTGACACGTGTAATTCTCATTTAATCTGGACTGCTTTAGACAAAATACCTTTAGACAACCAACCAGTCTTCATTTGCGCAAATTTCTGTGCAAAAAAAGTTATAAATTACAAATGTGACAACAGTTACAACATTATTTATATATATAATGTTTAAGTGAGGATACGTATTAACTTCTACTGGAGTATAATTGTACCTCTGTACTCTTTTTTTCTACCTTTTTCATTTTATCGCTAACTACATCAGTGTTTAAACTCTGCCACTGATAGCGCTAATGAGCTTAGCGAACGTTTACAGTCTGCACGAAGCAGGGTTATGGTTTTATCTTTTTTTTTTGCAGAAATGTTGATTATAAACAGAATAAGAACAGAATGTGAGAAAAACATTATATCATAATGCATTTATATAAAAATATTTCTATTCAGTTCATGAAGTGAATGGTAGAACAACAAAATTCACACGCTTTCATTCATCCAGAGCAGTGCGCTAACTTTCTGATGCGATTTAAATAAAGATAAATGATTAAACGTGCATGGAGGATTGCACATTAAATTAAATGAATGTTGTAGTGAGATTTTGTCTTGTTCTTTTTTTAGCTAGATAAAAATACAGTATATAATGGGTTAGGGTTAGGGTTAACCTAACCTAAAACTAACCCTAACCCATTATATTTGCGTTTGAATGACAGTAAACATTAATGCTGTCTTGTTTTAAATAAACATTTTTTTTATTTTTTATTTATTAAAGGAGCAGTGAGCAATGTTTAGTGTAATGCTGAGTAAAATAATGAAACGTAATGTTTGGAGCCCCCTACTGGTAGCGAGATTAATTACAACTGCAGTCAAAACACCACTCCCCTTTCCCCCTATTCAACTCCTCCCCTTCTGTCAAAACCACTTTCAACAAAGCCTCATAACTCAAAATGTCCGACCTCTGACCATGAACACAAAAAGATAAATGATTTAGATTAATCAACACACACAAACTGGCGTTTAAAAATTTTACTAACTAATTTACTAACATTAGCTAGCTAGCTAGCATGTTGCTAGTTCGAGAGCTGAACAAGACTCAAGCTTTGATGTCATGTTGACCTCATAAATATACATTACATTATATATGGCATCGTTAATAGGCATGAATATGCATTGTGGGTTGGCTTTTAAGGAATTGGTGGCGGAGTTGAGCAGCTTTGTTCCACTTGTGGGTGGGGCTAAATGTAAACCGAGGGTTGAAATGGAGAAATAATATCGTAATATCGCAACACGATGACTAGATGTGTAGTAACAGTTTTAAACATTTATAAACTTTTAATATTTTTGAAACGGAACTTTACTAGAATAAAGAGTGGGCTGGAGAGGGAACGACTGTTTATAACTGTTATAACGTAAGTGAGAACAGGAACGAACTTGTTTCGTGAACATTAAAAGTAACTATAAATGGATAAAAAGTATGATGTGTCGTTCTATAATAAATAAAAAAAAACGTGCAACAGAACGACTCACAGTGTTTTATTCCTTACTTTAGCTTAGTTAATTGGGTTGGTTTGGGTTTCTGGGCAGCTTGCTACAGAAGCTTTGTGGTATCATAGTGTCATCGTGTCCTGAAGTCTGACCTCAGACAGTGTACATATTGCTAAATCTGATACGCTATCAGAGCCTTTTAAAGGCTTTACGTGTTGACACTGAGTCTCGCTGCATGTTCTGCATTGTGTGTGGATCTATTCTCCTGTGTGATGCTCCTGTGGGTCAGATCACGTATGCACCTGTGTGTGGTAAATATGCCGAGGTGGTCGCCGTGATGTCTTTACCCTTGAGGTATGAGAGCGTCAGCATGGTCACCGTGATACATCGAGATATCTCGCCTAAATATTACAGGAACAATTACATAAGGTGTTCCTGATAATGGCAGGAGATCAGCAGAGAACCAGCTGAGTACTGACTCACGGATAGCTGGACAGAGTTAAAGGGCGTGGTTCGGACGCCGAAAGCCAGCCGTGGCGTTAAAAATGCTGTACCCTTGTCCGTTTAGTTCCCATAACGAGAAAGGTGCTGTATATATTTGGTTTAATTACGATCCAGTTCATGTGTCACTTCATTTTCACTTACTGAACGGACGAATAAATATTTGTTAACGTGTTTGCTGCTTAATTTCACTTTATTTTATGATTATACCCTCGTGCGGAAGAGACAGGAGACTGCTTTGGTGCGGATGGAGATATTTTCAAAAACAGAGGGGTACTAACTACGTTTTCAAAATGACCCATAATCGTTTTCGTGAGTGAGAGAGAGAGAGATAAACTCAATCAATCAAATCAATTAAAACCGTCCAAAATGTCTAGATCTTACCCATGAGACCAAATACTGATCCCTAATCATTTTAGTCTTACTGACTTACGTTTGTTCCTTAGGTTAATGTTTTACGATCAAATCAATCGATCAGTGAGATGCAAGCAGCGATTACAGGGACCAAGCACCAAGTGTGACTCGTGTAGATACTAAAGCGTTTGAGGTAGAAGATGACCTTATACCGCATGTGATTATTAGTCCTCCGAAAATAAAAGATTACAATGGAACTTTTGACAACATGCCACACACACTTCTTCACAATAATGAATTATTAAGCAGCAGGTTTGGTTAGCTAACCTCCATACTGTACGTCTACACAGCAAAGCAACAGCAAAAGGGTTGAAGGAAAGTGCTGTTGTAATAAATAATAAAATACAATAAAATCCAGCAAATAGTTTAGTAAGCATACATTTTGATCAATTCTGGACATACAGAATGAATGAAATTGTACATTTCACACCTCTTCACCGGCCACATTTCAGTATAACAGGACGCATTCTGATCTGTTCCGTGCCCAAATCTGTCTTTTAACACATCTGAAGACGTGCAGTCTTTAATCGACTGCACAGTTAGCCGTTTCAACAAAAATACACATAGTTCTATAAAATTACAATTATTACATATTGTAAACATCAACTTTTCTTTGATGCAAATTCGAACAAAGATGCTAAAATTGCCAAAAAGAAGCAAAATGCAAACAACTACGAAAACAATTTGAGGTGCTGCAAACCGTTGGTGCTTGGCCCCCTAATCAGCACGAGTACATAATACAAATGTCGAAACGCTAAAACAGAACTCTACAACACCAGTGTGCTTGGGATGTTGCTTAGTAATTTAATGATCTTAGTAATTTAAAATCTGGACACTTACCAAAAGGAAGTAAAATCCAGACTGTAATCAGTTGAAGCCAGACTTTCAGACTGCATGGGTGTGGCGCTGCATCCACGCAAGAACAATCTCCAGTGCTGTCGCTAACTCGCTAGCTAGCGAATTATAATGCGAATTATAAAGCGAATTATAACACGAACAAGATGGTAAGAATAGTTTCTGCTCCGAGGGGCGTGGCTATGTTGTTACCATACTGTAATTTTTAAAATAGTATAAGTCTAAAATCAATTTTATCCGCTGTTTTTTATTTTGCGTTATATTTTCTGCTTCCGCTAAATGGCACTTCAGTGCTCCATACTGCTGTAGTATAGTTTTTTTGTCCTGTTAGTGTTGTGTATCGTTTTCTTTACACTTTAATCCATAGATCATTATTTAATATCTGACATCTGATGAAGTTTATCCTGGAGTAGGATAAATATTCAAACAGTTAGGTAGGACTGCTTTAACTTCCTGTTTAGCAGCTCGACAGAAAGTTCTGCAGTGGATCGGGTCACGTCACACTGACGTTCTCATCCGGCTGAACGTCTCGGTGATGACGTGAGGCTCCGCAGCGCATTCTATTGTAAACTGCTGCCGTAACAGCGTCCAGCTGAGACTCGCATGCTCAGAAATTAGAGGACGAGTTCTTGGAAGAAAAAAAAAATGAAAGCGGTACACAATGTTCACTTCATCACGACCCTAGCTGATCAGCTGATACGTCTGCTTCAGAATGGTTCAGGAAAATGAACAAGCATTTATATACATGGAAATGACATAAATGCTATAAATGATGTAAATTGCGCTGGAGAGAATAACAGCACGGAGTCTCTTCCTGTAATCGCTAACAAAATTGAACATGCAGCACATTTTTAACTACTTCATGTTCTTTTTTTTACGTGTGTGTGTGTGTGTGTGTGTGTGTGTGTGTGTGTGTGTGTGAACATTCCTGTGCAATTCAGACCACAGGATTTCTTTTTGTTTCAAATCCAGACACTAAGATATTCATTGAAAAACCTGGATGTTGTGTTTAATCATCTCTCTGTCGATTTTGGAAATACGTTCGGAACATCGTCGTGTCGAAAGCCGCGTCTACGGCCGAGCCGTAACCTCATGGCAGAGCTAAACAGGTTTGGGACTGAAATATCCGGATACGTAGCAGAACTCGTCACTGTTGCTCATTTTTCCCGCGAGGATTTTTTTTATCGTCCGAAATTTCTTCTTGGAAAAAAAAAAAATAACCTGTCTGATCTTCTTTATGTACTCTTTATGTAAACATACTCTTTATGTAAACATTTACAGTTCCAATCCTAATCCCAATCTTTTCTGTTTGATACAAGATCGGATCGGATCGGATATACTGTATCTGATCCAGGATATTTTGCAGGATTAGGGCCGATACGGTTTCCTGGGTCACGGAAGTGATTATGTCTGTAAAGGATAAACTGTAGGTTTGGGAATTTTTTGCATCTGTCCCAAAGACCTGCAGCTGACATAAATTGTTTTTGCTCCTGAAATAAAACGATTGTGCATCAAATAAAGGACAAAAGAATTCTCTCACAGTGAAATTCGTCTGCTGCTCTCATCAAATCTCGACAAATCCCGTATTTTCCTTCGAGCAGACTGGATGGATTTCGATCTGGATCTTAACGAGGGTTGAAAGTCGAGGACGGGGCGGAAGAGACGCGGGAGGACTGCAGCATCGGTGGGTTTAATCCCGAGCGTCTGATTAAAGTCTAGTGATGCAGACGGATTCACTGAGTCTTCACCTTTACCCAGGCCATCTTTACTCATTTTACAGCAATACGTCGTTAACATTTAGTAAAAGTCTCTGAGTAATCTTCTTTTTTTTCTTTGTTATATATATAATTTATTATAACTTTAAATCATTTTATATTGTTTTAGATATTTTCTTTAAAGTCTCTCATTAAATCATTTTCTAATCTCTTTTTTTTTTTTTTTTTTAAATCTTATTAGTTTATTTGAGTTTTCATCACTTAAATCTCTCACACACACACGCACACATAAAAACGGTTAACGTATAAACGTTAATTTATGTTTGTCATGGTAACGTTAGAGATTTTTTTGGCTGTTGTTAAGCTGGTGATATGATTAAAACGATCTGCATCCCTGGTAAAGTTTAAACGATGTCGTACACGGCGCTTCACGTTGTTCTGTGTCGGTTGTAAAGGCGTGCGAGTGGCTGAGGCCTGAACAAAAAATCTGCACAGTCATCCTGCCATCTGTTTCTCCGTACCATCCTGTTGCGTAATTGTTAACAGACTTTCTAAGACTTTTCGAGCACGCTACAGAGCGGACTGAAGTGAATCAGCGGATGAATCAGGAGTCATTCTTGTTTTTTGATTCCTGATTCGTCTAAGATATTTATTTATTTTTTTGCTAAATGAAACAATGCCCAAAGAACACTGAAAATATAAATCGTAAAAAACCTGTTTCCTTTATTAACGCCACGATTGTTTTAGCCTCACGTGAGATCGTTACGACATCGTCGTCGCGGTGCGTTTTTCAAACGTCATTTTAATCCAGAAAAGACCTCAAAGCTGACGTCAGGACCGAGGCGAGGTTAAAGATCGTTTAATAACTCAAACAGGACCGGCTCTAATCTCCCTCGCAGCTGTTTGCTCGAAGGCGGTTTAGAAGGATGTGGAGATAGCTGACACGGAGAGCTGCTTGTGAAAGACGTACAGAGATTAGACCACAATAGTGTGGCGTGAAATAACAATCAGCAGTGCTGAGTGCACCAAATTACACGAGATAGCAAAAGGTAGATGATTACACCGTTCATATACGCTCTTGAAAGGAAAATTAAAATGGACGCTGACTCGGCAAGGTGCTTCAGCGGATTGAACCGAGGATTTGAAAAAAAATACTCTAGCAGGGACGATAAACGTGTTAAAAACGTGCACGCGGTTCAGTGTCCGTGAGCCGAATACCCCTGCCTTAAGGGTTCTTCAGCTTCCGAGTTAGAATCAGCTCAGAAACTAGAACTCTTGAAGGAATCGAAGAACCCTTAACAGTACAGCAGACCGATTGAAGATGATGTCAGCACCCCTGCTGCATGACGCAGCACATCAGAGCTCTATCAGCTGATCTTTCTGTGTGTTTGGAATTCACAGAACTGAAAACCACTAAAAAACGATTACTGTCGCATGTGTCAGTCTGTGACCAGCAACAAATGAGGAACACACCCAGTTTCCTTTACATCAGAACTGGAAGAGTCGAAATGCAGAATTTAGCCGTCTGTCTGGTCTTTTTGTTCCAGCTGAGGAAGGAAACGCAATCCTGCAGATCAGCTAAACAGCTAACTCGGCATAAACATGAAGGACAGCTTAATACCCGAGCCTAGAAACGCTTGTCTTTGTTCTTTCAAACGCAGGATGGCCCGTGGGTCACGGATCTTAAAATAGTACTTCATGCTAAACATGCTAACATGGGGTAATTCTAATTAAAGACAGCATTACCCTGGTGTGATTGTGGTTCTAGCAGTTATACACACTGTGTGATTGTGGTTCTAGCAGTTATACACACTGTGTGATTGTGGTTATTGTTCGGTACATTAGCTGTTTTTGGCTAGAATTCATTTAAAGGAAAATAGTAAGCGTTTAGGACGAGGTGGTCAGGCTGAAGCTGACATTGAAAGCAAAACATTTCTAGCAATAATAATAATAAGGTCAAAGGAGTGAAGCCAAAGTGATAAGGCCATGCTGTCATGCCAAAAGTGTTAGGCCTAAGTGGCTATTCCAACACGGTCTGGCAAAAAAAAAAAAAAAAGTGAATAGACTTGAATATTAAAGTGAAAATCTTCAGATAACAGTAGATCATTTTGGAACTTTGGAAAGAGTTAACCAATAGAAAACGAGAGGGTGGGGCTATGGAAAAAAAAAACAGTGCAAACAGTGCAAAAGTGAGTGTTTCACGCCCGACTAGAGGATGCAGTCTGGGTTTTATGAGCCATAAATGAAGCTGAATTGTCCTCCGTGTAATTATAACAAGGTTGGATTTTACAGCCTGGTTCCACAGAAACAAGGCCGTCATAAAAGCGTTAAATATATCGTGTGTGAGAGAGAACAGTGTCGTTTAGTTAAAGACTCTCGCTGCTGTTGTGGACACACAATATAATAATTGGTTATATAATCACTCGTACAGTACGGTGGTGTGAACGTGCAGCACCCTGGTGGTTCAGATTGCACTCCTGTGTTCCGTGGAAAATATCTGGTGACAAATTGAGTCTCACACACACACACAGAGAGTGTGGTTAAAAGTGATAGCAGTTTAGTAATAAAGGATTGGATTTGGGTATAGAAGGTCACTTTGCACTTTAGGATTTCTTGCAAAGAATGCCTTTATTTTTCAGATTTATATTCATTAGCAGCAAAAACAGTTTTCTCTGTAAACAGTCCTCTATTTCTCATTTCAGAGATTTCTGTAAAAATGAGGGGTGTATCGATCGATACATCGTGACATGATGCATCATTGAAATGCGCAATTCACATAATGGAAATCAGCTTTCTGTTAATTATGCATCTAATGTAATTGCAGTGTTTGAACACCAGAGGTCCCAATCCGCGCAACCCATAAATATATACCCATAAATATATACCCATATGTATAGCGCGCATGCTAGGCCCTGATAGTTCCAGATCGCAATGACTGACACGCATTACGTAACAGTAAGTTATATGATTACACAACCACATTATAACAGTCAAAAAGATCTCTTCAGTAGCTTTCAATCGTGATCTACAGAGCCCGAGAACAAGGCAGCGGAAGTTGCCCATTTTAGCCGACTTTGGAGCTCTATTTCCAGTTCAAATGATATCTCAGGAGCTGCTACGGAGCTCATTACATTTCAGTTGATCGTTTTCCCGGTTCTTTGTTTACTTAATAAAATTTTGGGGAGAATTTATACATTTATTTGTTTGTTTTTAAGACATAGTGAACCTGTATTATATTTTAGTTAAAATATTATACAACCTCTGTTCATAGGCATTTTTTTTATTTATTTAATTTTATACAGGGGAAAAAGGGAGTCTTTTCGGTCCAAAGTTTTTCTTCATTCAAATTCTGTTCAAAAATATTCAGAGAATCGACAGCAATCGTGAAGCCCATCTCGTGAAACAAAGCAAACTGTGACCAGATGAGCGGCGTGAGCTGCCTAAGATGAGCGATGTGATTGGATGTCTAGGACAAAAAGAGGCAAAAACAAACATCTAAGCTCTCAAAAAGCCGCTAATGTACGTGAGAGAGAGTTGAAGAGAAAGAGCTAAGCTCTCCTTCCTTACACCTCATGAGAGCGAGCATTGTGTAATGTGTGGAATAGGAGCATTGTGTGGAATAGGAGCATTGTGTGGAACAGGAGTGTCATGTTCTTCCCACACATTTCTGAACACTTCACCTGGGTTCTATCCCCGTTAGCATGATACGACTCATCCTGGCTAACTGTACTTGTTCTCACGAAGTGTGCCAGCTCTATCCACTCTCTGGGCTCCCTCAAGACTGATGAACAATCAGGATGGAGATTCTCCGTTCTACACTCTGTCCTCATGTCCCACACTGTCTCTGTAGATTTGAGATCAAATCAACTGTAGAATTGATTTTAAAATACTGGATCATTTATACGCAGTTGGTTACTGGTTGTACCGAAGTCCCTTATTTATATACCGCGCAGTCCAAAAACAAGGTGGAGGGTTCGGCCACCATTTTGTTGGGTCTGGGGTTTTGTTTCAGTGTCTTGGCTAGGTATGGAGTTAGGAAAGCTTTGTTGCTTGTTTGGCAAAGCTAATTCAGCTTGTGATACAATACTTAGCCTGGGGGGATTACTTCTTTTCTATCTTTCTTTCTTTCTTTCTTTCTTTCTTTCTTTCTTTCTTGGCCTGGGTTTTGCATATTCATTTGCGATGAAGCTGAAGTTCAAAGATATGTGTAGGAGACAGTCAACAGGAACCTGGGGCAGTCTGCTGGACCTTTGGCTCACTTCGCTGCAAATATTTACGATGATAAATATTTTTACCCCAGTATCAATTCCTGAGTTAAAAATACACCAGTACGTGAAGGATTTAAGTCGGAGTGTACCATTTCAGTGAACCGTAAACAAGTGTTGCAACGGTCCTTGGAAGTAGAAATATTGTGCTTTCTTTGATTTTCTTCTTATTATTATTATGCACAGAAACAGAGCAAAGGTCAGCTCTCGTTAAAACCCTAGGAGTTAGCGTTTATGTGGTGCTTGAAAGTTTGTGAACCCTTTAGAATTTTCGATATTTCTGCATAAATGTGACATTAAACATCAACAGATTTTCACATGAGTCCTAAAAGTAGACAAAGAGAAAACAATTAAACAAATGAGACAAAAATATTCTACTTGGTCATTTATTTATTGATGAAAATGACTTTAACCATAAGAAAATCTTCTTTAACCATTCTTTGGTAGAACCACTTGTGTGCTTAGGGTCGTTGTCTTGCTGCATGACCCACTTTCTCTTCAGATTCAGTTCATGGCCTGATTTTCCTTTAGAATTCGCTGGTATAATTCAGAATTTATTGTTCCATCAACAATTAAATAAATTAAATAAATTAAATAAAACAGGACGCTCACTCACTCACACCTGATCATCATCCCACTGACTGAAAACACCTGACTCTAATCTCACCTTCAGATTAACTGCTAATCC
>JANDJT010000103.1:22373194-22388882 GCA_024331685.1 Stegophilus panzeri
ATATTCCAACACAAAAGTGCTTGGACCCCTAATTAAATGTTACATATAGCTAAATATAATGCAATGTGGAACAAAGAAGTGTTTTATGTTTTGGTCCAGAGCTGTGAATGATAAAATTATAAAAAAATTTCTTATCTCATCTGATTCCTTGGCTTAGTGCAAACAAATTTGCAATCTGGACCATTTTGACCATTAAGTAGTTGCCCCCATTACTCATATAATGGTCTTGTACAGTAATGAACATCACTCAAGCTGAAATAAAGGAATAAGCAAGTTATTAACCACAACGTTGATTATTTTTCTATAACAGCACATCCCAATGTGTTTTTGCCAATGATGACATTTTTGTTATTTATTAAAGAACAACATTTTGTACTTTTTAAGCTTTTTATATTTTTGTGGCGTGGAATCATCTGACCAATCAGAGTCGAGAATTCACCAGCACTGTTGTATAATATTTATTCTCCTAAAGGGGACAATGGGCAGATTAAGGACAGTCTCCTAGAGAAAAACTAAAGTACCAGTGTCAGGAAGGTGACTAATGAATGGCAAAAGTCGTCACTGGTGAGAGCCGCTAACTGAAAGCAACACCATGAAACGCAGATCAGAAGCTCATTGTGTGCTGTACGGGCTGTATGGTAATTAATTCACATAGTTCTGTGCTGTTACGTAAGATGGCATTTTGCTAATTGGCACAGGGTTCAGTTCACTCGAGGCCCCACTGAATTTCAAAAGCCGCATTATGGAACGAGCTGAAAGCTCTTCAGAAACCACAAACATCAGACTTTGTGCTGATTCAGAGGCCAAGGGAGATTTCATGAACGCTGCGTCCACACTGAAAATCACCAAGGTCCGTCTCCCGACCGAGGCGGGACCGGAGGAACGGCGGTGAAAGAAAACTCTGTACATTTCGGTACATTTGTGTGACGAAACGTATAAACGTTTATAAACACATCCGTTGTGCATTTCTAAGTAAACTCCTGCACATTTCAACGTCAACACAGTACAGCAGTTAATGTTACTGATTAAAGACGCAAATTCCCATCAAATCTGTCCCAGTAGTCTCAGCTTGTGTTCTATATAAGGGAGAGTCAATTGAAAACCTTCTTTATTTTTAATTTTGCATAGTTTTTTGCAAATAGGTGTCAGAAAGGTGTACCGTTTTACTACATAATCTTCATGCAAGTGTTCCAGTGCTTAACGACCGTCCAGTTTCCTCTAGAACTTAAAACCTCGGTTCACTTTTAAGCTTTTCATTTGTACATTTATACAAAAATACTCGTTTGTCTCCATATTTTCCAAAGCTGAAAATAACGCACAAACTTTTCAGCTCGTCTCAGGCTCTTTGACTCGTCACAGATGTGCGGCAGTCTTATCGCGCCGATCAAAAGCGCCAACGAGGGACACTTTGTCTCAGAGAGAGCCTTTGTTAGAAATAGATAGTCTGACATCAGCCATACGCACTTCGGATCACAAGGCAGGAGGAAATGCCTGGCACACGAACAATGACCGAAACACCACACACAGCTGTTCTATCGTTAATCTACACGCTCTTTTATCAGTGCGGCGCTGAGACGTGCCGTCCATCCACCCAGCCTGCTACAAGGATCGCTTATATTCATTTACGCTCAGTCAAACTGTGCTCTGGAGAGAGAGTTGAACTCAACCCGAGTCGTTTTGTTTAAGAACAGTACGACGAAACAGAGACGCGAGAATAAAAGTGTCTAGCTAGTTAGCGGTTAGCGTATTAGACAGGTTTTTTTTTTTAGACAAATTCTAAATTACTGCTTCAAATCCCGATTTACAGCTTTACAACGTTCGTGTCGTCGATTTTTCTCACACACGACTTCCACACTAGATCGAGAGTGCTGCACAAAACGCGCATGAATCATATCGTGGTCCTGATGGGCGGGGCTAGGTGCGAATATCCAGACATTCCGACACGTTCTGGATTTGCAGACGGCGAGGTAATATTTTGTTTTAGCCCTGCCTTTTGCTGCTCTCAATCGGAAGTCGATTTTGGCCCCGCCCCCATGTTTCAGTCCGATTATTTTGTCGAAAGCACATGCTGTGGAAAACGATGATTCGATAATGTAGCACGAAAGTATTGAGTGTGATTCATAAGATGCAAAGTAGGATTCGTAGATATAATATGAATAGTTATACATTTCCATTACTTTTAAGTTATACTTTTCTTTTTTTTTTAGAAATTGGCGACTTCGGGCATTGCGTTCATGTTCGATTTACGGGAACGTCATTGTTTTAGACCTAAAAAACTATGTGGGAAAATTCTAACCCCGATTAAACTTTCACTCCTGTGCCCACGGATAAAACCGATAAAAGCCGTTCGCTGCTTGTGACATGCTTGGACACAGCTCAGACTTACGCCCCAGCACTGTTTCCTCTGGCTTTGATCGCAGCAGGAAGTGGTATTAAGCAGATCCTTGGGAGGATTACGGAGCTGATTTTTGCACACGTTATATGCGAGGGTTATTTCTTTAGGGATTTAATAGGACCCATCCTGTGGAATGTTCCAGTTTGAGCCAGTTAATGGAAATGTTAGACGTCTCGGAGGAAAGGTGAACAAGCCCAGCGTATTATCTGCACAGTTGCAGTTAAGCCGCTGCGTATTGTGTGGTGCTTTTCTATTGTGTAGTAACTGTGTGAAAAGGCTCTCAGGTGAAAAATCTCCTGCATATCACCTGTATCAAATAAACATCTGTATATACACAGTATATCAGTGCTGTATGAATGACACGTTCATCACAATTCTGGATTCTGATTGGTCAGAAGATTTTCCCAGCAACCCCAGCAAATCACATGACCTTGTCACGTGCCTCCCTTATCACGCACACCTGTTTTGTGTTTCCCCTGTTAGTGATTAGTGCACTTATATAAGTTCTGCGTTCTCACCACTTCGTTGATTAGTGTTTGTCGGACTGTCGTTGCTTCGTGTTCGTACCGCGGTCTGGTTTTGCCCAGAGTTCTCATTTCGCTGAAGACTATTATTCATGTCTTCACTTCACGTTTTTGTTTGTAATTTTGTTCGTAAAGAAAGCTTGCACTTGCATCCACCTCCTGATATTCGACACAAGACAGTAACAGTAAGTCTTTTACTATAAAGTCAGTACACGCAGTGTTTATTATTTAGCTCACCGTAGCTAGCTTGCTAACAATCACTCTAGAGTAGTTAATGTTGCTAATTTATTATTATATACGGTCATTAAAACTAGCATTTTAAGTCAAGTGCTATGTCGAGTTGAAGAACAAAAAAAAGAATTTACGGTGGCGACGTGATGTCATGATCAACTTTATGACCGGTCGATCGGATTTAACTTAAGCTCCGCCCCTGGAGACTCGTGGACGGCTGTCGCACGGTAAAATCCGCACTGACGTATGACTAATAACTGATTATCCTCCATCGTCGCTACACGTTCAGACAATCAGAACACATTTTTGGGTTTATAGAGTATTATAAAAATAAATATCATTTGTAGAAACTCAACTGCCTGATGAACTTAAACGCTCTTGCTAGCAGAAGCAGGAATGTCGAACGAATCGAACTCTCCGCAGTGCTTCCTGCTAAATCCATTCAAGCCAAAGGCCATCCGGCCTCAGACCTGTACCTCGTAAACATACCTTCGCCCGTACACTTCGGCCTGGCGTAACGCAAGTACGCAGTTGCTAAGCAGCAGGGCGGGGTTTTCACTTTTAATTGTTGAAAACCTACACAGTTCAACTACACAATAAAGCTTTTTTTCATTCGTTACCTGCCTAAAGATAAACACGTGTTATTAACACCAAGAGAAGATAAACTGGAACTATCAGGAGTGAGAACAAGAACTAACATTCCACAGCGTTAAGTGTAAATATAAACGGATAAGAAGTATGACGTGTATTTGTTTAATGAATTAAAACTTGTAGGCAAAACTGCTGTGGTGCGAGAGGAATAAATCTCTACGGGACGCGCCGTTATAGGAAAATAATCAACTTTTGGGAGGCATCAGTAACTCCGCTTCATCACAACACTGCATCACGGATTATTTTCCTCAAACAGCACGTCCCAAAAGAACGACACAATTTCAATCATTTTCATATTTTCTATTCAGGATGTTTTTATTCTAATCTTTAGATTTTTAACAGACGATTTCCTGAAGTTTCTATATTCCTTTTTTTTTTTTTTTTTTTTTTTTTTACTTTTTCCTGTGATGTTTTTTCCATCCCATCCCATTATTATTTTTTTTTTTTACAAGCCGATATCCCTCCACTTTCACGAAGAGATGTCAGGCATGACTCACAGCGTGTAAAAGCATTGCCGTTCGTTCTCTCTTTATGGAGGCCGGAACGCTCGGGGTCGTCCTGGGAGGTCACAGTCGTGCTAAATACGTTTAAAAAAAAAAAAGCGCGGGTTTGTTGTTTTCCCCATCGAATTCATTGGTTCGGCCGGGCTGGAGATACCCGCGGAGGCTCGGCGTGTCCGCTGGCATGGCGAAGGAGGAAAAAAGTTCACACATAAAGGCTTGATTATTCAGGGATTTGGCAGAGCAACGCTCGCTCGGACACTGCGCTCAGTCTTCCATGGACGAGTTAGAGGAGGTTCCTCTCCTGACCACAGAGCGCTGTGGGAAAGTCATTAAAGTGTAAAGCGTCTCTCTTTTCGTTCTTTTCACAGGGAACCCATGAGAGAAGGAAGATGATGAGGTCTTGCTGTTAATGAGTGCCCTCTCTCTCTGCCTCTCTCTCCCTCTCTCTCTCTCTCTGGCTGCTATGGTAAAAAAGCTCATCTCTAAAAGAAGCTCCAGTCCGTTGAGAGCTGGTCCCATTCGACGGATACACTATACTCGTTTTGTTCTAACCTTTCAGGCTCCTCTCCTGAAAACAAGGGCTGGTGTTTGATTACTTCCTCTCGATCGAGCTGTTATTCAGAGGCAGAGCTCCCCCGTGTACCTGCTCCGTACGCCACCTGTCAAGTAAACGAAGGCCTTGAGTAAAAGTTGGCGGGAGCGCGACGGATGAGACTCGAGATATGTGCTTTTCACATTTCAGCCTTTTAAAGACGTTAAAAAGAGACGCTGAGTCTCGACTGTCCTCGTTACCGGACGGTACAAAGTATGCTTTAAAGGACGACAAAGACGGATATCTTTCATCCTGATCTTTATCTGGTCTTTAAAATGGACCTGAAGTGGGTCCTTTAGTTAGTGTTAGGGACACGAGGAAGAAAAATAGTTTGGGAGATATTCTGGTTTAAACGTTATCGTTTCAAATGATTCGTATCCAGGCAAAACGTTCACTATCTGGATTTAGCATGTTGTGGCGTTGAGGAAGAAACTCTCGGAGCACGATGTAAACAATTCAAAACAAAAGAATAGCTTGTGCTGGATCAAGTGCTATTCTGTGCGCTGCTGAATGAGGAGTGTGGAAGACTTTAGTGAAATTAAACCAGACTTGCGGTGATTAATGTGACATTCTGGTTAAATGTCTGTAATATATCCTCTTTAGCCATCGCAGGAGTCTCGTGATATGTTCTTGTCCTAGCATAAAAGATCAAACTGAAACATGACTTTTTTAATTAGCTTAAACGTAAACACAAGAAAACTCCAGCTAGGTTTTGCAGATAAAGTGTAATCTCTCTGTGTAAAACTAACCTATTTTATTTCTTTTCTACATTTATTTTACAGAGGAGCGTATTAATAAACTCACAACATGCATTCTTATTTTCAGTTAAAATAACAAACCCTTCTCATGTGAGACCCATCTCTCTCTCTCTCTCTCTCCTTCTTGCTCTCTTTCTCTTTCTTGCTTTCTCTCTCTCTCTCTCTCTCCTTCTCATTCTCACTCTCTCTTTCTTGCTCTCTCTCCCTCTATCTCGCTCTTTCTTGTTCTCTCGTTCTTTCTTGCTCTCTCTCTCTCTTTCTCTCTCTCTCACTCTTTTCTGTCTCAGGTCTGAATGAGGCCATGGTGATGTAACTGCTGTCCACTTATATACATCTCCAGCAGCTCATTCTCCACTAATCCCTTCTGCTTCATTACTCTCTCTCTCTCTCTCACTCACTCGCTCACTCTCTCTCTCTCTCCTGATTCATTCAGACTGAGCCAGAATTGCATGTTTACTCACTAAAAATCTCACCACAATCCGGTTCAGGGCAGATCCGAGACGTTTAGACTCACCGTTAACCCTTAAACATCGTCCTCTTTGAACATTTTAAACTGTAAACCAGTAATATAATGTGCTAAAAAAAAAACAGCTACTCCACAACGCTGCTGAGTTCTGGACTCTGATTGGTCAGAAGTTGTTGATTAGTTTTCTATAACAGCAGCTCTGACAGTAGAACAGCTGCACATCACAGGATTATATGAATGTGCTCGTTCTTATAAGTTTATATAGTAACAGCTCATTCACAGGGACTCGTACAGCGGTTTTCTGTAAGGAGATGTTTATGTAACGTGTATGGAAGGAGTCTCCAGTGTCAGCGCTGTGTAACAGTCAGAGGTAAAGCTGTAACTTGAAGTTTTCCACATCTTCAGGACAGAGGAGTTTACACTTCTTTACTGTTTCTCTGTAAAGGTCTGAAAAGAGAGGGCTGCTGAGGGAACGACTGTTTATAGCTGCTATAATGTGAGTGACAACAGGAACTAACTCGTTTCACAGAAGTTCTACAACATTAAATGTAACTATAAATGGATTTTATAAAGGTATGATTACAACTTTAACGCCCTTATGTGTTTTAAAAAGCAGCCGATACCACTGATGTCTTCATATTTGATACAGCGTAGAATATTTAATAATACTAATTACGTCATTACTGTGTGTATATTGCACCCTTGTTCCTAAATTAAAGCTAATCTATTACTTTACTATCTAAGAGCCTCTCTCGGATGCTTATTTGCATTATTCTGGTGGCTTTGATCTACTGAAAGTAGCTTTCAATTGTGTCACTGATACTAAAAAATACTCTCAAACCGCACAAAAATGTTTATTTGGGGGGGGGGTATTTTGTGAGATTAAATAAGAGACACTGAGAAGTAGTCACATTACTGCATAATTACAAAAATAATAATGATAATTATCAAACACTGCACACTACCATGAGGAATTGTATGTTGTAGAAAATATTCACTGTGCACCTAGCGCCCTCTGGTGGGCATTCATTACTGTGTATAAAATAAATGTAATAATGTAAGATAATTTTTGTACATTATTTGAAAACGTTGTTTTATGCAAATGGAGCACACAGTGTTTGTTGGCAATTTGGTTAATTTAATACAAAAAAAATACATTCAATACAGAAATTTACACAGCTTTACAAGACAGCTAAGTAAGACGGTGAGTGTAATTCCAGCTCAGTCCAGCAGGAGGCAGTGTACGCTAATTCTTAGTCACTCAGTACTTACATGGGAACTCCGGTTCTTTTCACTGAGCCGACTCTTTCGGCTCCCAAATGGTTCAATCCCATTTGTTCCCTCTATCCCGCACAGAGCGATCGCTGATTCTTCTTCATATGACTGACATTGTTCTATGAACTCTTTTAACAAATAAATTAACATTACTCTGCATTACATTATATTAAAAAATGCAGACAAATCCTGTGTGGCTCGAGAGTCAAACATACGACTCACTGAACAGCTCGGATATTTTATATATAGTTTTCCTGACTCCAAAACATTTCTTTATAAAGAGAAGTGTTGTTCATTTTGTTAAAGATTATTGTAGAAATGTTTGTAGTCTTGAAATTTGTGTCTACATTTTATTTATTCGTATTTTTTTTTTTTTCATTTTGATGACAAATGATCGACGGTTAGCACGTTAAAGTAATAATGGAGCCAAAAGTTTGCTTTCACGCCAAATCTACTCGATCAGATGTTCGGTGTCTGATGATCGTTTCTGTAATTTTGCACTAACCCGAACCCGAACCCTTGTACCGGTTTAGCATCTCGACTGATCGTGGCGTAGAAAACTGTACGTTTTTGTCCAAGTTATCGCTTTAAGTGACGTCTCTGAAGTCTTTTTCTCTTTCTCGTTGTTTTCCACTCATCCCGCCTGAACCTGATTCAGATCTCAAAACCAGGTCTTCAAATATAAACTGAACATCTGTGAAGAATTGTCTTTTTTTTTTTCTGGGTCTCTGAAAAAGGCGCCCCGTTCTGTCGATGGACAGCGTGGAGAAATGCGCAGAGAAACAGATGGAAAAACTCTTTTAATGTTTGGTTTATCATGCCGAGTGTTTAATTCAGTCACAGCTCACATTTTTACAAACGAAATTCCACAACAGCACTGAACATTTCAGTGAAAACGCTTATGTGAACGCTTCACGTCACTCACTGATGAAACATCACTACTTCCAGCTAGCCATGTGACCATATCGAATATATAACAACGGGCTGAATTTGATCACGCTTTTGACGTGACAAAATATATTCATTGGAATGACTTTAATGTATCTAAAGCTTTAAAATAAGTTATTATGCCTGTTATACTTGTTTTTTTACTTGCACAGTCAGATAGCTATACATAAATAAAGTTAAATATAGCTCAAATGATTTAACGCTAGCCCACAAGTTAAAAAGTAATATTTAGCTAGCTAGTGTTAATTTGTTACAGCTATGTAGCTAGAGTTGCATTATGGTTGTATGTGTTTGTCATCACAACTTGCCCAAAGTTACTAAAATAACATGATCCGCTAGCTAGCTTTGCGTTATCTAGCTAATTACATTCAGCAAGCTAGCACAAGATTAGCAGGTCACGTTGCGCTAGCTAGGTAAAGGTAACATCCACAGGCACTCTATGAACTCAAATAACCAAGAAAACGCTAGCTATCCGATTTGTAAACACATTCTGTCCGCCATGTTTGTCAAACTGTTCA
The DNA here is from genome assembly GCA_024331685.1 of Stegophilus panzeri. Lineage (NCBI taxonomy): Eukaryota > Metazoa > Chordata > Actinopteri > Siluriformes > Trichomycteridae > Stegophilus > Stegophilus panzeri. Next base: position 22,382,056 of record JANDJT010000103.1, read on the forward strand.
TATTATTCTCGATTTTAAAGTGACAAACATAAACGATAGCGACGATAACAACGTAAATTCCAAAGCAACACACACAACAAATAACAACTTGCCAGAAATGACCAGAAATGATGAATAATATATTTTTTTTTTTCTTTAGAATTTTCTTAACCAACAACAGTGCACATCATTACAGGTTTAACAAACAAACACGTGCAGATCGACTTTAAACCACAGAGTCACAGTTTTTACATTACAAAATCACATATGAAGTACATTTGATTAGCCCTCATCAGATCCATCCTGAGATCGCAGTCATTAAGGCAGCTTTCTGTTTCCATGGTAACAGTTACTGTAGCATCCAATAGCAGCTTAATATAGTTATAACTTTAGCACGTGATTAGATTAGATTAGATTAGATTAGATTAGATTAGATTAGATTAGGGGTGTGACAGTGTATTGGTATGACGGTTTAACTTTGATAAGTGAATCTGAAATTTTATCGTGTTTAGCACCTTTAAGGTTCTGCTATAGCAGTGTGGATAATGATGGTGTGTTAACCTAGCGAAAATTGTTTGTATCGTTCCACCTCAGTGTTGGATTATGACAGTGCTTAATAATAATAATAATAATAATTTAGCTGTTACCCTACATTCACACTAGCAATGCACTCGTCTTGCTAGCAGTTTGTCTCTTGTGGGCGTGGCCTTGTCCAGATTTTTTTTTTTTTACAATGGGAAACATTATCAGCATTTTCAGTGGTATGTATGTATGTGTATATATATATATATGTGTGTGTGTGTGTGTGTGTGTGTGTGTGTGTGTGTATATATATATAAAATCAGTCCCTACAAGATCAAAGCAAACTCCACAATACTGGGAAGAGCTTCCAATTTTTCAAAATTATTTCAACAATCACAAAAAAAAAACCTCTGCGAAATCCTTTACAGACTGATTTATGACTTAAACGTATCACCACGCAATCTTTTGCATGTGTCGCATAATTTATTTTGCTTAACGCCTAATTAGAAAATCTCAATTGGAATGTCACTCGCCACATGTCGCTAGTGTGACCGTAGGGTTCTTGCAATATTTGCATTTGCAGTAATGATGTCACAAATAGCTTCAGTATGCAAATGAGCATGCAAATGAACTTAATACGGGGCAATTTTTCAAATGAGGTCCATACTGCCGTACACTACAGGCGAAGTTTTATTTTTCTCTTAAATTAAAGGTATCTAGGAATCTTATCTGTATTTACTTTCTATAACTGAGCTAAAAATCAATGCATTGTACGTTTTAGCAGATGTTTATACAGAATATATACTTCTGAGAAAATGAAATGCATAAAATAACAAAGTCTCAACAGAAACCCAACGCCATTCGTTAAATATCAGGACAGATTAATGGAGTTTAAACACTGTATGTTTTCAAGATCAGCCCTTTTTTGTTTGTTGTAACCGTATACACACACACACACACACACACACACACACACACACACACACACTTGTCGTGTCATTATGCTATTTTCCATTAGCCACTTTATCTCTCCTGAATAATTACAGTAATGAGCGGATGCCCTTTTCTGATGAGCACTGTGGGAGAATCGTGTGCGGTGACCCGTGGTGAACGAGCGCAGGGCGGAAAATCACTTTCAAAACGCATCATGGCAATTTGGTGGAAGGAATAAAAACGAAATATGGCACGCTGGACAAAACAGCGAGGAAAAAATCTTAAACAGATTCATGTAGCAGTTTCACAACAACAACAACAAAAAAAAACAGAATTATGTCAGTTAAAATAAACACTCCCAACATTGCATGCCCCGCCCACTTTCCGAATCGTTATTTGCATACTGGAACCTGATTAGTTGTTCTATTAAATGATGCAATAACACTCACGCATGTTTAATACGAACCGTTTTTTTTCAGATAAAAACGTCCAGCTAGCTGTTTCTTCAAAAACGTGACAATCTCCACACTTTCGAAATTACGGTCAGCTCCGAAAGTATTGGCACCCTTGGTAAAGATGGGTTTCATCTCACACCGAAAAAGATACCCGTCGTTTAAGTATTATTTTATTTTTAAGTAAACTACACTTTGCAACAAAATCACATATGTTTATATTTTTTGGCACCCCTAGAAATTCTTTATGAGCAAAATTGCTGGAACAACTGAAGCATATTAATAGTATTTATATTTTTACTTTTTTTTTTTTTTTTTTAAGTTCACCCGAGTCGTCCCTGAGACATCCACTTGGGATATAAATAAAAAAGGTAGTGACACAGAGAAATGATTCCCTTAATCATTAAACATGCAGAAGATTAGATAAGATTAGATTAGATAATACATTGAGTTTAATTAAAGGATTTGAAGGATCATATTTTCAGTGTGAGATGATCTCACTAATCTATTTTTTTTTTTTTTTTTTTTTTACCCATCTTTGCCAAGGATGCCAATATTTTTGGAGCTGACAGTAAAATCCTCTGAATGTAGTTAAGTGGTTTACAGCTCTTATCGATCAGGGAATAAATTTTCCGGGTGCATTCGGTAGTACCTCTATCTCAGAATAAAGAAGATTATAAGGTCGTATGACAGTTAAGAAAGCTCCGCCTCCTTCATTAGCATTTTGGTGTTTTATGAGTTCTGGGGGCGTGGCTTTAAAGGGAACACGGCATTCACCCTCGGGTCTGAATGAGGTGGTCTAGCACAATGAGAAAGTGATGCGACTATATATTCGGAAGAGTTTTGAGTTTTACATACAAATCAAAAGCGTCCCAACTGTCGACGTGACCTTTAACAGCGTCTCTGAGCTACAATGTAGCACTCGTAGCAAACTGTCAGCGTAACCTACCATCATTTACTGATAACACTAAAAATACTACAACTTAATGATGCTTGTATTAATTGCACATTTTTTTTAAAAAATGGTATTTGCAATACTCATAATGCTGAATAGTTTTAGAAAATGGCAGTGTATCCTGCAGAGTGTGTGACTATACAACACGGTTTTATAGAAATGGAAAAAGAAATGTGTGCCTGGAAAGAGAAGAGAAGGTTTGATTCGTCTGTGTAATATCACTTCGCCGTATTTCTCTGCTTCGTCTGCAAAGACAGCAGACAGTCTTGGCACGTCAGCAGATTCTGTGTCTTTCTTAGCGCCATAACTGTGAATAATCTGAGTAACAGTGGCAGAGTGCGAACGCGTGAAACACAAGACACAGTGATTCACACACCGAGGCTCCATCCAGTTGGAGTTTGGAGTTTCAAAATTCCTGGATACGTTTCTCTCTCGACCGTCAGCTTTCCAAAAGCAGGACTTTTTCAAAAAGGGCTAACACGTCTCCGCTAATGCACTACGCTTATTCAACTCCGACGTAGCTTCAGAAGGTGAAGACAATCTGACCATGTCTCTGCTTCCTGTGGACAAAACGCCCAAAAGTATTAATCAATGCCAAGCTACACCAATTAGCAAGAGTGTGAATCCTGGAAAAGGCCTGTGTAAGCTAGCATTAACTTTGGCATTAGCTTTCAGGGAGGTTCAAATACACTCGTGATGAACACACCCAACACGCTATTTACATCTCAGTGGAAATTCACGGACTCTTCTCGGTGGAATTAGATGGTAGAAGCAGAAAAAGCTGCTAACGCCAAGCTTGTCTGATTAGCATCCATGGATCCGAGGCTTCTTCCATTTCAAGGAGTTTAAAAGTCTCTCAGTATCCTTTAAAGATCTTCATATGTTTCCGATCTGAACATTCCAGTGCATCTTAGTTAGCATTAACGACAAAATAGTGCCACACAAAGTGCCACTTCCCTCTCAAAACAACTTATTTACATCTCAGCAAAGATTCGCAGATTCTTTTCAGACGGCGTTGAACGATAAAGCGAACGTGATGAATTTCTCACTTCCCGTGGAGACTTTAAAAGCCGCCAGTGTCAAGTCCGTTACTCTGTGGACTCCTCCGGCTCTTGCGCTAATACGTCTACGTTAACGCACCACAAAACATCACCCAAGCGTGACCTTCCCTCCTGCAACATTTTTATTTACATTTCAGAACAGATTTACAGTCTCTCCTAGGTGGCATTGGACGGCAACGTGAGCCTGACCGCTTCCCCACTTCCTGTAGCGGTGGAAAAAGCCGCTGACACCGAGTTCGGCCCGTTAGCATCCATCGTGAAGAGCGAATAGTCTGGAGCGGGTGCATTAGCATTAGCATTAGCATTAATATTAGCATTTGGGTTCACACTGGCATCTCGATCTGATTCCGAGCTGCGCGAGAAGCTGGGCGAGTTGGTGGGACTGAGCTGCACGGCGGTCGTGTCTTGAATGGTGTGCTCACTCGTTTCAATCTCGAACGTTGCCCCGTGGTGCCTCATGAAGCCCACGTTGCCCGATTTGGTTCGACGCGAGCTATGTGGAGGAGGCATGCGGCTGCACACGCAGCAGGCGGTGAAGAAAGTGAAGGCGACGAGCAGAAGGACGGGTCCGATGATGATAGGCGGGTTACCGGAGGGCATGAGCGTGGTGAAGGCAAAGGCGCCAACTAGGGTGATGTTGATACCCGCTAGCATGATGCACAGGCCACACGCACAGCACAGCGCCGGTGACGGGAGGCCCTGAGGGCGGGATTTACGTTTATTACGGACCTGAGGCTCTTTTTTGGGCACGGAGGTGCCTGAGTTATGCTCAGTACAAACCATTTCTATACCGTAGTTATGGTCATGTGGTCTTGGGTGTAGACTTGTTAGTGTTGCATCGTTAATCCTGGGTGACGTCTTTCAGGCAACCTGTAATGAAATAACAGAAAGACTTTAATCAATAATCACAAAGGTACAGAAGATACAGCCGTCTCTCTGCTTGTCTTAACACCCCTCTGAACTGTCATGGCGAGAACAATTGTAAAAATGCAAGCTCTTGAGAGATCAAAGGCGGCATTCTTCAAGCAAGGTCACAGCTTAGTCATGACAACTGCTGCAATGTCATCAGAAACTCCATGCATAACCAAATGGTCATTTTAATCTCACTTCCCCGCTAGATTAGTTTCCTAGAACGCTGGTTTCACCCGAATATGGGGCAGCAAGTCAAATCCATACATGATTCACAACTCAAAAACTCAGAATGTATTCGAATACATAAATGTGATTTGGACTTTAATTTAGAATAGGAAATAGGATGGATCTTTAACTCACTTGTAATAAGGAATCTTGGAGTCTTAATCCAGCCCAGAGAAATCAGACAGGTCATGTCCTGGAAATACAATCTTTGTTTTTATTACATCACCATCCCAAGTCTCCGAAAGCACCGTAAAATCCTTCACTCAGTGAATTCCTAATGATGCTGAATGATCATCTCGTGTTTTACCACTTCAGATCTCTGGTGATATTTTATTATCTAAAAAAAAAAAAAAAAAAGCCATAAAAATGTGTAATAAATCCATCACCCTGTGCACTGAAAGCTCTGTAATAAGCAGGAGCGCTGTCGGTTAGAAACGGAGAGAAAGCTGTAGAGCTGTAGAGATGAGTCTCGGCTCTCGGACACGTTCCTCTGATCTGTGTTTCTCTGCTGCATTTGCTTTTCTCTGTGAGAAGATCACATAGAGGCAGCCAGGGTTGCCAGATTGGACTGATTATGGTTGCCAGATTGGACATGAGCCAGGTTGGTAGGCGTACTCCGATTGAGATCAACCAACTCCAGGCAGTGGTTCAAGAAACAAATGGATGATTAGGATAATCAGGACTGTGGAGTAACCCTTATGATGAATTTCGATATTTATAATTAACCAACCAATTAGGTCCAAGTGGGGAATTTTAAGTTAAAAAAAATGGGGAATTATGTTTGTTTTGATGTTTCTCATCTTAATGCCATTTTAACATCGCAGACACTGAAAACACTTCACACACTCACACTCACACACACACACACACACACATACACACATGAGGTGAAACATGACACAGACACAGATATATTTTTTATGTAATACAGTACTTTTAAGTGTGTTTTATTTCTTGACAGCATAGAATTATCCAGAAACATTTCCTGTCCTCAAACGATTTGTAGTCGTCATGTGCCAGAATTTAGCGTTTTGTTTTAAACACACATTTAAAAGCTATTAAATTCCTCAATCTTTCTGTTCCACCCGAGTCAAATTGATCTGTTTTAAATCTTCCATCAGCATTTCTTACATCGATCATCACTGAAATGGAAATGAGACATATTGGAGATTTTTAAATAAATGTCGCATTTGCATTTGATCTGGAGTCGAAAGAGATGGCCTGGGGGCGATGGAGGGAACACAACAGGAGGGAAGACACATCTCATGGCTAAGATGTGCTAATGTTCATACTAATAACATACATAACTCATCCTTGTTTCATCTACTCGCAAACACGGTTTTGGCCTCAGATATTAATTTGTAGGTCTGAGTCTAACTGATATTATGTCATAATACTCTCACACAGTTGATGGTTCGAGCTTCAGATGATTATGGAAGGTCCACCTCTGAGAGTTTGGGTTTACGCCTGCCCAAAATATCCGGAACATCTGTAGAGGGTCTGGAGAAAAAGAAGAAAAAATACATGTTGTGTAGTATTCGGGTTTGATAAAATGCATACATACTAACACATCTAATCGAGAGTCAGAGCCCTCAAGACTGGGACTAACCAAGAGTCCAAAGTTCTAAAGACTGGAATAAAACTGGACTAAACAAGAGTCATAGCCTTAAAGACTGGGACTAACCGAGAGTCAGAGCCCTAAAGACTGGAATAACCGAGAGCCAGAGCCCTAAAGACTGGGACTAACCGAGAGTCAGAGCCCTAAAGACTGGGACTAACCGAGAGTCA
>JANDJT010000103.1:22406012-22431814 GCA_024331685.1 Stegophilus panzeri
AATATTAGACTATTATTATTATTACTACTGTTTTGTATGCATAGTAGATAGCTAGCAAATTATGGTGCCATGCTACTAGCTAACATTAGGCCAACTACTATATTGTGCAAAAACCATAGCCAACTTCGATAGCAAGCTGGCTAACATGAGACTACTGTACTCTGCAAACAAAGTAGTAGACTATTATATAAAATAAACCAGTAGCTAGATTCGCCAGCATGCTAGCTAACGTTAGACTATAAATTGTGAGCTTTACATGCTTTACATATAACATCCTGCTAAATCTTATATTGTGTAAACCACTATCCAGGTTCACTAGCAAGCTAGCTAGCTAGCTAAATAATGTGTTACATAAGCCAGTAGCTAGGTTAGCTAACACTAGGCTAACTATTTGTAATGGATAATTAAAGCCATTAGCCATTTATTTACTCTCAATTGGTGGAAATTAGCAATAACTAAATTGCTTAGCCTTTGCTTATCATATACAGAGTGTAACACATGTGGAATATACTTTAAAAAGCCAAAAACCTGAGGTAAAAGTGATGTAACTAGCTTATTTCAATTTAACGTCTTTGTGCCGCCGAATTAAGACAGAGGTGTTTAAGACGCAGATGTTAGGAAGAGGCATGTGATATAATTTAGGACAGTAAACAGAGATGTCCTGTTTATCTCCATTACACCGCTGAATAATGCTAAACCCCAGCTTCATTCCCCGTGACCAGGAAACTCGATTTGTCCAATTTTCCAGGGTAATGTAATGGGAGTGAAACAGAAAAGAGATTTTCTTGTGTTGAATATCAGCTGAGTGAATCTGGGTGATTAGTTTATGTGTGTTTATGTGTTAATAATATCAGCATGGAATTCATTCTAACACTCGCATCAGCACTTAACACACAGGAGATGACTGATGACTGCATCGGACAACAGCATGCATTAGACGTGTTTAGCCTCCGGTTTAGCATCGAGCACTAAATATGCATTCCTTACATGCAAATTTCCGACTGTTCCAGATTGATTTTTTTAATTTGTTTTTACTTTTATTTTAATCACAGCTGTGATTTGCACTTCTTCATATTTTTATCACCGTTACGTGACTTGCGAGGGTCCACACTCATCTGTCCTCGTTGTGTTAAAAGTTCTTTGGTTTAACTCACATTTTCCCATATGTCTTTTTTTAAATTCATATTCTTATCATAATAGTTGTTGTTAGAGTAAAGATAAGTAGTTTTTTAAAGGGTGCCAATAATTATAGAGCTGGCATACAGAAAAAAAATCAACCAGAACGACAAGTTCAGTACAAGCTAACCATCATTAGGCTAACTCTTATATTGTGTAAACCGGTAGCTAGGTTTGATATTAAGCTAGCTAGTTTGGTGTCATTCCACATAAGCAGCAGATTGAGGTTGGGGGGCATGGCCTAACGTCTGAACTACTAAAATATACGCATTAGTTTGATCTTTTCTACCCCATTCACCGTGTTTAAGATTTAAATTAATTCTACACATTGTTCATCTAGACCGAAGTTATTGAGCGGAAACTCTTAATAAGTTTTCTGTGCGTTAAAGGAGTTCATGTCCACGATGTTTGAGACTGAGATGTGTTTGGTTTGTTTGGAGCTGTGAGGCTAATGTAATCTAATGTAATGTAAAGTAATGGAAGCTTACAGCTACCAGATTAGCGTTGAATTATAATAATAATAATAAACTTTATTTTTATATAGCGCCTTTAAAGCAGCTTTTCAAGGCACTTCACACAATAAGAAAATATCAAGAAAATAAATTTTAAAAAACACAGCTAATTATGACACACTCGGTTCAAAATACATTGCTTGTCTCAGTGACAATATTTGTTTTAGTAAACAGAAGTCGGTATTTAAGCTAAAGTTTAGGCCACGCCCCCTTAACTGAGTGTGTTGCTGGTGCACTGAACTGTGTGAGCTAAAAATGGGTTTTGTGAGATTTAAAGTTAGAACAATGGCCTAAACATCAGCTTAGATTTCACCCAGCCTCTCTGTGCGTGCGTGTGCGTGCGTGCGTGCGTGTGTGTGTGTGTGTGTGTGTGTGAAATCGTTGTTCTCCCACCATGTCCGGATTCCTCTAATTCCTCTCAGATTGTTCCCTCCTCCTGTCCTCCTTGAACGGAGCCGAAAGGCCTTTGCGATGTCACACCCAGAACCGGAGGAACCAGTTGGACCTGCAGCTCCACAGTCCTATGAAACTCACTCACTGAGGGCCCAGTCAGGACAGAGATCCCAGAACGCTGATCCAGAGTCACTTATCATGGGCTGATATTCATCATGCTCGTGTGTTTTATTCAGAAGAAGCAATGTGAAGACATTTAGCAATGAGAAAATGGCTAGTAATTGAAGAGTCATACGTCAAAAGTTGTCCCATTTTTGCATATAAACAGATGCGCATAACAAAGAGCTCTGCTTTAAAGCTGAACGTGTTTGCTGGTTTCTACGAGCTAGAAAAAAAAAACTGAAAACGATCCCACAATGAGACGTGTCTTAAATGTCATTCTGAATCCACGCAAAGATCGGAATCGTCGCTGATCTCCTTCAGATCAGATCTGCAGCCGGTTTCAGCCTCAGTACTCTCACAGAACATCTGCTGTCTCCAGGGCTGAACCTGAAAAGTCAATCAGGACCTCAGATTAAAACCAGTACTGCAAAGACAATAAAAAGAGAGCTTTATGATATTAAAAACATTTATTTTGAAAAGAAGGAAATTTCTAGTAAAAAAACGTTTAGGAAATTACAAACATAAATCGCTACTATAGAGACAGTGACAAAAAGTTTAGGATGTTAAAATCTCAAATATCTATTGAAAAGATTGGTTTTTTAGACAAAAATTGAATTGACGGTAAAAAGGGACACGTTTAAGACATTAAAAACCCAAATATCGATTGTAAAGATGAATAAATAACAAGACGTTTAAACATAAAAAATTATATCACAAAATAATAAGTACGACAAACTCAAGAAGAACTCAAGAATAAAAACCCCAAATATCTATTAAAAAATTTTTAAAAAATAAAATAATAATAAAAAAAAAAATGAAATACAAATGACGTGTTTAAAAAATAATTCTATTGGAAAGACAATAAAAAGGCAGATTTAAGACATTTAATTTCCAATTTCCAAGTGAAAATACGGTAAAGAGACACGCTTAGGACGTGACAACAAAAAGAGAAACTTTCTATAAAGCTAATTTTTTTTTTTTTTTTTAAAAGACATTTAAGATAATACAAACCTAAATTTCTATTGTCAAGACAAATAACACATTTTCTATTGCAAACCTTAAAGCTTTAAAATGATATTTGGTTAAAAAATCTTTTTAAATAAATAAATAAATAAATAAATAGGTAAATAGACAAATAAATAAATAATTTGCACATAAGTAGATAAAGATGTTCAATATGTATATGTAGTGCGCTTTTAAAAGAATCTGACTGTAGAAGCTGTGTCATGCGTCTTCATCACAACATTGAACCGTTTTCTATTTAATTTCATTGAAATGTGATCCAGATCGTATGTGTCAGGGATTGTGATGTTTATCTTAATCCAAACTATTTTGATTAATGAAATCTTTTGGTGTTTTTGATCATGTTTCGCTCCTTAAACTGACTGTTACAGCAAACTGAAAAGCTGTGTGTGTGTGTGTGTGTGTGTGTGTGTGTGTTGTGGCTTGAACAATGCAGCTTTTCATTATCTCACACACACACACACACACACACACACACACACACACACACACATCCATCCCTTGAATTCTCACCCACTTCTTCAGCATAGCAAAACCAAAGCAGTGCTGAAGATCAGGCATTCTTTCAGCAGCCAGTAGGAAGCCTGTATTTTTGGTTGCAGTGGGCGTGGCTGGGGCAGGGTGTGGTTGAAAGGAGCAGGTGGGTGGGGTTTCAGTGAGTGGTGGCTTTTACTCTCAGTTAAATTGAGAGCTGAGTTTCCCATTCACTTCTGGTTTGTTACTGCCAACACACATATACACACACACACATCCTTTATTTATTTATTTTCCTCTTCATGCTGCTGGAAACGGTGTTTAAATGAAGACCTACCAGGCTGAAGCTCAAAAACAGACACTTTAGCTCGGAGTAGGCTCAGATTTGGAGGATATTTGGGCTGAGTGTTTGGCACATTGGGCTGAGGTGTGAGGTAACAGGTGAGAAAAGTTTACTTGCATAGTTCAGTGTTGAATGAAAGATTTTAACTTTAAATGTCATGCTTCACCATGTGCTCTTTCTTCCTTTTAAATTAATTTCTAGCTTTCCCAGAGAGAGAGAGAGAGAGAGAGCAGAAACTAAGCATTTTCATATATATCTTTTCCCTTATATTTACACTCTCTGATTTGAATTTCATCTTTCTCATTGTATCTGAGCCTGTATCTGTGTTTTCATCACTCGCTCCTGTCCTTGTATACCTGCATGACTCGCTCAGCTCCTCTCCACCTCACCTGTCTGACTGGCTTTACTCACTTAGTCATACAGGCTCATGCTAAAGAAGGGAAAAAAAACAACACACAGCTGTGATTATTCCTGTCTTGTAGCTTTTAAATGGAAATTTTATAACAAACCACTGAATTTTTTTTCTCACTCTATGAACACAGGTTTGTTTCTGTCAGGGCAGGAAATTAAGCAACACCGCTGTCTTCTAAACAGTGAAATTTAACAACAGTGAAAACTTGAGTGGATTTTATTCAAGGTCTGGGGTTTGAACTGTTGCTCAATCTGAGGAAATACTGAACTATCTTTTGACCCAGAATCTTGATTTGTAGATTAATTGTAATTTTGCTACAACTTTTTTTAACTCTTCAAAATATCCTGTAAAATGGCTGATCAGTTCATTCAGAACTATTTATTTATTTATTTATTTATTGTAAGAAATAGGAATGAAGGGTGTGTGTGTGTGTGTGTGTTTGGATGAAATTGAAGTGAGCTGAAAACCTCCTCCTCTTTTCTTAAATAGAAAGTTTTAATTCAAAAACAAACTTTTCAGACTTGGCATGTACGCTTGAGTATAAAAGCTTTCGTTTGTTTCCATCAGGGCAGTAAAAGTTGTGACACAGCCGTAGTATAGAGTAGACAGGACACATTCCCTCACTAGTTTACTCAGGATAAGCAAAACACAGATTATACAAATCCTCGTGTGATGTCAAGATGTTTCGGACTTGGTTATGATCAAGAATGAAGATTTTTGCTTGTTTCTGTCAGGACCAGAAAAGCAGCAACACCATTTTTATTTAATTGCTATTTTTGAAAAGGTGTGTGTGGGGGGGGTGTTTGTCAGGGCAGGAAAAAGAGTGACACACCCTTACTGTAGGCAGTAAAATTTAACAGCATTGACAATTTTGAGCATTTTCATAAAGGTTAAACTGTCTTTAGGTTGATCTGAGGAAACACAGATGGAACATTAGCCATAATGTGCCAAAAAGTCTCCTGATTTTGGAGTAGAGACATCTTATTTATTTTATTTAGTTTGCTTTCTTGCTTATTTACAATTTGGACAAAGTTTTATGTTCTTAACAATATATAAATGCACTTTAAAAATTTTTTTATATATATAATAATATAAATATTATTTATTTTAAGTTTTTTTTTTAAAAAATTTTATCTGCTTAGCATGACTAGGTCTTTGTTTCTGTCAGGATGGGAAAGAACGTGACACTGCTAGTATTCATCATTAATGACATTTTAGCACTTGACATTTTCACTAAATGTTCTGAATTTAAAATGTTAAATGAAGTCTGAGGGAACACGAACTCCATCACAGTACTGTATATTCACTGTTTTGAATATTTTCTAGAAACTTCCTCAGTATTTTACAGGCTGATGAGACAATAAGAGATCCATATCTTCTGTAAATTTGGTTATGATATCGGGGATATTATCTGTATCATCTGTAACGCAACCCAAGTGCTCACAATTTAATGCCCCACTTTGTCCTTCTGGTGGAACCGTAATGGTTGTACATAGAACCCTACAACGAAGTCTTTTCCTTTCACAAGCTAAACTGTTTGTACGCTAACAACCATTAACTATCCACTGAACCCTTTAAGAACCCTTTTTATCCTAAGAGTGTGTGTATTTACTGGATTAGTGTGTGACACAAACTCCACATCATTATTCGTTATTTTCTTAATATCTAGAATGGGTACTACTTTCTAGCGCTCTTGGTGAAAACAGGGTTCTTCAGGGGTTCAGTGAGTAATTACGGGTTTTCTGATACAGAAGCACTCGTGTATCTTGTAGAGTTCTACATAGAACCTTTTAAGAGAGAACCAAATAACCCTTCAGAATGTGGAACGGCACTCGGTTTCCCTCCTAATATTTAATTTATTTATTTTGGATGAAGGTGTGTCTTTTTTGTTTGGTTGGTTGGTTGGGGTTTTTTTTGTTGTTTGTTTGTTTGTTTTAAATCGTCAAGTCCTACAGAGGAAACGCAGCGAGAAGCACGTCTCCTGATCTTCTTCATCCTGACTTGTTCTTCTCGTTTGTTCTTTACTCATTGCTGACCTTCTTGAGAAGAAGCCTGTGCTGTGTTCTGTTCTGTTCTCTGTAGACCTGCATCATTGTGTTGAACACGTTTAGATCGACGTGCACGCCGACTAGCCGAGCAGGTCGTGGTGCTGAATGCTGGCCGCATGCCATCTTGCTCACCAGCGCAGGAATGGTGTTTAATGTGTCGTGATCTGTTTTATGAGCACGCTGTCTCGGGTCTCACCTGGACCATTTGCATCGTCATCATTTCCCTTTGCAAATTAAGTGTCTCCTTTTCTTTTCTTTTTTTTTTTTCTTTCTGGAAAGCTGGTATCTAAACTGACCTGAATAAGCGCACTTTATCGTAGCTCTGTCACTCTTCTGTCCGATCAGTTCCGAGCTCAGGGTCTGGCGTTTATTCTGCGCACCTGGACAGGTGTTTCCTGTTTGCCTTGGCTCACTCCTCACTCATTGTTGATTCATGAATAGTGTATTCGTGGTGTATTTATTAAGCTGCCTGATGTCTCATTTTTCAGCCTTTTTTTTTTTTTTTTTTTTTTTCCTTTTAGTTTACAAATCAGCTGAAGTGATACAAGAAAGATGATTCAGGACGTGTCTTCAAATATCATGAGGTTCTACGACTACCTCCTCAAACGAACAGGTGAGTACGCTGTGAACTGGAAAAACCCTCGCTTTGTGATCTCACAAATTAGGTTTGTGATGTATAAACTTACCCACGGTTATTGATTGGCTGTTCGACTCCTTGCAGTTCTGCCAACGGATGTTGTATTGAACATGATCACATGGTCTCTGTGTTCTGACTGAGGATGTGATTATGTATCCAATAACCGATTTTATTTCTACAATATTATTCATTTTTCTTTGACACATTTTGAACACAAGATGTTGGGGTTTTTTTTTTTTTTTTTTTTTAAATCTTTTCGAAATCTGCGTATCGTAACTGCACGTCTTTGATACCTCGCTGTATCGGTTAACTAGCTAAGAGTATACTCGCTAGCTTTATTTACAGCTGGATTTGCATGTCGCGAGTGTATGATATCTTGGGATGCGGATATCTACGGGCAGCGATACGTACAAGGCCATTTTCTTGAAGAAACGTAAGCAGGTCGGGTTTTTCTACACCATGCTAGTTTATTTAGTAATGCATCTTCATACTTTGATCCTTTCTAACCAATCGTACACCTCTCAGGTGTAACCCCGCCCCAAAGCTCCAACCCGAGTCCCAAGTTCAAGTAAAGTTGCTTCAATTACCGTGTATTCCAGATTATTGGTCTTCCAAGATTATAAGAGAATGAGTTTGAGTCTGTGGTTTAGTTTAGTATTTGTCCCATTAGTATTGGCATAGTATTGTTTACGAGAACCGTTAATATCCGCCTTCGTCAGTTAACGCTTCAGATATGGTTCTCAACTTGGATTAGAATAGTAACGAAGTGTAGGCGGGGCTTCGTATTGACCAGCCGGCTTTATACTAGCTTTATAGGTAAAAATGATGTAGCTACCAGAAAATATGGCAGTAGTCTGTTTTGATGATTTGCTGAAACATTTTCCATTATTTGCGATCGGATATACTGAAACGATCTTTTATCTGTCCTCAGATGTGCGAGTACGGGATTACCCGCTGATGCAGAGCCCGATCGAGATGACCCTCATCTTACTGAGCTACGTGTTTCTTGTACTGTGCGTCGGGCCGCGCTACATGGCCAGCCGCAAACCTTACAACCTCAAAGCCCCCATGGTCGTTTACAACTTCTCCATGGTGTTCTTCAACGCCTACATTGTTTACGAGGTGGGAAACTGCGCTTCTCTTCAAACCTCTTAGTTCTTAAGTTCTCTCCCCTTTTTTTTTTTTTGCTTTCCTAAATTCCTTCCCATGAAAGTAAATCAGCTTGCAAATTTTATTCACATTTGTTCTAACCTGGCCTTTAAGGATGGAAATAACGCTCCTTACCGAGCCGACAGACTTTGCATAAAAACTATAAAACTGTCAGTCAACTCCCGTGAGGATAAAAGACGTGAGCAAATCGGATGGTAAAATACATCAAACCCAATATGATACTGATCCAGGGGTTCAGGGGGACATCATTCCAAACCCAGTTCTGACGAGATGAGATCAAAACCTGATGGACTTCTCCTTTACTTCCTACTGTTTAATGTTAAATACTCTTCCTTTGTTTGCTAGTGACAAATACTACGTTCTTAGAAAACTTACAATTTTGATTGTCCCTTTGGAGGAACGCTTGAAGATTCTATGTGGAACTCTTCAGAAGGTAACCCCTTTTGGAGGCTAAGAACCATTAAGTATCCAGTCAACCCATAAAGAACCCTTGAAGAACCTGTTCTCTAAGAGTATACCAATTACCCATAAAGTTTAGCTAAGTGCCAGATACTTTACCCAGTTAATACATATGCCACTAGGGGGGAAGAGAGGTTCCTCAAGTGTTCTTTAAGGGTTCACTAGATAAACAAGGGTTCTACTCAGGACCTTGACAGGTTCACGGCATTTATGAGCAACAATTTTGAGCTCCACACACTTAGCCATTTAATACGTATGCTCTTAGAAAAATCGAGGGATAATTAAGGGTTTTACCTGGAACCCTGAGAGGTTCTAAATATTAAGAAGAATATAACAAGCAATAATTTGGAGTTTGTACCACAGACTTCTCCAGGTAACACCTACAGTCTATTATAAAAAGAATAATATATATTTTTAAAAAGGCTGTTCTTAATGGGTTCTTTAGGATTTCATAGTGTAATTAAAGTGGTGTTAATATCCAGAAAAAGGTTCTACTTAGAACGTTTAAAGGTTCCCCAGCAGTGGGTCAACTTGAGTGCTCGGAATTTAAGCGTGTACGAGTGTAAATGAATCTGGCCGCAGCGTTCCCACTCTCAACCACACTTTTCCTCACCACTGGCTATTTATTTATTTTTTTTATTATTTTTTTTTTTTATTTTTTTTTTTTTTTACTTATTCTGAATGCACTTGATCCAACTTGATGAAAGTATTGATCTGTCATTTGGACACATGGAAGTGTGAACAGCCAATCAGATTTCACCCTTCGTTATTCTGCTGTTTTCTAATTAAAGCAGACGATTTGTTTGTTACTGAATAAAACATTGATAAATGTTTTAATGATCAATCTACTGCATATTGATAAAGTATATAGTGTAATAGTATTGAGAGATTATGTACACGTACGTACGTTTTAAATAAATAAGAAATGTATCACACGGCACATGCACGAGAGGAAGAATGTGACGAAAGTCACGTATTAAATGTTTCCAATCAGGTCATTTCCTAAAAGGAATTTAAGGCCTGGATTTGAAATAACCGGTCCAAATGACATTCCAGAATGATGTCATTGGAATTCACAATTATCCGATGACATCATTGGGGGGTTTTTTTTTAAACCCAGGTTAAATGCTGCCTTGCGTCTGAGCTTGAGATCAAGACACGAAAGGTGTGTAACCTGAAAGAAGGAATCCCGCTGCGTTTCAATTCATTTTCATTTTCCTGCTGTTTTGTTTCAGTTCATGATGTCCGGCTGGGCGACGACGTTCACGTGGAGATGTGACCTCATCGACGTCTCGACCAGCCCACAGACTCTCAGGGTAAACGTCAGCGTCTGCTCCGTTACGTATCGGCTGATTTATCGTTTATACCTGCTATGATGTAATATGTTTCGATAATGTTCCACATCAACAAATGTAACTATAAATTGATAAATTATGAAATTTCTTAAAGTTCTTTAAGAATTGTAATTGTTGGTAAGTTGCTGTGGCGTAAGAGGAATAAAACACTCGGGGGAGGTGCTTCAGTGTGGTAACAGTGACTCCGCCCTGTTCCTGAGTGTTTTACTGTAACAGTGGTTTATTTCTGTCTTGTGGTATGAAAAGTGCACGTGAGATTACAGATGGATGTTTTTGTTTCTACAGATGATTCGAGTGGCCTGGTTGTTCTACTTTTCAAAATATGTTGAACTTCTAGACACTGTAAGGACCTTGTTTTGTGTTTTTATAACCATGTGTCCAGTGTAGTGTTCACTACTTACTGAAGCAATCGCCTCTGGACATTAAAAAATAAATAAATCTAATACGTCACCTCTCGTATCTCATTAATATAATCTGTAATGCTTTTCGTGTGTGTGTGTGTGTGTGTGTGTGTGTGTGTGTGTGTGGGGCAGGCTTTCTTTGTGCTGAGGAAGAAACACAGTCAGGTGACTTTCCTGCACATCTTTCACCACTCGGTCCTGCCCTGGAGCTGGTGGTGGGGCATCACTCTCACTCCAGGTGAGTCTTTCATCTGGTCTCTCAGTACTCCTGGGTTTTTAATGCAGGGCAAACACACTTTTTAAAAAAAAAAAAAAAAATGGTTTGCATGTAAATTTGCCATAATAAAAAATTAATCATTAAAAAAAATAAATTCAATAATTCCCCTCGCTCCTTCTCCCCATTTATAGAAGGACGTGGACGTAAAGGAGTTTATTTGGAATGGTACACGGCCATGACCTGCCTCGGTCCTTCCCACATTTTAAGCTTTTATTATTTCTCTTTTTAGTCGTCGGTCCTTTAGAACTTGGTTTTAATTTGACTTGTAAAATTCCGTGGCTTGAGACGGACATTCTCTAATATTGGATAACGGGATTAACGGGTAACCTTGGTGGTTTTTCTCTGTGGTCTACGGCAAACATTCTTACTACTGAGCATGTCTTCGAGGA
This sequence comes from Stegophilus panzeri, assembly GCA_024331685.1. Taxonomy (NCBI): domain Eukaryota; kingdom Metazoa; phylum Chordata; class Actinopteri; order Siluriformes; family Trichomycteridae; genus Stegophilus; species Stegophilus panzeri. The sequence goes on from JANDJT010000103.1 coordinate 22,417,244, forward strand.
CGAGGGTCCTAAACAATTTAATGACTTCATAGACTCTTGTTCCGTCCCTGGCTCTTTTATACCTCAGATTGGGTATGCTGCACTACAGGCCTTCTCCTACAGAGAAGTTCACCCTTTATCTGGTCTGCTAGCACTTCCCAGGAGTTTTCTATCCACTCTTTTTAATATCACGTACAGGATTTCACAGAGGTTTATTATTATTATTTATTTATTTTTATTTTTTTTGTCCTTTTTTTTGCGGATAACTACTCGAATGGCATGAAATCGTTTTGCAGTGATGTTTGTTGGTAAATGAGACTCGTGTTCGACGCACGTGAATGGAGGAGGCGTGACGTCACGTGACGCGTCTCGGCCCGAATCTGCGGAAAATCTGCTGTCGTTCTGAAAAATCGTAAGCTCCTGCGAATTCTGCGGAGTTTCTTTGATCTGTGTTAATTTCTGTGGAATCTTCCTGAAATATTGGAGGGACTGTAATAAGTTTATCTCTAACGCTCCTCGCCCCTGGGGGACAGTGGAAGTACGGTGTTCTGTTTCACAAATGTTCTTTTGTTATGACTTAACAACGAAAAGATAATAATAGTGGTTAGTTTTCAGTTACCTTTCTGAAAGTGCTCAAGCTATTCTTTAAATATTTGTACACCCATCCTTGGCCTTAATACTTCAACACCAACTCTAACCTCTTTCATAATTTCTTAAGAGATATATATATTTTTTATTATTATTTATTTATTTATTTATTTTAAATCTTCTCCATTCAACCACTTGTTCTTGAGAGAATGTGCTAGTAAAAACATTTTGATGGACAATTGCAATGACAAATCAAAACATAATGTTTCAGGTGTTGGAGGCGTTAGAACATTATGTGGAGGAGGGGGGTGTACAAACTTTGAGGCATTCATCCACATAATGAACGCTTCATATTGTAATGCGCTTCTTGCTTTGTTCACGCTTTATGACTCCGCCCCATCTGTTTCCGGATCCCAGCTGGGGGAATGGGTAGCTTCCACGCCATGATCAATGCGATGGTCCACGTCATCATGTACAGCTACTACGGCCTCTCCGCAGCCGGCCCGCGCTTTCAGAAGTACCTGTGGTGGAAGAAATACATGACCGCTATCCAGCTGGTTAGTGTGCTTTTATATTCCATTCCATTTGTATTCACATTAAAGCTAACGTAGATCATTGGGATTTAAAACAGATCCAAGTTTGTAGCTACGTTCTGGAACGTTGTTGAAGGTCTGCTTTAGATTCTCAGCGACAAATTGGGAACAGATTTATTTCATTTTATTTCCTGATTTTGTTTCCACAGACTCAGTTTATAGTGGTGTCTGTCCATATCTCTCAGTATTACTTCATGGAAAACTGTGAATACCAGGTGCCCATATTCATCCACCTCATCTTGATGTACGGCGTGTTGTTCTTCATCCTCTTCTCCAACTTCTGGATCCAGGCTTACATCAAGGGCAAGCGGCTCCCGGTCAGCAGCGACGACAAACCCAAGCAGAATGGCTGCGCTAATGGTACCGAGGCGGCCATATTGGCTAACGGCACACACCTGGAGAACGGCAGTGCGCACTACACTAACGGGTTTGCTGTGAACGGGAAAGTGAAGGAGGTATAAAGGAGAAGGAGGAAAAAGAAACACTATGGCAGCTAGCACTAGAAGGGCTAGCACGAAGGACATGGCGAGAATGATCATAGTTCCTGGGTTTGTGGATGTTTTCGTGAGATCACGCGGGAGATGACTGGCCACGTTTCTGTTCACCTGCCTTACAGTTGGTTTTTTTTGTATTTTTGTCCACGGTGCATGAAGAGAAGGATGTCCAGCTTCACAGATGTCACGTTGACTTTTGTGTTTTTAGCACGTATGATTCTCCCGGTTTCTCGAGACCATGCATCTGAAATGAGTACGGCTGTAAATAAATATTTGTGCAAATTTAGGTAGTATGGATGGAATTACTTTTTTTTTTTTTTTTTTTTTTTTTTTTTTTTTAAATGTGTATAACTTAAAAAAATAAACCACTTTTATATTAATCGCTGCTTAAAGATTTCATTTTGCAAAAGGTAGCTAAAGCCATGCTCATAAAACATACTTTGGATGTATGGATGTTTCAGCTGGAGGTGGAGCTTTCAGAACTGACCTGCAATATGATTGACAGGTGAATGTAGTGGTCTTTAGCCTGATTGGTTGGATGCTGGTGGTCCATTTCACTAAACCCCTCGGGTCATGTATTAGATGTTTTAGACACATGCAAAGAAATGCTGTAGAGCAAAATAATGAAATTAAATGTTTCTTCATTTTTTAAAAAAAAAAAAAATACTGTAAACAATAGTAAATTAGTCAGTATTTAGTGTGACAAAAATAAATAGTCTGGGTACAATGAAAGCAGTTTTATGAAGAGCTGTGAGGTTTACTGAACATCTTACAGAACCAGACATGGATCTTCTAGAGACTTTGCACTCACTTCTTATTTTTGCAGCCTTCATTGTGTTTTGTTTTGTATTTTTTTTTGTCTGAAAAGTGTCTCTTAGCACTTAATTCTTTACTGATCTACTAACATTTAATTCTGTGCTGGAAAACTAATGTTTGGGAATCAAAACTTGTTTCTGTACTGCCTTGATAATGTAGAAGTCATCAGATTTAGAAAATATATATATAATATATATATATATAATGAAGCTTGTACTAAAAAACAAAAAAGGTGCTAAAACTTTTGCTAAAACACAGCACTGTATATAATTTTGACTCTAGATTAAACGTTCTGAAGTCTTCAAATGTTTTTGTGTGGAGTTCAGCTGTTTAAGACTGAATGGAATAAAACACTGGTGCTGGGGTAAGAAAATCAATCCCATAATGCTGGGCTGGTGTGAAGTTACCACTACACCGAGGTGGATTAGTTTCCTGTAACGGCACATCCCAAAGTGTTTTATTCCTCATCAGTCCCTCTGAGTTTGATCGCAGAAATTAAACACAAAATCAAGGAAACGCTGCAGTATTCTGAGGAGTTACTGCAGATTTGGGAGGAGATGAGTCATGTGACATGACAATGCTCATTCAGCCAAAGCCCCCTTCGATTCACATGCCTCAAACAGACATACAACTAATGTCTCATTTACCAACAAACACTAAAAGACCACACAAAACCACTTCATTTCTGATTTCACAGATTCAAGTAGTTTTCTGCCTGAAAAAAGCCACCACAAACTATGCAATGCTGTACAGACTGTTTAATACAACAGCTATTTGTCCAAAAAAAACAAAAAAAAACAAAAAACACACACTTTATCCATTTAGTTATGTTTAATGTTGTGGAACATCCACAAAACAAGGTAGTTCCTGTTGTCACTTACATTAGGGCAGCCATAAACAGGTCTTCGCTCTGCCTCTCTATTCTCTCCAATTTAAATAAAAATATTTAACCAGCAGAATGTCCAGCAGTTTGCAATAATAGTAAGTCGAAACTTGCAACTCATACTGTTACAGAACTGACAACGGAGACTCCTTCCATACATGTCAAGCTTCCACCATCTTTAACAGCACTCACATCAAGAGAAACACGATAAACAAGCATTTTACTGAAGACACGAACGTCCCGGACACGTCGACTGCACCACGTTCATGTCACACACTTAAAATGAAACCATGATTTTAAAGCATAATCAGAAAAACATTGTACATTAAAATGTACTCGCTACAAGGAGTACACAATAAAAGAATAAATTTTACAAAAAAAAAAAAAAAATTTTTTTAAAAATCCCTGGAACACACGAGAAACCTGGAAGCACATTTCAGAAAACTAGTGAAATACCAAAACAAAATCTTTATTTGAATTTTACAAGAACGCATTTGTACATTAACTTAGTGTCTGTAAACGTGATTAAAAAACGCTGGTTATCGGATGTGCTGCTGGATGATGCTGCTGCTCGCAGGCTTGGCTTTTTTGGTGGGATCTTTCTCGCAACACTTCCACAGGCGGATGGTTTCGTCCGAGCTGATGGACGCTAGGGTGGTGCTGTCGGGACTGAGGGCCATGTTCAGGATGCGGCCTTCGTGACCTGGAAGACAGGAGAACATTAAAGTTGTAGTGCATCGTAAACATGTGGGGGAGGGGGAGATGGGGGTTGTTGGACAATAGTAGAAACAATAGCTTTCAAAAGCAACGGAACAGACCTTCAAGCTCAGCCACTTTAGCGAGCGAGGGATATTTCCAGATGAAGATCTTGTCGTGTGAGAAACCGTGACCAGAGATGAGCTCCTTGTAGTTCGGTGCAAACACTAGAGATGAGACCTGAGAAGATCGAATGGATATTAGCAATGTTGTAGCAGCTATAAACAGTCACTTCCTCAAAAAAAAAAAAACCACCCCTTTTCGTAGCTTTTCATTTTACAGAGAAACCACAAAGCGTAAACGTCAGTCCTAGAAGTGTTGGAGAACTTCATTACAGCTTCACCTCTGACTGGTAAAGCACTGACACTGGAGACTCCTTCCATACATGTTACAGACATCTCATTACAGAAAACCATATCAAATCATAGAACCATCCGCTGTATACGTCCCTGTGATCGAGCTGTTACTACAGAAACAAACGCATCAGAACGAGCACATTAAATATAAACCTGCGCTATGGTCAGAGCTGCTGTTCTAGAAAAGTAAACCACCTTCTCTTCCAACCAATCACAATCCAGAACTCGACAGCACTGAATTCTGCTGTGCTAGCAATCGGTTTTCTTCACCTGAGACTGTGTATCCCAGGAAGTGACGCACGAGCCACTGTTGACGTTCCAGATGCGAATGTGGCGGTCACTGGTTCCTCCTCCCGATGCCAAGATGCTCGATTGCCACGGACACCACGCCAACGCCTGCGCACCAAACAAGATGAGCACGAAAATGAAAAACAAATCTAGTCAGTGATGCCCCGCTTAAAGATTTTAACATGCCACACCCACCTTCACGGCTCCTTGGTGTTCGCTGAACGAGTGCACGGCTGTCTGAGCGCCGCCCTGCGTGTTCGGCCAGATGTTCACCAGGTTGTCGTTGCCGCCGCTGGCTAAATAGCGACCGTCGGGAGACCAGGTGAGACCACACACCTCCTGCGTGTGACCTCTGAGCGTGAACAGGTGATGATCGGCTACACGGACGTCGTGCTGGCGGATCAAACCGGATCTGGAACCACTGAGAGAGAGAGAGAGAGAGAGAGAGAGAGAGAGAGAGAGAGAAAAAGAGAGAGAGAGAGAGAGAGAGACACACCTTTGAAGCAGTTATACTTCATATTACTCAGGACGACAGGTTTATGCCGAGGTTGTCTAGGAAGATCCAGTAGTTCTCATTGTGCACGTTTTGGTACAGTGGGTAACAGAACACCCACGGGGTCGGAGGTGATGGCACCATTTCCATGTTCAGGTGGTAGCAGTCCTCCATCTTTCCAAGTGTCCCCTGTCCTTCTCACTCTTCCCTACATGAACTTAGACTGTTTAATCTGTACAAGTTATGTCCGTTAGTTGTAGAGCTGATCTGAAGCTCACAGACAGAATCTGTCAAACAAGACAAAACCTGACAAATTGGTGCCGTGACCCGGATGGCACACCGACACCCATCCGGTCTGCTACACCATTACTTGCTAAACAGAACCTCAGGGTGGGAGGAAGATGCGCCTTCTCCAGGGCTCAATCACAGCGACACTAGCTATTGTATGTGGAAGAGGGCAGATGGAGCTTTTATCAGCACATTACACTGCCCTGTTGCACTAGCGTTACAACCACCACATGAACATGATCAGACTTACCTGGATAGGACGTGATCGTTCCAGTTCAAGCAGCTGACTCTGGCACGATGACCGTCCATACTGCGCAGACGCTTCTGACACTGAACGTCCCACAGCTGCAGGGAAGCGAGCAGGAATTCATTACATCCGGCGTTCCAAAAAAACACATTCGGTATTAAAACATTTGGTACAAACCATGACCTCCATATCATATCAATCGGATGATTTGATCCTTGAGATCAAAACAGATTCTTCGCCCCCCCCATCCACTTTTAATACTTTAAAAATATTTGGCAGGCTTTTTATTTTTTTACCTCCACTTTGCAGTCACTCGTCCCGACGGCCAAGAAGTTTCCGTCTTTGCTCCAGGAGACGGACGTCACATAGCCGTTCTCTTCTTCCATCTTTTTCAGCAGCACAATCAGCCCCGTCGCCGCGTCCCACAGGTACACGTACTCCGAAAGAGCCACGGCCAGAATGTTCAGTCTGCCCCAGTCCATCAGGTTCAGATCTGAGTGAATGCACCGTGGTGTGAAGGAGTCCGCTCAACAGCATCGTCCGTTTACCAATCGCTCATCTAGACCCAACCAGAGTTCGTGATACTTACAGAAGTCGTTCCTGATCTCGGGGGCATCTAGAATCCTCTCTGGAACCGAAGATATGTAGCGGGTCTTCTTCAGCGACACGGGCGTGGGAACTTGGCTGTACAGAACCTTTAAGTTGTTCTGGTAACCTAGAAGCAGGAGGTCTTTATTTAACTAAATAAAAATTCCCACGTGTTTGCAAAGTGATTAAACACAACACGATAAAGCTGCTCTGACCTTCGGGGGCGTTAAGAGGCTTTCCTCCTAGGTGCAGGATTTTGGCCTCTTCGATGTCGCATCCGTTCAGAGTCACGGACCAGGCCTTCTGATTAGTCTGCTAATATTTTAACATCAATAAGCCAGTTCAAATCCATGTACTCAGATCCGGAGTATACATTTTTGAACGGGAAAAACAAAAGTAATCGAGACTTACTGTGGACGCCGCCGCTTCCTCGACCGGCTCGTTCTCCTTGGAGATGAGGAAACTCGCCACGTCCAACTGTTTGGCGTTTCTGACGGGGATGAATCGGTCTCCTCCGGCCTTCGAGGGTGTGCTTTGGTTCTTACCGTTCTTCCCTGTTTGGATACAGGGTTGCAAAGGATTAAACACGAATATTAGTATTTAGAAATCCACGATAGGACAAGGAACCAACAACAAAAAAAGGCTCTTACCCGGTGTCCTGCTCGGCGTTTTGGACATGCTGAGAGACCGGTTGGTGCTTTTGCTCGGTGACAGAGCGCTCGTGGTGGCCGAGGTGGACGTGCTGGCTTTCCTCTGCCACCTGGCCATCGGGGCGTTGGTGATGGGCATGTCCAGCTTCAACACGTTCTGCATATCATTCTCGAAACCAAAGTGAGCCATGACGAGCGACGGCCGAACCTGAATCACTGTAGGAGAGAGAGGAACACCAATGAGTGCATGAAGATAAAGTCATATGGAGTGTGTAAAGGTTGTGCATCAATTGCAGGCTTTGATTAAAAAAAAAGAAAACAAACAAACATAAATAAAAAGAGTTATTTCATTTTCATGCATTGGTTGGTTGGCTTTACTTTCAGTCTTTAAGAAATATATCAGGAGCAAATTGTGAAGATCTTGTGTGAATTATTGCTATTAATACTATTAGTCATTTCCCCACAATGCACTGGAACAATGTAGTGTCCTAAAGATGCACACAATAAAGTACACAAAAACACCAATAACGCACTTTGCTTTCCTACATCTAGTGCACGAGGGAATGGCTCGTGCACTAGATGTAGTGAACACTAGGTAGATAACTATTTAGAGCGAGTCATAAAGCAAGAGTTCGCTTAGGTGTTAGTAAATCCTTAAAAGCAACAACAAACTTATAGCAACGTATCTGTTAATAAATATCACAAATGAAGTTAAACTTGAATGAAATACTCATTTCGGCTCATTTACACAGCACGTGAGTGATCTCGCGACCACGGAAGTAACGGTTAACTTTAACTTCTATATATCATTTTATTATTTATTTTTTTTATACAAAACTTACCACAATAGGTTCACACCAGTCCAATTAAAACAGCTACGGATAAAAGTATCAGACAGGATAAAAGCCGACCACTTTTCCCAGATTATAATCAGCGCGTTTTGTCTCCTCAGAACTCAGAAAGCGTCTAAAAAACCCACATAACTCCGAGTGCAGTTTAAATGACTGAAGGCGAGCTTCTGATTGGTCCGTTTAAATCACACTGCTCTTGTTACCAAGGCAGCAGCATTCACTCTCTCAAACCTGATAGGCTGAAATCGTTTTGAGGGGCGTGCACAAAAGGAGCTCGAGCTGTCCTGGTTTTTTCGACGGTTTGCCACAAGGGTTTACACAAGTTAAATATGTTTATATATAATATGAATGTGATTTATTTATTAACGCGTGTTATATAACCTATGACCTAACGTATCCTAACTTAATTTCTAAGTTAATTACAACACGCAGACATTTTTGATTAATATTTTGTGGTATGTTTTCTTTTTCGGGTAGAAAATATCATTTAAATGTATTGATATTTAAATGTATTTGCTAATATTTATCGATCTATTTAATGTCCTGTAGATTAATGTACAGACACCAGTGAGACTGAACAGCGGGGGTTTATGGGAAATGTAATTTTAGACGGTTGTTGTGCAACGTTAAATATTGCTAAAACCGGTGCGATTTGTATCAAAAAATATTCAATACGACAAACAGAATAAAGCCCAATAAACTGCATAAACGTGTTAAGAAAGTGTATGTGATAAATTAGGTGAAATCTTTAACAGTTAAATGGAATAACCGATTGTTAGAACTTCACTTCCGTGATGTGTGTGACGTGTCACTTTCTTAGCCAATGGCAGTGAGTTTTGTTTTGACCAAAACCAGGAAGTGGTAATGTTTGTGTTGGGAGGACTATGACCAGAATCCTGACCAGAAGTAGGAACGAAACTAACTTAATTACTGAATCTTTATATTCGTGAAGAACGGCTGATTTAATTCAAGAGCAGGAATTACAACCTGTGGACATTTTAGAGATTTGTTTTTCTTTGAATTCTGGAGATAACGGGCTTTAGGAAGGAACACGTTTCTTGTTCAGCCCCCGTGTTGTTGTCATTTGAATTAGTTTACAGCTGAAGCTCCGTGTTTTTCCCACGACACACTAATAAAGTGATATTTTATCGTGTTTACAGAACGACGATAATATTCAGCGGGATAATGGTGCGTTTTAAACTAGCTGGTTAATTATATCTAATCTTATTTTGGGGGTTATTTGCTTTACCTGCTTAAACTCATCATCTATCTTACAGGTAAGAAACATGCGCATATAATCAACCAAATAATTACTTCATATTCAACACACAAGTGGAGCAAATTGCCTTGATTACAATTATGAACTAATAATAATTCTTGCTACATAATAGGTTAGACGTATTAAAATTGAATAGTGTATGATTTTCAGTTAATAAATTATTCAGATAATTTATGATTGTATGCGCATATACAGCGCAGCATTTGCTGCCTTTGAGAAACGCAATCTTGTGGCAGGTGAAACCTATAAATGATTGACACGGAAATGCTTTTAGAGGTAATATGAAATAAATAATGTTTTTAAACAACTTTTAAATGCTTCCTTAAATCTACATTTTAGTGTTTAATGTGTTATTGATTCTGTTTTACTTTCATTTACTTTACATTCATTTAGAGACGTCATGCTCATAACCCCAGATTCTCCTCGTTAATGTAAACAAAACACCTTTATGATTGTTATATTCAGGCATTATTCATCGAAAGCCCTATTCGGATTGGATTAGTTTACCACTAGGACGTCTTCAGTATGTTTTTTTTTTTTTTTTTTTTTTCCATCATATAACGTTAGATATTTAAGGAAGTGTCGGCGACGTGGAAGATCCATGGCCGATGTCATAGAATAACTCCTGTAGAATACGAAACGTTTAATCCCGTCTGAATAGGGCTAAAGGTAGTCTAGTCGGTAAAAGTAAAGAATTCGGCCGGTTAGCTGAGAGGCGAAGAAAAAAAAACCTGAACAGAGAGACAGATAATTTGAGTTAGAGGTGTGGTTGTTTTTTTGGCTGAGGTTAGAGAAAATAAAAAGATAGTTATGTGTCGTTTTTAATTTTTCAAATGTAATTAAGTTTTTTGTTTTATTTATTTACGTATTTATTTTTATAACCATTTAAAGCCACAGTTAATAACATTGATCTGTTTTTCCAATCACATGTCGGTAGTTATGTAATTCCATTTATTTAGAGTTTTGTATTCATTTGAGTACTGTTCTGAATCAGGTACTTTTATTAAAGTTTCACGTAGTTTATTTAGGGTCTGTGTATATAAATATCATTTGTGTATTAAAGGGATGGTTCACCCAAAAATGAAAATTCTGTCCTCGATTACTTCCCCTTCATGTCGTTCCAAACCCGTAAGACTTTCCCATGAGACGGAAACGAAGACGTTCACTCTCGCGATGTGGCGGAACCCGGAAGCGCCGCGCGGTTTAGAGCAGAGGATGAACCGAGTCACGTAGAACGATCTTTGTAAGAAAGCTGTGTGCAGATTTCGACATGGAGGAGGTCAACACTACACGCACGCGTCGTGGTGATTTCGTGAACGCGTGTCGGAGATCTATGCGAAAGCGAAGACGTTTTGCGAATAGAGACTTCATTTGCACATACAAAGCATTCGTATCGCTTCCGAAAACTGGGATTAAACCGCTGGAGTCACATGGATTACTTTTACGGTGCCTTTATGGAATTTTTATGGAGCTTTAAAGTTTTGGTTACTTGCACTGTGAACAAAGAGACCGAAATCTCCCAGGTTTCATTAAAAATGTCTTCATCTGTGTTCCGAAGATGAACGAAAGTCTTATGGGTTTGGAACGACATGAGGGGGAGTAATCGATGACAGAATTTTCATTTTTGGGTGAACTATCCCTTTAATGTTCCTGAAAGAATGAAATCCTAAAAAAAAAAAAAAAAAATCACTTCAAGAGAGATTTGACTTTAAAAGACATGAGTCAGAAAATCACAGTAAAAAAATTCTTCTTATTTTACTATTTGCGTAATAATACGTGATGATTTTTAATCCGGGTAAAAGTGTAGGTGCTTCTTGCGGCTTTACGGGAAACTCATCAGGGTGTGTTTGTGTTTAAATGCAGTTAAATGTAATCTGATTAAGGATTATGTAACCTGAGGAGTTTGCGTGTCGTGTTTGCAGATTCTCATCCTGTTAAACTGCTGAGTCACCGAATCAGGTGGGTTTGAGGTCATCTAAGATGTTTGCCAGGAAAAATAAACGTCCTGCGGCTCCCAAAGGCCAAGGAGCTGCTGCTGCCAAACAGGTGAGTGGGATTTCATACGCAGCGAAGAACGCTCCGGAACATCCGGGTCGCGTTGCCGTGTGAACCAGCCGCAGGTGTGTGTAAAACTCTGTGTCTTGCTGTAGATGGGTTTATTCCTCGACTTTAACCCCGAGGACATGATGGATGTAAGCATGAATGTGGACGATCCGGATCTGGAGGCTGAATTCGCTGCCATTGTGGGGAAAAAACCGACTGCTGCTGCTAAAGCGAAAAAAAACGGCAAAGGTAAAAACAGGATGTTGTTCAGAAACACGTAAAACACACCTGAGGGAGTGTGGACTATGTGACATCCAGTCCCAGTGAAGGAGGCATGGCCTCTGTACTTAAAAGTCAGTCCTAAAAGAGGAGGCGTGGCCTAAGTGAATGACGGTTGCAGTAAAGGAGGCTTGGCCTCTCTGCCACTGTTATAGTGAAGGAGGTGTGGCTTTTGCATCTCTCAGTCCCAGTAAGGAGGCGTGGCATAAGTGGCAGTCAGTCATAATAAAGGAGGCGTGGCTTGAGTATTTACTGCTTAATTAATGGTAAATCTGATTTTTTCAGCTCCGTTACCAATGGAGGATATCGAAAAGATGACCGAGGCCTGCATGAAAGACCTCGACGATGATGATGATGATGATGACGACCTCGAGGATGACGAAGACCTCCTGGTATTTTTTTTTCCTTTATCATTACTTGTTGCTGTTCTGCTGTCAGTACAGTGGTGTGTGTGCATGTTTGTGTGTGTGTGTGTGTGTGTGTGTGTGTGTGTGTGTATGGAGTGTTGTAAGCAGTGTATATGCTACATGTGTTGTAGGCAGAGCTACAGGAAGTGGTGGGTGAAGAGGAAACAGATTCTGGGGCAGAGACTGCCACCTCGCCTGGCATTGAGGAAACCGGGCAAATGAGGCCAGAACCACAGGTACCATCACAGTCCACACACAGAACTGCAGTGCAGAATGACATGCACCCACAGTGTATTATGGGTAACCATGTTGGGCACTTGTGTTTAAAATGAAGTACGCAAAAATGTACAAGGAAATTTTCTCAAGGCAAGTGGCAATGATAGAAGAGGTGCCATTTATATATATATATATATATATATATTTATGTATAGTTTTTAATGTTTTATTTTTTTTTTAATGTAATTTTTTTTGTTTACCTGTTTGTAAAGGAAATGCAATCCTTGGTTTTTAAATATTTTTTTTACTGTTGAATTTATAAATGCATTATAATGTATCATTGACTACAATAATATTACTATTAATAATGTAGTAATAATAATAATAACAATAATAATAATAATAGTAATAAGAATAGTAATAATAGTAGTAATAGTTGTAATAAGTGTAAGTGTTTCATCATGTAACTGTATCGTAGTAATAAAAACTAAAATGATTAAAATTAGACTATAAATAAATAAATAAATAAATAAATAGCAATGAGTCATGATTGAATGCACCAGATTTAATAAGCATCAGTATTATGAGCCAGTGAAAACTTTCCTCACCTACAGGTGATAAAAGTATGACTTCATGTATATACTGATGATGTCACTGTTGTTGATCCGCCCACAGGACGCGAAGGCGTCGTCCACCACCCCCCCAGCAGCAGCAGCAGTATGTGGTAGTGTAGAACACACACTTCAGGAGAGAATCGTTATGTACAACACCGCCATAACCAACGCTAAAGCTGCAGGAGAGTCGGCTAAAGCTCGCCGCTACGAACGAGGGCTCAAGGTGCCAAAACATTTCTTCATCTTATTGAATATCTTCAAGATATTCATCTCATCATCACTTCCTGTGCTTTAGGAGAATCTGTGAATTTAGATTTTCTTTATTATTATTATTATTATTATTATTATTATTAATTACTAGTGTTTTCCTCCGCCAGACTCTACAGAGCATGCTAGCGTCCGTACGTAAAGGAGGAAAGATAAACGAAGCAGAGATCCCCCCTCCGGTGGCATCTGGTAACCGTGGCGACGCCGTTCCTCCCTCGGCTTCTCCCACATCCGCACCGTCCCCACCCGAGCATAATGAAGAGTCGGACAGCGCTGTGGAGACTTCGCCCGTTTCCCCGGAGACCATCTCTGTGTCCACGCTGCCGGTTCGGACGAGCGCTAATCTGAAATGTTCTTGAAAGCGTATTGAAAAAAACAGAGCCAATCAGGTTCCATATGTAAATGATGGCCATGCTGCACTGGTTAACCAGGAGAAGGGGCGTGGCCTGTAGGGTTAAGAGTGTTGTAAATTTGCATATTGATAGAACCTGGATTTCTCGATGATGGGAAAAGTTTTCGCGCCTCTTCGCTTCTTTCTGCGCCACAACGTTAAGCATTTTATTATTTCATACACAACATTAAGCATTATGGCATTTTATATTATTTTATTAAGCATTTTAAAACAATGTTTGCTGATTTTAAGTAAAAATCAAAACGCAAAATTTTCTGTTAACTTTTGTACACTGCAGTTTGACAGACAGGATGTGATTTATTTATTTATTTGTTTGTTTGTTTATTTAAAAATTGTGCTTCAGAGTGATGTCATTGTTTCTGCGCTGCCCACAGGAAGTGAAAGTATTCTCAGCAGAGACCTCATCCGTTTCCGTGGAGACCTCCGCTGGTTCTCTGGAGCCGCCAGCCAGCAGTGACGGTCCGTCTGGTGTGATCTTGCCCGAGGAGGAGCGTATCCCAGAATCCCCTGCAGGTGAGTTTGTAAAGTGATGAGTGTTAGTTGCTCTGGTTTATTATCATTATAACAACCGTTATTTTTTTTTACGTACAGATGCAAAAGTAAGTGCCCCCAGTAAGGAGGCACTGTTGGAGAGACAGAAGCAGTATAGGATGGCCGCTGTGAGGGCGAAACAAGCCGGAGATCTGGAACAGGCCAAAACACACATGAAGAGCAGCAAGGTGAGAGGAGCATCTGCACCTGTCTGTCTGTCTGCACCTGTCTGTCTCTGTCCATCTCTGTCTGACTGTTTCTCTATTCTCATACTGCACCCATACTCTGTTTCTTTAACTGTCTGCCTTAGTCTTTCTCTCTACTTGTCTCACTGAACCTGTCTGTCTGCATGTTTCTTTATTCTCATACAGGGCTCATTCAGTGCTGTACTTTACCCTCACAGCTTCCTGTCTGTCTTTCTACTCTTGTATACCTACCTCTCTGCATATATGTCGGCTTTTTTTTGTTGGTCACCCTGTCTGTCTGTCTGACCATCTCTCTGTCTGTGTGCCTGTCTATCTGTTTCTTTATTCTCATTCTGTCTGTCTGACAGTTTCTCTAATCTAATAGTTCAGTCTAGTTTTATGTGTACAGCGTGTTTAACAGTAGACATTGTCTCAGAGCAGCGTTACAGAAATATATACACTCAGGAT
>JANDJT010000103.1:22440301-22455301 GCA_024331685.1 Stegophilus panzeri
CTCTCTCTCTCTCTCTCTCTCTCTCTCTCACACACACACACACACACACACACACACTCTCTCTCTCTCTCACACACTCACACACACACACACACTCACACAGTCTAGTTGATGTAGTTTTATTATAATCAAATATATTTATTACATAATACTTAAACACAGGTCTAAGCTAAAATTCTTTACATAATGTTAAAGATTATTATTAACCATAATATTTTAACTGAATCAAACACTCCCTCTCTCTGTGTGTGTGTGTGTGTGTGTGTGTGTGTGTGTGTGATAGTGGTTTCCTGAGAAGTGATAAACCTGTAGGAACAGCTCACTTTAAACTGGACAAACTGGAGACTGAGAGTGAAGTGCGTGAGATAGTGGAGGTGAGTGCTGACTGACTCACTGACTCACTGACTCACTGACTCATTAGATTACTGCAATCCTGATGTGTACTCTTTCTCTCTCTCTGTGTGTGTGTGTGTTAGGTGATGGACGGCCGGAAGCCCACAGGAGGTCGTGTAGAGGTCAGGGTTCGTCTCAGAGAGCCACTGAGTGGTCAGGACATGCAAACGGTCACCGAGCGCTGGCTGGTGCTGGACCAATCACACGTCAGTGTCGTAGAGCTCTCTCTCTCTCTCTCTCTCTCTCTCACTCTCTCTCACTCTCCCTTTCTCTGTTTGTATGTCTCTCTCTCTTTCAGTCTCTTTTTTTCTCTCTTTCTCTTCCCCCTCTTTCTTTCTCTCGCCGTCTCTCCATTTTTCTGACTTTTTCACTCAAATATGATTTATGTAATAAATGTAGTTATTGTAAATGTCTACATAAATAATGATTAATAAATAACAAAGATAATTCATGCTCATAATGATTACAGTCATACACGCGTTACTGAGATGTTCCTCTGTCTTCTCTCTCCTCAGTCGGTCTGATCTTCACTCCGACTGATCCGCTGTGATGTCACACTCAGACACGCTGCTGTTCCTCGTCCTTCGTTACAAAAGTTGGGAGAAAACGTCACACTTTCACATCAAAACCACACGGAGGCGCTGTTCACACGTTGAGTCCAGCACGGGGAGAAAAAAATAAAAACACACTCGCACAAATACACAGCTGGGGTGATTCATACACAGTGAGATTAGATGAGCGAGTTATTACACACACACACACACACACACACACCTCTGTATGGACTTTTATGGCATTGTGTGTGAATCTGAGATGCTGTTTGTGATTAAAATGTGGCTCGGTGACGTTTAAACCGCACTTATGCACTAATACCAAAGCGATGGGTGTAGCTGGAGCGCGACGTGGTACGATTATTTAACCTGCTGTTTTATAGCACAACACTGCTGTAACATTAACACGCAACTGATTTATCTATGCAAAGTGTTCGTGTCGGTTCCCTCAAACACCTCGATGGTTTTATCAACTCGTTTGTATGTCATAAAGCAAATCCGCTGCACGGAGAGACACGGGTTTAACCACACGCCAAAGCCATAATCCGCGCTCACGCAAACCCAAATGATTACAATACGCATATTTATTACAGGAAAAAGCTTCAACGCGCTGCTAAGCTAGCATTTAGTGCGGAATCTCTTCTTCCAGTGTTGTTGTTGTTGTTATTTTTTTTTTTTTTTTAACGCGCCCTTATCCACTTCCACACTTCCAAGCCCCCGTGGAAAAAAACGTACCGTTATTTTATTTAAGTTTACGTCTGTTTGTCATCTGACCGCGCGTTCGTTCACGCTAGCGAAGTATGAACTAATTTGCGTGAAACGTCAATCGTCAAAGCTCCGTTTCACGATCCGAGGCAAAAATTGCTTGCTGGTGCGAACAGGTGGATCTGTAAGGAAATTAGATAGTACATTGTTTGTCGTTTTTGTGTTTTGGAGAACTTGTACAGTTCTTCTGCTCTTCCTTTATCTTAAAAGTGCGGCAGAATCGGCGAAAACGGAATATTTGGAAATCGCACAAAAATGTTTGGTTTTATTTTTGTAATGTAGGGAACGTACGATTTTTAAACTCTGCGGAAGTGGACGAGGGCGCGTTCTAAACTCCAGGATGAGACTCGCACACACTTTTCGGCTGCTCTTCCTGCACTTTGACGTCGTTTCGCGGTTGTGGTTCTGTCGCTCTTCAGGCTGTTAGCCAGGTTTACATGTAACGTTCTGCTGAGCAAACCAGACACGCTCGTATTTTTATTATTATTATTATTATTATTATTATTATTATTAGTGTCCGGCTTTTCACTTTAGATCGTATATAATATTGTCCGAGTCTTGCCAAACTAAGTGGTTGCCATGGAAATATACTCTGTTTAAAAATAGCTTTGACTCGTCACTGACAGGCGTGCGCCGATTAATCGGTTATACGATATATTGCAATATTTAGCACACGATATTATAATGAGCGCTTCCCCCGCACTGGACAGAGGATAAAACATTCGCGTTTTAGGAGAAAGCAAACCGCTACGATAAAAACGTTCTACGAGCAGCAGTGCATGTTACCGTGGTAACGCTGTAATCCATGATAAAACGCCATACGTCATTACGGTGAGAGACGTCATCCAGACCTGACTGACATGCTGGAAGTTCATACTGTGCTAAATTGAATAATAATAATAATAGCTTTATTAATTTATACTTTAGTCTGTAGTTTCGGTGAGGGGGGGGAAAAACGTCCGTGCTCTTTGGCGTCTAAAAACAATTAACACCCTAAAAAATGGTGTTTTTAATAAATATAAATACACACCCAGGTCTTCATATATGTGTTGTAAACGATTTCGTTCATCTCCGTTAGCTACTCTGCTTTAAGATTTTAGGAGGTGGGGCTTAGATGGGGCGGAGTCATAGCAATCAAAGCCAAGGGGGGAAAAAAGTCGTAAAATTTCAGCGTTTAGCTATGCGGTTAGCATGTGGGTGTGGTTTATAATATTCAGTGGGTGTGGTTTATAATATTCATTAACCTCGTATCTTCAGCGCAAAACTACAGACTCCAAACACGTTGAGTTTTTTTTGGGATAAAGGCGGACGTTTTGGACATTTTTGTTTCTTTAAATTCTGAATAAACCATTTATATTTCAGAAGAGTTCATTTCACTACTTTATCGTTCTTCCATTTCATAGTTGTAGTAATAACTCCAGTATCTTTTATTGTTGTATTTGTTTTTTTGCTTAGAAGTGAACGTGCCATTAATCAGTTATTCAGTGTATCGCAGTTATCCGCTATATTATCACCCCTTGTTCCAATCAGCAGTAGGCTGCCTAAGTAGGGAGCAATATGTAAGTCTACCTGAATGATCCCTCACCTTTCCGTCTTTTCCGGAGAAAACCCATAATCATAAACCATAATCCCATAATCCTATTCTGAAAACGCTGATATGGGAACTGAATACTGGCACACGCTGGGATTTCTACACACACACACACACACACACACACACACACACACACTCACTGAGCTGGAATTAAATAGCTGTGTGTATGTGTAGAAAACGTTGACCTGAGCAGATGAAGACGTTGTTCTGTTCTTTCTGAAAGCTTCATGACGGAAGCTGAAAGCTGGATTTTTCAGACTGTTGTAGAAAGTTTGTGAATTAAACTTCTTTTAGCAATAAAGATTGAAAAGATACGTCTGTGTTTCTCTCCTAAATGTCTGTTTTAGACAAATCACCGTTTTAAACCCCGGTTCTCCTCACGTTTCAGGTGGACCCGTGTGGTAGAGTTCTCCGTACGATAATAATCCAAGCCAGAGTTTGGACTTCGATTCTTACGGCTAGAGGAAGACTGAGACGTCTCTCGCTTTTAGTTCATGCGAGAAGGTATAAGGTGAGCGTGATGATGATCTCTCGAGGTTGTGTTTCAGACGATGGATCACCATCCAGGAAGTGAGGTCAGAAAGGCAGTATGAGCTCTTCTGAGGGATGTGGGAGGTGGATGAAGGGAAAGAGGAGTAAAGTGTGTATCGTGAGACCTGATCACCCGAGTACTGATCCCTGAGGGACACCTGCACCGTGTCTGTGAGGAAGCCGAGCATGTAACATAAACCAAACGAGTGATGTTCACACCAGTTGGTGCGTTGCTTCATTTGTGTTATTTGTTTTGTGTAATATTTCGAAATCGGGAGACTCGGATCTCAGCTTTGGAGTGTCATAGGAACGTCCAGCTTGGATTCCTGTCTTAGTCTTGACTTCCTTAATCTGTGGCGTGAAGTTAGGGAAAACAAGATGGTCACATTTTTCACTAACCAACCCCTTACTGTTTTTTTTACTAAAAATCTGACTTTCTCAGATTTTCCCCAAATTCACACCACGATAGGAAATCAGAGAAAGTCGAATTTTTTGTCGTAAAAACAGTAAGGGGGGTGTTTTTTTTTGGGTGAAAAAATCCACACCACATGTTAAGGAGGTCGAGACTGAAACAGGATAAACAGGGTTGTTGTAATGACTGGAATATACCGAAATTGGGAGCCTCGGATCTCGGCTTTGGAGCGTGACAGGAAGCTCAAACTTGGATTACCGAGTTAGTCTTGACCTCCTTAATCTACACCGAGAATCTGGGGGAAATCTCAGAAAGTCGGATTTTTCATAAAAATAAATGTAAGGGGTTAGCGTTTGTGTTTTTCGAGGCGAAAAATGTGACATTCTCCAATTTTACCAAAACTTACAGCACAGATTAAGGAGGTTAAGACTCGGACAGGAATCCGAGTTTGACGTCTCTATCACGCTCCGAAGTCGAGATCCGAGGCAGAGAACCACCCTTTCAGAGGCTGGGGATGTTTGAATTTAGATTTGATAAATTCTATGCAAATTAGGTAAACGCTTTAGACAAATACCTAATTTGAATGTTTTAATAATACAGTTTTATTATTCAGCTGCGTATAAACCTATAGACGTTTACAAATCTAAACATAGCAAAATAATTTGCTTAATGACCCCTCGCTGTCAGTACAGGGCAGTATCACAAGCCAGGCTCGGACGAAGCCACTCAATTCCGCTTAACACCATTTTTCCAGCTCTCTAACGTCCATCATGGCCACCGGAAAATCTCCAGCAATCCTTCCTGTTACTGCTAGTAGATTAAATAATAAAAATGATGACAGAATAAATCATGAAAACATGAGAAGTGTTGAGTTTGGATTTTGCATTTTGACGGTATTATAAATAAACAAAGTCTAGATTAAAAAATGCAATCGAGTACTATTTGATTATTTACATATAATTTATTTAACTGAAATTCCAGTCATGGAATCATGGATGTCGGACACACACACACACACACACACACACACACACACACACACACACAGCATTTCAGAAGGTTTTTATTTTACATATAATACAGCTTTTTCATAAAGTCTCCATTGTATTGGCAAAAAACAAACAAACAAAGAAACATGTAGCAGGTTAACACTTCTTTTTGGCTTTTCATGTTTTACATTTGAAAGTTTTTGACCCACATCAGGATTTAATATTTAATTTCACCTCAGGACGTTTTCTCCTCGCTCGTATCCACATCTTATACAGTGTGTGACGTGTCCCTCGTATCACTCGCTTACCGATATTTCACACTTTCCGTGACCAAAGCTCCCGTTTCATCATGCATGCAGTTCGTAAAAATAAAGAAAAACAAACAAACAAAAAAACCACTCCGCATCAACAGCTTCTTAAACAGGAAATGAAAAAAACAAACAAACAAGACTTCAAACGGATGTAAAAGGTAACTGTTGTTTGGAGCTGCATCAAAGAGAGAGAAAGTAACATTGTAACAGTTTATACGTGAAGTGCTGCGTTCAGATTAACTCCATCACGTGTTTCTGTAACAGAGACGATCGTTTCCAACTCGCTCATTTCATTTTATTTTATTTTTTTAAGATCGTGGATTTGCACGACAATTTCCACACAAAAAAAAAAGTTTCAAACTCGCGTCTTTGTTGAACACGATATTTTCCCCCCAGAAGCTCTGAAACAAAAACGTTTTAAAGTGTAGATTTAACAAGAATGTAACGTTTGATCCGAATACTCGATTCTGATTGGCTGTTTATTATTCAACCGTGACCCGGTCCGACCCACAGAACTTTCTTCCATCACGTTCGAGTCCAACTGAAACGTAAATACTGTCAAATTCCTCACGCAGCGTTTCTCCGAAAAGACGTCGCCACGACGCAGCAGGTTTTCCGTTTCGACTCCGTTAACGCGTGCCAGACATGTTGTAGATAATCAAAGCAAAGCAACGTAATAAAAGCATTAAAGAGTACTTTAAGTAAAAGTCATGGCACCCCAGCGAAGTTCTTTTGACGATCACGTGACTCGCGATTCCGCGTCAGTGTCTCGTCTCCGTCCTCGGCTTCTGTGCGATGGCTTTATTCCCAGTGCAGTTCTTTACAAATTAAAAGTCTTGTTCCGTTCTTTATCTCTTCCGATGAAGGGGGGTTTACAGTTCGCTTCAGATCAGACGAGGCGATGGACAGACAACTGAATCTGCGGTTTCTTATCATGTTATAACCTGTTCGCCTCGTTTTCATTCCTCCTTTCACCAGCATTTTCATTCATTCGTTCGTTCGTTCCCAGTTTTTAACGCGTCCTTGTCGACTTCCCCTCATTCCATCACTTTATCGCTGTAGACCTAACGGCCAAAATACGCATTAAACTAACTCTGAAACCTGGAACAACCTGGAGTTTTACTTTCTGAATCAGGTCTTATTCGTCAAGTTGTCCGTGACACCTGGTGGACTTTTATTCTGGTAGCTGGTTAGAAAATTAGCTAACGAGTACATTGACTAGTTAGCAAAGCAACCAATTAGCAAGCTGATTAACTGATCTAGATCTGCAGAAACTGTTTGAATATCTAATTCTACTACTTAGCAAACTTCTGCACTAGCTACTTACTTCTCAAACCACAATATGACCTGGTATCCAGCTAGTTAGCGTACAGTTAGTTAGTAGACCTGTTGTGTGAAATTAGGGATTCGGAGTCGTAAGGGGAAGTGGAAAAGGGCGCGTTAAAAACAGTTTGGGGTTAAATTAGCAAAGCACTTGTGAAATGCTGGTTCTGTTTAATGCTAATTAACGTCTCTGTAACAATCATCCATCCATCCATCCATCCATCCATCACTCCGTAAACACGTCGTCAAAAACGGAACGCTACATCGCTTCAGCTTTGGAGGAATTCCACTTACAGACAAATAAACAAACAAACAAAAACAACGTCCATACTATTGAAATAAAGCATCTGGTGATTAAAGCTAATAGTAAATAAATCACTCCGAGCAGAACGTCCTGTTTTTAAATCGTCGCTTCTGTCTCACACGACTTTCCCCCCTCCCCCCGGCAGAAAGGCGTCTGATTGGTTAAGTGCAAAAACCAATGAAAGGAGGCGGATTTGAGACGTTTTTCGAATTAAGCAAGACTTTCCCCGAATGACGGGCACTCCTGCTACGACGGGGCGGAGCATGAGCTCAACTCGATCGGCCAACTATATAACAGCATCATTAAGTTAGCTTGCTCGCAAACACGGTTAACTATATAAACACGCTAACGTAACGCAACGCTAATATCGGTATAATTCGTAACCAAAAACGGTCCTTTTTTTTTAAACAAAAAAAAGCGGCAAATCAGCAACATGACGTGCTCGTTGCGTAGTGGTGCGCTAGCATGAAATTAAAGGTGCGGTTTGTCGTCGTTAGCACCCCCTGCTGTCTGCAAAGTACATCGCAATTACAATATCATCATTCAAATGGTACGATCCCTATTGTACAAATCAAACGAAAGGATGTCAGGGAGGGGCAAGATGTGTTCCAATGTGGGGGTGGGGCTAATATCCAAGACAGAAAAATTTAAACAAAAGCCTGAAACGAAAGAATCTATAGCAAGATTTGCTGCATGGTAATCTCGTAAAATTATAATTTTTTAAAGAATATTTTTAGATATTTAGAAACATCTAAAAAATATATATATATATTGCAAACCGCCCCTTTAAGTTGTATTTTAGCTAGCTAGCTGGAAATAGTGTACAATTCTGAAGTGGCTTTCTATACAACCATCTTTTTAGTGTTAAATACTTTCAGTATGAAATCATTTTTAAATCCCAAATCCGCTCAATTTCATTGGTTATCAAAAGAAATGTAACTTTTTCCAGACTCTCTGTATAAGCCTCTTAGCAGCGTTCCTCCAAGATCCAAGAACGCTTTCATCCATCAAGATCAAAGATCCATCAAGATTTATTTTTTTTTTGCTCCCAGCAGCGTTTCTAGATTTCCACAGTGGAGGAGAAACAAAAAATAAAAAGCACCAAAACTCTGAGATTGTTGGAACCGTGGCTCCGGTGGAGATGTCTGGAGATGGTTAGTGTAAAAATGGTGCATAGGTGATCTGCTGGAACGCCGCTGCTGCTGCTTCCTATTCGTGCTTCTGCAGCATTCAGGTCCTTTGAAGTGCAAATGAATAAAAGAGAGAGAGAGATGAGGTCGATTTCAATTTCAGTTTTAAGAGATGATCTCCAGGATGTAGAAGATGAGCTCCATGACCATGGGACCCTCGCTCAGCTGACACGCCCCGCTGTGGATCACCGGGATCAGGGCGCTGTCCAAATCGCTCAGGTACTGAGGGAGCAAAGGCTGACCGTTGCTGCCCACCAGGTAACCCACCTGAGAGACACAAACGAGGCGAGCGTGAGGAGAAACACCTGACTGACACCAATTACACCGCTTTATTATTTTCATTCCTGTTCAAGATGGAGGAAAAACTGGTTTATAATGACCGGAATATAATGAAGTCGAGATCCTCGGATCTCGGCTTTGGGGCGTGATAGGAACATCAGACTCAGATTCCTGTCTTAGTCTCGACCTCCTTAACCTACGGCGCGAATTTGGGGGAAATCGGAGAAAATCTCGTTTTTTGTCGTAAAAACAGTAAAGGTTTTTGGGTGAAAAAATTGACCTTCTCAGATTTTCCCCAAATTCACACCACATGTTAAGGGGGTCAAGACTAACTCGGTAATCTAAGTTTGAACCTTCTGTCACGCTCCAAAGCCGAGATCCGAGGCTCCCAATTTCACTATATTCCTGTCATTACATCAATCATCGGATCTCGGCTTTGGAGCGTGACAGGAAGCTCAAACTTAGATTACCGAGTTAGTCTTGACCTCCTTAATCTACACCGAGAATCTGGGGAAAATCTGAGAAAGTCGGATTTTTCATCAAAAAAAAAACAGTAAGGGGTTAGTGTTTGTGTTTTCTGAGGCGAAAAAAGTGACACTCTCAGATTTTCCCCAAATTCACACCACAGATTAAGGAAGTCAGGACTACGATAGGAATCCGAGTTTGATGGTCCTATCATGCTCCAAAGCCGAGATCCGAGGCTCCTGTTTTTAAAACATTCCACTGAACCCTATACTTTGGTAATCGCTGAAGTTCCAGTTACGATATAGTTACAGTTTCAGTGTGATCGTCTGTAAAGGATTAGCGCTGTTTACGAGTTCACGCTGTGTGTTCCGGTTTATAATCGGCTCGGATATTGCGGACAGCGCGTTTCCGTGGTTTCTGACCTGATCCGAGTCCAGTGTGACACGGAGCCCCAGCTTGGCCATGCCGTCCTCTTTCAGTAGTTTGAGATGAGGACACAGAGCCATGCAGAAGGCTCTCGCGACGTTCTCCGTCAGCCGGCTGTGATCCGCGGGATCCCCGTTAGACTGGTCATCACTCTGGAGGAAAAACACCTGCGCAGACAGAGACGCCACATTAACACCAAAACACCGGAAAAACGAGACGTCCACAACGTCCACTCAAATAAATTTCAGACACCAAAACCATCTCGGCTGAGGCTGCACGTGGGGACTGTTTCATACGTTACGGTTAGTTTAATGTGATTACAGAATAAAATGTGGGTTAAAATGATGAAGCAGTATTGAATGACAGTAATGAAACGCACCTCGGTCCAGCGGATAACTTTCCCGTTGGCTTTGTACTCGGATCCATGGAAAATCTTCACGCTCGTTATCGACTCCATGGATTTTCCATCGATCGGACTGATCACCCTGTAAACAAAAAGCTGTACGTTAATTGGTTAAAAGCCGTTACATAATACGATTCTTACTTATTAAAAACAAATCGTACTTTTTATCCGTTTATAGTTACATTTAACATAACGCGAAACAAGTTCTCACTCCTCTGTCCTGAAGATGTCGGAAAACTTAAAAGTTACAGCTTCACCGTTACAAAAGCGCCGACTCCTTCCGTAAATCGTTACATAAACGTCTCCTTACTTTAAGGAATCCGTTACTATGGAAACGATAACATGTCAGAACCGGCAGCATTAATATAAACCTGCACTACAAGAGCTGCTGCGCTAGAGAACTAATCAGGGCCTTCTGGTAGAGATCCTCACCCCTTGTTGAAGTTCAAGTCATCTTCTGTCCACTGGATGTGGACGTTCTCCTGCGTCTCGTCCTGATCGGCTTTTCCGCACACGATGGTGAAATCCTTCATCTCTCTCAGAGCCTGGCGCAGGGCCTCCATCGTCTCTGCTGTGATCTGCACCATCACGCCGTCTGGCAGAGAAACGCTCCGTTACTGACGCACATCAACGACTAGTCGACGTCATCATCGTCATCACCACCCTCACCACCGTCGCTCTAGATGACGTCTCAATGTCCCATTGTTTAAAAAAATAAATAAAATATACCATGGTTTGACCAAATGAAAAGACGTAGGCACATTTTCCCGGCTGCACATTAAAACCCGGCGATTTTCTCCTTGGGTCACTCTAATCGCTGTTTTCTGGTCACTAGTGGGCGTGTCCTACCTTTAATTGACTGTTGGTTGCTATGGTTTCGCACCAGGCCAGCTACAGAAACCTTACATTTGTTCGCTCTGGAAATCGCTCGTGTGTAAAACACATCCGTGCTTAATACGTTTTGCTTTTCCGCTATTTCTCATGCGGAAAATAAACGATTGCACATTATACAATACGGTTTTGTCATAACACACAGTGCTCCTGAGTACCATTAGTTCTTGCTGGTGCCGATCACGAGTGAGAACACACGATCAGTGTGGGGGTTAAAAACAAGAAAAAAGGGTTTGCGGGAGTTAAGAGGTTTAATTTACACTCCGTAGTGACACGCTGACCCACATTCACTTTCCATGTCGTACCTTCGACTATACTGGTTTTGGCCAAAAACCCAGACGAGGTCTTCAGAGCTCCGCTGAAGACGAAGAAACTCGCTCCTGTTACTATGGCAACACAAGAAAGAGGGTAAGAATGAGCTGAAAGGACTTTTAAAAAAAAAACAGCCTCGGGAAGCGAGGAGAATAAATTCAGTGGATGCGGCGTTACGACCGTTTTCGGTACGACGTGTACTCCACCTTTGCGAGGTTGGTGATGGATGCTGATGGCCTGCGTCTGGTAGTTTCCGTCATCGTTCTGCACGCACACGAGGTGCGAGTCGGCTCGCTCGTTAAAACACGCCCCCATCGCCAGCACGTGCTCGTTCGACTTGTTCATGGCCTTCATGAGCTGAATAAAAATTTTTTTTTTTTTTAAAAACACACGCGCACACACACATGAAGTGTAGAAGGTAGAGTTTTTGCTAAAAGGTGAAAGAGGTGAGTAAATAAGTGTCTCGGTGCTGTGGAGGGGTTTGCAGGTTTCTGTTCACCTCGTTATAACGGTTGCTGGGGATTTTAATGCAGGTTTTTCTCACTTCCATGTCCACCACCAGACCTCTGACCACCGGTAACGTGTACTGATAGTTCCTGAAGTCCTGCAAACACACACACACACACACACACGTATACACGTACACATAACACACCTGAGGCATCCTCCTGAGATGGACGGATAGATGGATTAATATATTAACGTCCTCACCGCCAGCAGGTTGATGATGGTGTGACCAGTTTCTCCGAAAAGAGGCTTTCTGAAGCGCACGCTAAACAGCGGACAGGGATAAACTATAAACACACACACACACACACACACGAAAATGTCCTTAAATCCACAACACACCAGGGGTTTAGTATAAAGTGGTTTAAAAAAAAAAAAAAAAAAAAAAAGCATAAAAATTAATTCGGACACGTAAATTTGTATAAATAAACAAACAAACAAACAATTAAATAAATGAATATAAAATTGAGTAACGCAAAGCATCTTCACGCAGGAATTTTTTGTTCCATTTCCCCTGTTGAATACTGCAACACCGTTAATGAAATACACTGATATAAAGCGTGAACGTATTTTGTGACATCATAAATCGAGCTCATGTTTAGCCCCGCCCCCACACAGACGTACAGAGAAAGTGTGTGTTTAAATGGAGAAATATGAAATTTGTAAGAATGTAATGAATGTCCAAGAGGAGGTGATGGTGTAAAGATGGAATAATTATAGACGGGTTCGGGTTCGCAGGGTCTTGTTTAAGATGCACGCTACGCTCACAGCGGTACTCGGCTCCGAGGCGCAGCATGAGGCGGATGGGGAACACTTTAGCCCACGGCGTCTCCCACTTCTGCACCAAGATCCCGAACAGGAAGGGAGGGTTGGGCAGCAGGAGGTCCTGGAGAGACTGGAAGGTCGGGGAGATGTAGAGGAACCCGCCGTGTTCCTTACTGCCCAGGAAACTCTGTGTGAAGAACGAGTGGCTCAGGTGGCTCAACACGTTTCCTGTATGGAGGAAGTGGGCGGGGTTAAAACAGATTAAATCTTTTATAGTTATATACACTTCATATAATAATAATAATAATAATAATAATCATAATAATAATAAGAGCGTTAACAGACAGACTGCTCCCCCCCCCCCCCCCCCAAAAACAACATCCTTGTCACAGAACTAATCTCTCTCCTTCCAAACGTTCGTGTTTATATTTATTGGCGCCCCGCTGGGATGCCGTAACAGCAGGAGGACTGTGTCAGGGAAATGTAATTTCGTTTAATTCCACCCTCCCGCTGTTTCTTAACAATCTCCCGTCTCACTTCGTCGCTGCGTCCGTTTAGGGTTTACCTGCCAGAGCTTCCTGATAAAGCTGCACAAAATGGCTGAAGATGTCTTTCGGGATGCTCTTCTCGTCAGGGAGGCACTGCAGCAACACCACCACCTCGGCCTGGCCCACGGCATGCATCCCCTTCGACATCACATACCAGCACTTCCTGTTTACGTCTGTACGGCGACGGGGAGAGAAAAAGGGGGCAGAGACGTCAAAGCGGCTTCAAAAGATACGCACCCGTTTACTTCTGTCCCGTTACTATTAAACGAATTTTATTCGAACTTTCACTCCTGGACTTTCTTCCTCCGTCAAGGGGATGTCGTGAATATAATCAGAATATAAAGATAAAGAGCGTAAGTGTGTGAGAATGTCGTACTTAAAAGAAGAATTTATTTATTTAGCAGGAGATTTAAGCATGCACCCATTTCACTTCCTGTCTCGTATTCCCGTAACAGCGTCGGCTATAGTGACGGTATAAAATAATTCCCGGTGGCACGTTTGCGCTTACAGTTGACGAGCTTAACCATAGCTAGCAGGTTAGCGTTGAGCACAAACACCAGCGGCTCGGGACCTCCTTCCTCCAGCTGCTGAAGGAGCAGGACCTCCGACGGCTTCTCCTCCACCGCGTAATCTGCAGAGAACATCGAGAAACCATGCTGCATTAACTAATACACACACACACACACACACACGTGCAGACACAGACATGCTACACCATTCTGATGATGTAACCATGTAATATACATATACTATCAATCTAGTCATGTAGTTATACACACTACCGGTCAAAAGTTTACACACACTCATTCTTTATTTATTTATTTTCCACATTTTAGAATAATAATAAAGTCGTCAAAACTCTGGGGTAACACAAATGGAACTATGGGAATTATGTTGTAATTAATAAATAAATAAATAAATAAATAAATCTAAATAATTTAGTATTTTAGCATCTTCAAAGTAGACGCCCTTTTCACCTAGAATGTTCCAGAAATGTGTTCTTGGCGTTTTCTCGAGCGATTTCTTGAGGAATTTCCCCGAGATGATTTTAAACAGTATTAAAGGAGTTCACACCGACGCTGCACACTTATCTCCTGCTTTACGGAACATTTCGCTCCGAGTCGTCCGTTTAAATAAAGTTTTTTGTAAATAAAATGTTAGTTTTCTAATGAAAGAAACGAATACGTCGGGACGATTATATGTTGGTCTATGACACCGATTTCACACCTTCAGATCAGTAGGGTTTTAAGACCATGAGAAACGGTGCAGTCGAGTGTCCACAAACTTTTGACCCGTGGTGTGTGTATACATTCACTAGTGACTCTAAACACCTGTCTTTCCATCCACGTGCATCTTTTTATTTACTCTTCACGTGTCTTGCGTTTTTCTTTCTGCTCTGTTTTATAGCTCGGCTTTAGCCTGCCCGTGTCTGGGTGAGGAATAACATGATGGTGATGATGGTGATGATGGTGAAAGTGTTGAAGATGGTGGTGATGAAGATGGTGATGCTGTGCACATGCAAGCAGGATGAAGGTGAATGGTGAGGATGAGCAAAGCACCTGCGATGTGGCCTCCCGTACCTCCTTTAACTCCGGTGGAGATGAGGATGGGAGGAAGTCCGTCCTCTGGGATCAGACTGACCGAGCTTCCCAGTGGTGCTCCGGGAGCGC
The DNA here is from genome assembly GCA_024331685.1 of Stegophilus panzeri. Classification (NCBI taxonomy): domain Eukaryota; kingdom Metazoa; phylum Chordata; class Actinopteri; order Siluriformes; family Trichomycteridae; genus Stegophilus; species Stegophilus panzeri. The sequence goes on from JANDJT010000103.1 coordinate 22,454,931, forward strand.
GAGCCACCTACGGTGTGAGAGAAGGGACAAAATTACCCACTAAAAATATTATATATGTATATCCATCCATCCTCTACCGCTTATCCTTTTCAGGGTCACAGGGAACCTGGAGCCTATCCCAGGAAGCATCGGGAACAAGGCGGGGTACACCCTGGACAAGGGTGCCAATCCATCGCAGGGCACCATCACAACGTATATTATACACACACACACACACACACAGGCCGACGATTAATCCAGGACCGTAGCGGATGATCACGTTTCTCAAACAAGCTCAGAATAAAGCTTCTTCTCACCTCACGAGTGCTGGTTGTGGATTTGTTGGAGATTTGGGACACAGCCGGAGGTGGGGCGGGGTTTGCATTCGGGTT
>JANDJT010000103.1:22457801-22462201 GCA_024331685.1 Stegophilus panzeri
CGCAGAAATGTCGCCACATTTAAATTTAAATGGCTATGTAAAACACTAGCGCCAACTAGAGTTCAACGATAAAAATGTCCTCCTGCCTTCGCTAGTTCCTCATCTACACTGAGTGACTCTGGCTGAGTGGAACAACCATCAAGTCAAGAAAACGAACGTGAAAACGTGCCAAAACGTCGACTGGACACGGATTTACGAGCGTGGCACGGTGAATAAGGCGGAGAAAGCAAAAGAAAAAAAAAAAAAAAAAAAAAGAGTCTCTTCCTGCATTAACCCCTTTACTAAACACAATTTTCCAAAGCAGACGTCCTTAACCTCACTACTCGGCTGGACCTGCAGGTTAGAGAAGGATTATTCTAGTCAGACTGGATTAGTTTTGATGTAGATTGACGTGTAGTAGCTTTCTCCAGCTTCTGTCTGGCAGCGGTGTCGGACAGCCGGAACGCCACACACCTCGCCCTCACACCTCTATTTCATTTTCACGTTCCGCGTCTCTGTCGTCGCCGGCGGCGGTCTGTTTACCCCCGGGGGAAATTACGCCCTGTTTCCCGCAGGCCAGGAGCTATTTTAAAACGTCGGCAGGACCTTCTCCCTCAAGGCTTTGGACGGGTTCTCAGGTCTCGTACATCCCACGATCGGCTCTCACACTACGCAGCGATCAGGACGTCGCATCCTGAAACAACTCACTAAAGAAAAAGTCATTTTTATATACATTATAATATTTTCCTTCTTGTTGACTGGTGGCTGCTGATCAGTAGTGGCAGCGGTTTTACGCTGCAGGAGAAAAATCAAGCCGTTAAAGGGAATTATGGAGTAAAAAAAAAAAAAATAGATACAGCTCAAAGACCAGCACTTCTCACTGAATATCCCCATCTTACAGTAGTCCTCATAGGCGTGGCTTAACATTCTAATGAGCACGCGTGACTGACAGCCCTCTGTCTGAAGCATCTTTCCGAATCCACTCTCCACGGTCGAAATGCTGACGTATGATCGTCATGTGACCTCCACAATACCACGATGGTGGAACGTATTCGGTTTTCCAGTTAGCTATTTTCGTTTTAACGCTGTCTAGATTTCTTTCACGCACTTTTTTTTCTCTCTAGCGACTCAAACTCAATGCAACTGCAGCGTCAAAACAAACAAAAATGGCGGAAAGGACGTAAAAGGTCAGGTCCGGCGTCGTTTTCATTTTGTCATTTCGATGTACACTGGAAACTTTTAGTAAACAATTTAAGTGTTCTCAAATTGACCTGTGTGTTAATCTGGACGAGAGCCTGAGACTGCTACAGAGATAAAGCGACAGGGACTGTTCGACCTCCATGTACCAGCAATTAATTATAGGATTAGCATAGTAGGGTACCGTACCCTTGCTAGATTAGCTTTCACTCGCATACACTCCTCATGTTTGCTTATACTCTCTTGGCTTGCTTCCAGTTGCTAGGTTTGTTTTCACTCGCTAGGCTAGCTTTCATCTTCATTCACTTGCCAAGTTATCTTTCGCACAGTAATTGTCTCAAACATTAACAGAACGTTTAAATGTGAAAAGATAACTCTGATGAACATCAGGTTGAAAAAAAGAGCATCATCTGCCTCGTTATGGGTGAAGATGACAAGGATTAGCCCCACCCTGTTACATCACATCAGGCTAAGAACATCCAGAAACTGGAAAGTGAACCATTATTCAGACTTTATATACACAAGACTAAGCTTAACCTCATTAGCAAGCAAACGTTCAAGGAAGTGCCCTGAGAACAAGGTGCTACCGGGGTGCTAATCTAGAGCCCTTAATTTTTAAGTACCCAAATTGCCCGTTTAAGCAATAAACAGAAATAAGGCCAACAAACTGTGATGAAAAGCACAGAAGGCCTTACCTTGCCACAGGCCCGACAGTGGTGCCTTCTCTTCGTAAAGGTGAACTTGACTTCGCACTTCATGCAGATGGGTGCCTGAGAGTCCGGCACCCACACAGGAGCCACTTCGCCAAGGGAGCTGAAGGGTTTCCTCACGTGGGCTCCCTGCTGACCTGCCTGGAGATCGTTGTCAGGGTTCTCAGAGGGGACGTGCAAGCCCGACGAACCATCTCCGCTCTCTCCGTTGACTCGAGCAGCCCTAGATTCCGTTCCCCCACGAGACGACTCGAGGCCGTCTGCCCTGCACTGGGCCTCCAGGTTCTTGTTCCTGCCAGTGGAGCCAAGTTCGTTTTGGACTTGCCCTGAGAAAGATCGAGGGATCTGCAGCTTCAGGTTGATGGGCTGTTTGGGTCTCGCACCACCGTAGGGAACGCTGACCAGCTGTAATCGCCCGTTGTTGAGTTTGGAGCTTGCCTCGGAGCTTCGGTTAGGCTCACAGCATTCCTGTTTGCTCTCCTCCAACTCCTTTTCCTCGGTTATCGAGTCTTCCTTTAAAAGGGCTGGAGGAGGCTGGATCGGTCGATCTCCTTCGCTTTCTTCAACCAGGCCATTAGGATGAGTTCTCTCGTTCTGTGCTGATTCAACGACCAAACCTTGATTCTTCATTTCTTTCTCTTTTGCGACCAGTTTGTCTTGATCAAAGCTTTCCGTCTTGGGGATGGTACCATTCGGAAAGGCGTCTGTAGTACGACAGTCTTGGTTGACTACAAGTTCCTGAGTGCCATTACCAGGTTCTTGCAGAACATTCTCCCCTTTCTCAGAATTTCCCCGTTTTGGAAGAGCAAAATGATAGTCCATTCCGCCAATTTCCTTGATGCCATCGGTCTCCATCTCAACCGACAAAGCACCATTGTTCAAGCCCGACTCCCCCCGGCCAAGCCCTTCCTCAGGATTTGAAAAACTGCCGTCGTTAAAACAGGCGTTGTCCTGCTCAGCAACATCGTCTTGCTGTTGCCTTTGTTGACCAGCAACCGAGTCCAGGATGCTGGGTGGATCTGCGGAAGGAGGATTTGGATCATCTTGCAGCTGAGGAACCTCGCCAACCCCGTTGCACTCTAATTTGGAAGGACACCCGTTCTCAATCGCCGACCTTGTCGCAGGAGGAGAATCCAGCACTTGACCGTCAGCGCTGACCAGTTTGCCGATGTTGGGCTGGAGCAAAGGGGGACTGTGGACATCCGCTGGTCTTTCTTCACTCCACGTTTCCGGTTCCTGCTTCACATCAGGTGCAGTTACCTCCACCATGGAAGAGCTGCCAGAACTCAAAGGTTCTAGCAGAGGTTTGAAGTTGAGAGAGCTGTCTCGCGGACTCAGATCAGCGTGAGTCAAGGCAGGGTTCAGGGACAACAGGTGAGCTGGTGGAGCGAGAATCTGAGTCCACTTGGCGTCGGTAAGCGTGGGGGTGTCCGTTTCATCTATAAGTGAAACCAACAAAGACGCATTAGCACGAGGGAACAGAACTGGTTCTGAAGGACGGGTGAAAGAATGAAAGAAATGTCAGATAAACTGAGAAATGAGGACAGAACAGAAGTGGGTCAATTACGTCCTTGCCGTGAGATCCGTTTTTCAATCTGACACGGAAACGACTTGGAACGTGGAAGGGCAGGCGCACTTTCATTTTAACGCGACGGTTATTCTTCCGATCCACTCGGGTGTTCGCGAGTCACCCCTTTGAATCTTCAGAGGATGATGGTTAACACAGATGCTAAAGGAGGTTAATCTGCATTCCGCTGCTTATAAAATAGATTGCTTGCATCTCTAGACATACACAACATGAACGTGAGCTGCTTCCGTAAATCAAAAAGTTAAAATTAGAAGCGAGTCTGTTTGACCTTAACCTGGTAAAGCACATGTTCTTGGCTCTATGACATCAATTATAATCTCAAAGAAAAGAAAAAAAACAGACAGTCAAAAGTCCTTTGGGAAATGTTAATTCCCAATTAATTAGCCTCATTTAGCATGCTAGACTGCTTCTACCAGCATCAGCAAGCTGCACCATCCTATGCAGATTTCTCAATGAGAGAAATGGTTCTATCCACCATGGTTGTTTTTTTTTTTAATTATGGTGAACAGAATTATGGGATTGCCTTCTCTGATAAGATATACATCCAAAACATACCCTGCCTTGAACTCTCCACAAAATAAGGAACGTCAGACAGCGTTGATTCGTTCATTCTCAGACATGTTTTGCAGACGTTTCACAACGTTAAACGTAACGATGAACCGATAAAATAAAAAAAGTATGACGCACCGTTCTTTAATACGTAACAGTTGTAATCGTTGACAATTTGCTGTGGTTTAAGAGGAACGAAACACTATGGGGCGTGCTGTTAGATTTACATAATCATAATCCTTGGGTATGGGCGGTTTACGTGAACGTTTATAGGAATGTGCTATCCACCCTGTTCCACGTATATTAGCTTATACATGATTGGCTAGCGTCGCTGTGATTGACACGAGAGAGAGAGACAGAGAAAGAGAGAGTACGCC
>JANDJT010000103.1:22462301-22474376 GCA_024331685.1 Stegophilus panzeri
GGGTATCCCCCCCCCCCCCCCCCCCAGACAGCACAGCCAATTTTGCTCTCTTGGGCTAGAACGTCAAATCCGAGCGCATGCTTTTGCCTTTAAACACAGAAATACGAACATTTGTCTAGTAATAAAGCACTAAAAACTCGTGCTGGTCAGCGCGTAACTGTGTCTCCTGCAGGACGTAATTGAGTAATCGAGGTGACGGACCTTCGTTCTGCTCGAACTCGTCCAGCACTTTGTCCAGGTTAAAGGCCTCAGCCTGGAAGTAATTCTCCATGGGTGAGGAAGCTCCACTCTGTCGAGTGCGGTGTGAACCTGCGAGAGAAGAGCGTTAACTCACGAGTCTTTAACCCATCGCTGAACGTTAGTTACGTGTGTCCTGTGATCGTCCGGACCAATCAGATGTGTGTACACACCACGCAACAAAAAAAAAAAAAAAAAACAACACAGGGAAAATCTTTAAGCATGAACATCAGAGCTTCATCGATGGATTTTAAGAGCCGGTGATACGGCAACATAATATCGATATTTCGATGAATTATGCACTTTTCAGAGATATCCTGGGCATCGTCAGCGTTTTTATAACAATTATAAACCCTGAATGTATAATGTTACGATTTTTTTTTTTTTTTTTTATGTAGAGAATTCTCTTCATTCTCACCTGCGCACAGGTCGTCTTCAGCGATACTCCAGAAATGCGGTCACCAGCTCGGATCTCAGCCGTCTCAGCATCATCCGGTCTCGCGTACGTCGGACGGGCAAACCTAAAATGAAACAGAAACTCTCGACAATAAATAAACAAACAAACAAACAAACAAACAAACAAACAAATGTGGGCACTTTGATTTAACCAGGAACGGATTTGGTTAAAACCCTGTTGGACGGAACACGGCACGTCGGAGAACCCGAACAGCTCGACTGCCTAAATCTAAGCTGAATTCTCTTTCTGGTTCCCGAGTTTGATTCCCGGTGACGCCCTCCGTGAGGTTATTAAAACATGTTTTGGCGAGCTATGCAATCGCACAGGCGTGCACTGCGTGTCAGTGAGAGACAGGATTTTCGAGGATGCGGCTCATACAGGAGGAGAAGTGAAAAGTGGTGTGATGGATTACTCCAGAGACGCCAGATTCTGCCGAGCAGTGACTTTACAAACCAGCAGACTCGACACATTTTCCAGTTAGTTAAAGATTCGAGCTGTGCCTCAATGCCAGCACTAATCAGAGGAGACTCACGAGGAAGGAGATAAGGAATGATCCATTTAAGGGAGTTGGGACGAACCATTCGCTTTGGGGGTGCACGGTCAGACCAAATTAGAGCTGCAACAACTAATCGATAAAACTGATAATAATCGATTAGAAAATCGTCGTAATGAATCTCATTATGGATTAGTCGGTCTGCGTGGCACGGAGAGAGATTTTCTCATTACGTTACTTCTGTTCAGAAAACACGTTTCGGAGAGTAAATACTAAAGTTGTGTCCCAAATGAAGCACTGTACACTCACACTGTGCACTCTACCGTCTAGTGTGTGGATTTTAGAAAGGTAATATCATCTCTAATATATCACTAGCGGTTTTCTTTTACTAACCGGAACTTTAAGCCGCTTCTAGGCGACGGCGCGTGACGTCATACGCACGCTAGCATTAGCAAACGCCCAGATTCACGGACAATGACTTTCTTCAGTTTACTTTTTGTCAGCGTTACCTTTTATTCCCAACATGACCTCAGTCTCCATCAGAGTGGAAGAATTGAGGAAGAACATCCTCTAAGGCAGGGGGCATTTTATATTAAACACCGCGGAGATCAAACAGTGCTGTACGAGCACAAAGTTATGTTCATATCCAAAATACTCCACTGTGTGTAAGGGGGCATTTCAGAGTAGGCATGGATTCTAACTATTCACTCTGGGGGGTATCAAACCATTTATGCTCAGCTGCACTTTTGGGCCAACCCACTTTCAGCACACACAGGGATCTCTGCAGCATTTAACTAAATATGGAATGAAGGAAACACGGTGTACAATGTTTACCAAAACGTTCCTTTAAAGCCAAGTGAAATTAAGAGATATCCTGATGACAGCCAGTAAGAACACAGGAAAATGTCACCTTTTTTGCGCTGTATATTTGTGCACGGCGACTGGAGTGCAATAACCCACCATCCCAAATGACCTCACTTCCTGTTATTGTTCATTACCCCATAAATTTGGAAGCATTGACAGGAAGCACAGTTTCACTGCCTCCGTCGTCTAGGAATAAAAAAAAAAACCAAGAACAATCTTCCACTTCCTTATCTGTGTGAATGAGGACTCTCGCGCACGCACACACCTTCAGGCTACGTGTCGTGTTATACTCAGCGTTGGAGAACACATGTTATTGCTGAAACCGTAGTGTGCTAAACTGGATTTATTGTGTTTGTAGGTCATAAACTCTTAATTACTCTAATATATCTTAATTTAAGAAAGTGTTTTATTTACATTATGTGATGATGCTGTTTTTCCTCGGTTTTTGTTTATGTTCTAAGCTTAACTCGTGACCTCAGCTTGCAAAAAAACTTAATATCATGGGACATATCATGAATTCATGATATCTAGAGAAAACTTCTGGAAGTATCGCGATATATTGTGATAGTATCGTCCAACCCCTGGATACGTTAAATAAAAAACATATTTAAAAAGTCACATCCAAACTGACATTTCTATAACTTATAACTAACTGATAGGACATGAAATACGGCTTTTAAATCGTGGACGCGATATAAATAATATTTTTTTAATCAAAATAAAGAGAATGTAAACATGTTGTGGTGCATGCTAGTAATGGTAGTGTTGTATTGGAGCGAGTTAGCAACAGCCAGTGTTAGCAAAACAATAAATAATTAACTTTGACTGCAAAACCGGTCCATAAGTGCAGTACTGTGTTTGACAGCATAATATAATTATATTGTTTTATATTATATACGAATTTAAAAGCTTTTCAGCCAACTGCGTTAACAGAGCTGTAACATTTCCGAACCGTTTTGCTTGCTTGTTTAAAAAAAACAAAAACACTCACCGTCAGGATTCCCATCTTTCACCGCCAGGAAACTGGTTTTAATAACATTCCAGTGAAAATCAACGTCTCTGTGACATCTTCAAAACAGTCCCGACACACAGACCATTTCAGTCTCCCTCAGAAGTCAGAAAGAAAAAAACTATTTGCGCGTAACATGTCGTGATATCCCTCCCCCAAGGTTTCTACTAGGGAAGGTTACTGTGAACTGCAGCGCCAAATTCCGCCATTGTGGCTCTGTCTTGTATCTAAAAGCAGCGCGGAATTCCCATGCAGTGACACGCATTTGAGCCAAAATGGCGCCCGTTTCGTAACCTTGTAGGGTTTTGGATTTCCAGAGCACGGGTGCATGGCGACACCGCGCGTCAGGAAGACGAGGTCACGTGATCACGTAGACAACGTACAAATAAATTATTATTATTATTATTATTATTATTATTATTATTATTATTATTATTATTATTATTATTATTATTATTGCGTTGTGTTGAAATGTAGCGGAATCTAAACGTCATGACGTCATAACATCGCGCATAAAATTTGTTGCATTTCGGGGGTGGAGCCGCCATCTTGACTGGAATATCCCTTTTGTAGTCTTTGGCTGTGCACAAAACAAGTACAAAATTCTGAAATAAGTGCAAACGTGTAGTGTGTTAAGCATTTAAACAGCTGCAAACAAAATAACACATATATATATATATTTTAAAGACAGTTAAAAAATGTTAGCCATTGTTTTACAGACAGATAAACAGAAACTTTTGAAAACGTCAATTTCATAGCAACAAGTCTTTCCTCCATTACTGACATTTTTCTGAGTTTTATGTCAACACTGAAATGCAGGAAGAACAAAAATGAAAACTGCACACAACCTGAAACAGAAACTTTAATCCATTCCCAGCAAACGGACTGACAAAGCGATCGGTAGCCATTTACAAATGTCACATCGCTATTACCTATCTGAAAAGTCTGCAGTCTGTACATGTAGGTCACATGTTTTATTTATAAAATGATAAAGAACTTAATTTAGCATCACAAAAAAATATATAAATGTTTATTATTTTGGTTTAATGCTTTGAGCCGAGGACATTTCTCCAGTGGATATTAATATTAGCATTAAGTGCTACAGTTTTTGAATAATAGACAGAAGCCATTGTAAGGGCTATTTACACAATTTCACACAGACAACCTACAGATTTAGTATGCAATGCTAAACTAGTGGCTGTAAGCTTCAATTACTTGTTAGCTACACTAGCCTGTGCAAAACTAATGCTTTCCACTACAAGTACCATTACAAACCTTCAGTTAACCATTAAAATTATTACCATTACCATTATTGGTCCTTAATGGTATCCACTAGACATAACATGCCACTAGTAGAAGGCAACAAATTACCAGTAGAGACCCACAGGGACCATTACAGTTTCCATTAAAACCAATACAATTCCCATTATAACCATTAAAACCATTACAAATTCTATGAGGGCTTCTGTTGTTTCTTTCACAGGGTATAGAAGGAAACATCAGACACAGAACGAGGCTACATTTATGGTCATATTTGGGAGGTATTTTTGGCTGTACTATTCCAGTAAAATTGATCAAATTTACCAAATTAGTAACACGAGCAGAAGAGAAACGCAAAAGTACACTTAAATAGTCAGAGCAGGAAGACAAAATAATTACATCTTGTGATGAAGTGTAAATGGAGTTATGTTATTACAATGGAGTGCATTACTGACATTAAGGAAAATACTAAATCTCTGTATAAAAACATGTTTTACATTTTACATTATATATAAGGTCCAGAAGAAAGTGTTTAGCACGTCCATTTATAGTCCATTTATAGTCTTCTTTGTATCCTTCTAATGTCCAGCTGGACTCAAAAAAGTGCTCAAGGAAATGGTGGAATCTTTCACCAGCAGATGGCGCTCTATCTCCATATTTCTACGTAGGCTCAGTAGGCGTCCTGTCAAGTGTCTGACCTTTTGTTCTCCTGTCCCTGATGCCTCACTTCTGGTTTTTAGGTGTCTGTGTTAGTCTCACACTCTTTCGCCATTTCACTAACAAGCCACTCCAGTTTTCTGGAGATCAGACGGTCGAAGTGTTGCAGAACCCGACTTAGATCCTGTGTGACGGACTGAACTGAAAACTCTGGAACTTTTGGCCCATCCAGTCCACTCTGGAATAAAATAAAACACACACACACACACACACATACACACACATTAGACCTTTTGTGTTTAAAGTTTGGACAGAAATGCCAGAAGCATGCTGCATCTGTCACCGTCTGCCATGTTGGATTGTTAGTAGCAACACTTAATAAAGTAATAAATCAGGATTAAAAATCGGAACACATTCTGGATTGTGATTGGTCAGAAGAGAAGGAGTTGATTAATTCTTTAGAACAGCAGCTCTGACAGTAGCGCAGCTGCAAATCATAGGATTATATTAATGCGCTCGCTCATACATTGTTTCTATAGTAACAGCTCATTCACAGGGACGTGTACAGCGCACACACACATAAACAGATTTATTTAATTTTCTGTTTAGTATAGTTTTAGTATCTGTATAGTTTTCTGTAAGAAGGTGCTTATAGATGTCTGTTTAACATTGATGGAAGGAGTCTCCAGTGTCAGCGCTGTGTAACAGTCAGAGGTAAAGCTGTAACTTTAAGATTTCCCACATCTTCATCACAGAGTTTACACTTCTTTACTGTTTCTCAGTAACAAAATATGACATGATGCGGTTTTTGTCTTATTAACTTCAAGAGAGAGAATAAAGAGTGAGAGTAAAGAGAGAGAATAGCGAGAAAGAATAAAGAGAGAGAGAAAAGAGAGAGAGAAATGAGAGTGAATAAAGAGAGAGAATAGCGAGAGAGAGAGAGAGAGAGAGTAAAGAGAGGGAATAAATAGAGACAGTAAAGAGAGAGAATAGAGAGAAAGATTAAAGAGAGGGAATGTAGAGAGAATGAAGAGAGAGAATAGAGAGAGAGAGAGAATAAAGAGAGAGAGTAAAGAGCGAGTAAAGAGAGAGAATAAAGAGAGAGAATAGAGAGAGTAAAGAGAGAGTAAAGAGAGAGAGAGTAAAGAGAGAGTAAAGAGAGAGTAAAGAGAGAGAGAGTAAAGAGAGAGAGTAAAGAAAGAGAGAGTAAAGAGAGAGAGAGTAAAGAGAGAGAGTAAAGAGAGAGTAAAGAGAGAGAGAGTAAAGAGAGAGTAAAGAGAGAGAGTAAAGAGAGAGAGAGTAAAGAGAGAGAGTAAAGAGAGGGAATGAAGAGAGAGAGAATAGAGAGAGGGATGGTGAGGGAATGAGTGTTTTTAGCTGCGATAACATAAGCGAGAACAGGAACTAACTCGTTTCTTGGACGTTCCACAGCATTAAATGTAACTATAAATGGATAAAAAAGTATGATGTGCAGTTCTTTAATAAATGATCACTCATAATCGTTTGTATATTGCTGTGCTATAAGAGGGAAAAGCTTGACGATGTGCTGTTGTAGGAAAACATCAGCCAAGACATCTCTATCTCCACCCACAAATTCCAGATTTTCCTGACGGATGTAATGTCTGGATCTGTAGCGTGTTCTGATATGTATCTAACTCTGGCCTGACTTAATCCTTATGTTCTGTGTTAAACTTTCCTAATCAATGCCATGGTACTAAAAATGACATTTTGGAATGTGATGGGCTTCGTTTTTCCCCATGGAAAATCTATTCGTCTTTACGTTTCTCTCAATTTAATCTTTTAAAAGAAACGTCTCTGTAGCACTGAAAGTGACAGCGTCGATGTGATGAGAGAAACACGACTCTTTCCTGGGGAAGGAAGTCACTCGACGTTGAGACACATCAACAGAGATTACAGGACGCCAGGAAATACAAAGACATCCAATCACCGTCCTTCAGAATCCAGAATTACACACCACTGTTGTGGAAACCTATCAATAAGTTAAATAATAAGGACCTCGCTTCAGGTAAGAGCGTCTAAAGAGCAGCTTAACGTGCGTGTTTGTGTATGAAAAAGATCCGTGCTCAAGTGTAAGTTAACCGCAGTGTGTACCTGGGTGTGGAGCTGTCTCAGTGTGTGTATGTAGTTGTTGATGTTGTGCTCGAGGCGGCCCAGCAATCTGAGCACACATTCGGCTTGGCTCCCATTCCTGGCCTGGTGAATGTCCTGCGCCAACAACCTCAAAGACTGCAGGATCTCAGCTCTGCGCTCTGGGATCTGGCACACACACACACACACACACACATAAGCAGATACAGGTTTTATTCCTCTTGTATCACAGCAACAAAGGAGACTTTTTCTTCTGTTTAGGGTCTAAAGCGATGGTCAGGTTTAACTGGAGGACGCGTACTGACTCACAGGTTTGCTTTTCCAGGTTAATAAGTTAACCCTGATGCAGGGAATTCGTACTGGATCAGGGAGAAACGCTGCAGAGCTGCACTGGGCCTGTTAGAGACAACACACACCCACACACACAAGTTATTCTCATTACCCTTCTAAAGACTTTTCATCGACATAATTATTAATTTAACTGGTTAATGTCATGCTACACTTAAATCTAACCAAAAGGAAACCTTTCAGTGTTTTAAAATGAAAGCTTTTTTGGTGTGTATATATATATATATATATATATGTGTGTGTGTGTGTGTGTGTGTGTGTAGGGTTAGGGAAAAGTAAAGAAAGAAAGAAAGAAGGAATTTATGAAGTTAATAAGCCAAAAAAAAACAAAAAAACCCCTCCGTAGCTTGTTGTATTTTGTTACAGAGACACCACAGAAAGCAAAACTTAAAGTTTAATTTAAACAAGTTTTACCTCTGACGGTCAAAAATCACAGACAGGGGACTCCTTAACACTCCACTGACACTTACATAAAGGGGTCCTTAAAGAACGCTTCACCACCCTATCATTCCGCGCTGCTCGGCTCTAAGCTTGAATTGGATTCTGCCTCAGCATGTAAAAGAGCATGCCAAAATAAATGAAAGTAAATGGGAAAAAAAAAAAAAAAAAAAAAAAAAAAAAATCAATCAAAGATGGATACACTCACAGACATGGAGGATTAAAACCGAAATAATTAATGCTGTTAGGAATCTGGCGTGGAACTACAGCAGTCATAAAGGAGCTTTTCAGGGTGAAAAAATTCCAGGTTTTTATTGTCTCACCAGGTCTTGCTGCAAATCCTTGACCTTGTTCATGACCTTCCTCGCCTCGCTGACACACACAAAGTCCAGAGGTTTGGCTTCGGGGTGAGGTAGTTCAGACAAAACCAGGCTCAGGAGGAGAAACAGAGCTTCTGCAGATGCCAACATGGCATAGATGAACGAGACAAACGAGACAAGCAAGACACACCCAAAATGAATCAAATGTCAAGCAGAATTCTTCACTGTCAACCTCAGGAAGTCATATCTTAGAACCTGCTTCGAGAACGCTTAAAAGTTCTGTGTAACAGAGCTTACTGGGTATAGTTTTAAACCTGATTTAATTACTTATTCTAAGCTTTCATTTGAGCTTCTAAGTACTTGTTTCAGATATGTAGAGGGATGTGATTCACATTAGTATTAATACGATCCGATAACATTATAAAATCACGTGAGGATGTGTCAGATCAACTCCGGTGTCGAACTCAATTTCCCAGAATGCACCGCTGCCTACAAATATGGCCGCTCCAGACTACACTTCCCAGAACACTTTTGATTACACTCACCTGCTGCCAGTCATACCCAGCACATAAGTAGGACTCAACCCCCCAAACCCCCCCCCCCCCCCAGAGACCCATGTGCACCATGTCTGCCAAGTCCTTGAACATCTCCTACTGAACCAGATATTTGTTAAAGGAGAGAAATGTATATTCAACCAACTCAAACTTCACCCTGTAGCCTTCTTCTCCATGAAGCTATCTCCAGCTGAGCAAAACTATGACATTCGGAACCAGTAACTTCTGGCCATGAAACAGGCGCTTGAGGAATGGCGTCACTGGCTGAAGGGGGACTCACGCTTTCACCATATTTACTGACCATCAGAACCTCAAGTATTTCATGACAGCTAAACCACCAATCTGAACCATCACCAAGCCCATTGGGCCTGGTTCCACTTCACCCTTTCCTATAGGCCTGGCTCCAAAAACATTTAAGTTGACTCTCTGCCCCATCTGTATGCAGCTAGCCCTCGAGGAGGCAATGAGGAGCACATCCTTCCTGCTTCATGGGAGCTGACGCTTGGGACATTGACCAAGAAATCGCAAGCACCCCAATATAGCAGATTCCCCGTTCGTGTCTGCGACGCTGCGGGACAAACTCATAACTTGGGCGAATACCACCGTAGCCACTGGCCACCCAGGTATTAAACAAACATACCCTCTGTTACAGGGAAAATACTGGTGGCCCAACATGCTAGGTGACGTACATTGGTTCGTCTCATCATGTACCGCTTGTGTCCAAGCCAAGGTCCGTCAAACCCGCTAGCTGGCAAACTCATGCCTCTGCACATGCCACAGTGGCACTGGTCTCACCTGGCTGTGGATTTCATCACCAACCCTAACCCTAACCCTAACTCTGAATCCCACGGTAACACCGTCATCTTGGTTATCACTGACCGTTTCTCGAAATCTCTGCGTCTCCTCCCACTCGGTTTACATCTCAAGTACGGTCTAGCTTCATGGAAAAGCTGGATGTGACTGTGAGTCTGACCTCGGTATACTATCCACAGACCAACGGCCAGGTAGAGAGAACCAACCAGGAAATCGGCTGATCCTCAGAACCTTCTGTGCCGAGAACCAGAAGGATCGGGCGCAGATCCTGCTGTGGGCTGAATATGCCCAGAACTCCCGGAAGCACTCAGCAACTCAATTAACCCCCTGAATGTGTGCTCGGGTACCAGCCCCCGCTGTTCCCCTGGAACTCCAACCCCACCGACTCACCAGCTGTGGATGACTGGTTCCAAAGAAGCGAACAGGTGTGGGAGAGCACACATCGATGCCTAGAGGCAAAACTGTTGTGGGTGTGTTACTGTAAATAAATTACTGAACAAATTACTGCTTTCCCTGGCAATAACCAAATTGCATGGATTTTGGCAGAATGCCAAATTAGAAGAGATAAGCAACAGCAGCTAACGACGTTATCGATCAAATCTGAGTAAATTAGATCTGGATGTCCTCATTCAACTAAACACAACTCCACACACTACTCATTAACACAGATATAACTCTTAGCCTGGTAGTTACCTCTCCTCAGATACAACGTTGTTATGAATTAGTGTCTGATTCCATAGGTTTCCATGGACTAAACACACACACACACACACACATACACACTTTGCGACGTAACTCTCAGTGTTTATTCACCTGACTGACCTGATTATTTTTATTGAAAGACATTGTGGTGTATTTACTGTATTTAGGAACTGAACTGATCTGATGACAGCACCGGCGGCCTCCTTTCTGATCTTTTGTATGTATGTTTCAGTACCGTACCTGCAAGCCTGCAAGGCATTTGTTTCAGGCAAAGTACGGCGTGAAATAACATTTTTTTTTAAAAGGAAAGAAAAGAAAAATAATTTTTTTTATTATGGATTTTCAGGCTAAAAAACTAAATTCATGCACTCGAGGGTTACATGTTATTGAGCTCAAACACTGGAGGTGTTTATTCAATACAGTAATAAATATAAAATATTCCTATTCTTTTTTTTTTTTATTTAATTTGGGATTTTATTTAAAACACATGCACCACCACCACCCCCCCCCACACACACACACACACACACACTTGAGTTAAATTAAAATTAAAATAATTGTTTGATTCATTATGAGTTTATTTTAAAAATCTTAAACCATTTAAACTAGAAATTAAAGCAGAATTATTATTACATTTTTAAAAAATTATATTAATATTAACGCATAATTATTGAGCAACATTTATAAGATTAAATATTTGTTCATTTTTGTTTAATGTTATTACTAAATAATTACACAGATCTCCAAACCGCACAGTTATATATGTATTTACACTGCAAACAAATGATACTTTTTTTTTCTTTTACACTCATTTTCATAAAATAAGAGTGTGACAGGTCTGTTTTTTTGTTTTTAAAATTTTTTTATTATTATTTTAAAACATATTTTAATGGGAGATATGTGTTCTGGATATTTATTTTTAATGATTGTTATCCAGGGAAATACTCTGTACAACATAAATAAAAACAATAAAGGCTTTGCAGTGTTACTCAGTATAACCACATGATATTAGAATCAGCACTAAAATAAAAATACATATTAATATTAAAATAAAGCTAATAATATGAACTACAACTACATAACTGTACATTTATTCACCCAAATATAGAATTAAAAAATAACGTAAATTCACATCCTTCAAACTTTATTACATATCATTTATTTTGTTTTTCTGTATAATTCTCACACGGTGATGTTTGTACTTTATTAAAGTTATGAAGCTTTAACTAAGCGTTATTTCTTTAAAGAATAATTCCTATAATGCACGACAACGCTAATCCTGTCTATAATTTGTGTAATTATTATTCTAGAATTTAAAAAAATATACAGTTGTATAAGACACATCCCAGTACTGATAATCATTTATATTAATAGGGTTTTTTTTAAAGAAGTATAAATCCAGTTGTTCAGGAATTCTCTGCTTTAAATGTTTGTATTTAAACGTAATGATCTGTGTGATTAAGTTACTCACGTGTGAAAGCGTGAGCGCGACACACTCCCTGATCGTCTTCCATTCCATTGGAGAAAGTTATCATTAACGTGAGAGTGAGCCACCAGAACGTGTGTGTGTGTGTGTGTGTGTGTGTGTGTGTCCACCGTCTGTACGATGTGACGCACAACATACACACTCTCGCCCCACCAATCTATACAATGTTCCTGTGACTGTCACCTCCCTCCAACACACACACACACACACACAGATACACACACACAGATACACACACACACACAGATACACACACACACACACACACACACACAGATACACACACACACACACACACAGACACACACACACACACACACACACAGAT
>JANDJT010000103.1:22509126-22522527 GCA_024331685.1 Stegophilus panzeri
TTGCTTGTATTTTCTCATTTGTAAGTCGCTTTGGATAAAAGCGTCCGCTAAATGAATAAATGTAAATGTAATGTAAAGTTTAGCTGTTAAATTCAGCTACATTTTACCGTTAATAAACAAGTGACTAGATGCTAAAAAGTTGAATACATTAGAAAATGTTTCATAAAACAACCACTTAGCTGAAGTTTAGCTGCTAAATGCTAAGAACTTCACAGTTAATAAGTGAGCATTAAAATTTAGCTACTCAAATTTGCCAAATTATACTATATAAACAAAACAAAAATTGCTGGTTTAGAATTCTAAATTCGCTTAAATGTAACTGTCAGTAAACAAGAGTTTAGCTATTAAAAGTAAAAAATTTAATAAGCTAAAGTTAATGAACAAGCACTTGACTTAGGTGCAGCTATTAAATACTAGTAAATAAGTGAGCACTTACTTAATATTTAATTAATCCATTTATAATATTAATAAATGATCACCTAGCTGAAATTTATCTACTAAATGGTACTAAATTACAACATTAACAAATGATCACTTAGCTAAAGTTTAGCCACTAAATGCTTCTAAATTGTAATATTAATAAATGACCAGTAAACTGAGGATTAGCTATTAAATGCTACTAAATTAGAACATTTATCACTTAGCTAAAATTTAGCTGCTAAATTTTGATATTGCTAAATGACCAGTTAGCTGAAGTTTAATTTATCAATTTTCCCAAGTTTAACTAAACTAAATGTTTACAATTTACAGTGTTTACTTTTTTTTATACAAAAAACAAGCACTTGGATAACGTTTAGGTACTAAATGTTAGTAAATATTAAGTGGGGAAAAATATCAATAAATAAACAGTAAATGCAAATAACAGATATAGTATATGAAATTGTGATGTAGTTCGACATTGTAACATTTTTGATGTTAGATATAATAAAGTGAATGTATTACCCAGGTGCTGCATTCGGTCGCTTGGTGGGTGAAAGCATGGCGGCCATGTTCCCCGACGGCATTCACAGCGACAACACTGTATATCCCATCGTTCCTGGCGGCTACGCTGTTGTAGGTAAGGTTTAAGTTACATCATATCAGCATAAATTTACCATTTTATTCATTTACAAAAGGTGTGGACTTACTGGATTACTAAGTGCTAAATTACATTATTGATATTATTGGTACAACTAGCATGCCTAACGAGCTAACCGGCTACCTCACAAGCTAGCTAGCCTTATCAGGCGCATGTAGTAAAGCTAATGGGGAAATAAAAGATATTTATTTTAGCTATGGCTAACCAGATAACCAGTTATAATGAGATAATTTATTAAATCCGTACTGTACAACATATTTTTAATAACTGATGTTGTGTAAACGCTTGCAGCTTCACAATAGAGCTAGTACAAAAGGAAATTAACATTAAATTGTACATACATTGTTACATGTATATTATGTCGATGCATAATTCGTACATTTTCATGCATAGTCGTTTAAATGCCACTAAATATACTTGAGACCCACAAAATATATTCCTTTAAAGTAAAATTTTATTATATTTTATAGTTAATAAACAACCACTTGATGACGGTTTAGCTAGGAAATGCTACAAAATTATAATGTTATTAAGTAATAATGTTTAAACCAAAGTTAATGGTTCTAATTCCTACTTAATTTTATTTCTTAATAAACTGAAGTTCATCTAATAAATGGCTCTAAATTATACTTTTAATAAAGCAGCGCGCACGTTTTGTGCGTATATTTTGTTCATATACAGTGTGTATATACAGTATATATATTGTTCTGATAAAGGTGAAAGTGGTGTATTTTATGTTACCTGCGTCGCCCCGAGGCTAATTTCAGTGCAGCTGATGGAATACGCTCAGCAGAGTGAAACCTGTGTCACACGCACAATAGGAAATCAAATAGCTGTCGGGTTCCTGGTTGTTCTGTAATTTGATGTGTGTGTGCGTGTGTGTGCGTGTGTGTGCGTGTGTGTGCGTTCAGGTGCCGCGGCGCTTTCCGGAGCGGTCACACACACCGTGTCCACGGCGGTTATTGTGTTCGAGTTGACTGGTCAGATCTCACACATCCTACCCGTGATGATCGCCGTGATCCTGGCCAACGCCGTGGCTCAGAGCCTCCAGCCGTCGCTGTACGACTCCATCATCAGAATCCAGAAACTTCCGTATCTGCCGGAATTGGGCTGGGGCCAAGAGTGAGTGTTTCCTTGTCTCTCTGTTGAGTCAGAATACAAAGTTTGTTGATTACTTTCCTTTAACAGCAAGTCCTAGGTGTTTTATTTCTCTTATACAGCAGATATGTTTATAATTACATTTAACAAGGAAATGTTTGTGATATCAGTTACTTGCTGTTCTCACTTACGTTATATCAGCTATAAACACTCGTTCCCTCACAATCCCTCTCTTTACTCCCTCTCTTTACTCCCTCTCTTCATTCTCTCTCTTTATTCTCTCACTTCAAGTTAATAAGACAAAACAACACAGTTTGTCTTTTTTGTTACTGAGAAACGGTAAAGTAGTGTAAACTCCTCTGTGATGAAGATGTGGGAAATCTTAAAGTTACAGATTTACCTCTGATTGTTACACAGTGCTGACACTGGAGACTCCTTCCATAAACGTTAATTAAATAAATGTCTAAATGTGATGTGCAGCTGCGCTACTGTCAGAGCTGCTGTTATAGAAAATTAATCAACACCTTCTCTTCTGACCAATCACAATCCAGAACTCGACAGTCGCCGTGGTGTAAAACGTCTTGGTCCTGGGTTTTTAAAAAACTCATTAATTCCAGTTTTTTGTTCCCTCACTCTGTAGGAAGTATAATATCCGAGTGGAGGACATCATGGTGCGAGACGTCCGTTACATCACGCTGTCCTCGACGTACCGGGACGTGCAGGAGGCGCTGGTGACCGGGCAGCTGAAAACTCTCGCTCTTGTGGAGTCTAAAGGTGAGACTGCGCTAACAAAGTGCTCATAGTGACGTCGGTCCACTCGGCGACCATCTTCATTCCAATACTATAGGACCAGGCGCACGTCTGCGTGAATGAGAGAAACAGATCAACAAGATGACGATTCAAACAGGGATTTCAAATCACTCTTAAAACACACACACACAAAACTTAAAAATGTGCGCACTTTACCGAAAATAATATGAAACAAATCCATTTTTAGGTTGTTATGGCAACCCACTGCCCTCAAACCTGCATCTTTTTTTCTCACTATATATTTGATAAAACTCCAAGACAGAATTAATGTTTTTTTTAGTTAATAGACACACAGCTATGAATTATTTCTTCTTAATATTATGCTAGCTTTCCACCAGATTTAGCAAATTTAGTGTTATTTAAAATAAACATTATAAATAACAGTTTACTCTTACAGACTTTTTTTTTTTTTTTTGCATCATGTCTCATCGCATCTCTCTGTATTTTTCTTTGGTTCCTCTTCATGTTTAGAGTCGATGATCCTGCTCGGCTCTATCGAGCGTTCTCAGCTGCAGTTTCTGCTCTCGGAGCAGCTCGGTCGCGGCCGACGGTTGGAGTACCTGAGGGAACGAGCGCAGGACAATGGCGCCCACGTCCCCTCGTCGTTTTCCCAGAATTCCTCACCCAACGCTGGTCGCGGAGTCCGCTTCCTGGTAAGACACCGTGGGAAAAGACGAAGTCGGGATTTTACGGATCGCTGCAAAGTTTTTCGTGTTAGTGCACCAATCAGAAAGTTCTAAAGCTCCGCCCCATTTCAGCTTTTCATAAATGATCGTTTTCGGTGCGTTTTATGTAAAGTTGGTGGGATTTCTTTCTTGTTTTGTTAATAATTTCTGTTTATTAACGAATTATCTGCTCATCGTTTGTGTTAATTATCGATGTTAGCCTGTTTTCTTTTTTTCTGTAGATTTCCACAGAGGAATCCTCATACAGTCCGACTCTCACCAACTCCCAGATTCCCCTCAAGTCCGCGCTGAAGACCGTGTCGTCCATCAGCAACACCGACACCCTGACCAGTACGTACACAACTACACCTTCGAGTTGATTCTTTTCCTACAACAGCATATACCCAAGCGTTTTATTCCTCTTATACCACAGCTAACTATTACAATTTTTTGATTAATTAAAGAACAAAATGTCACACCCTCTGAATGAACTGTTAGTAAAGCAACTGTAACGTGTTAGAACGAGCGCGTCAGAGATGCTATTACAGAAAATTAAATCAACACCTTCTCTTCTGACCAATCAGAATTCAGGACGCATAATGAGTCGGCACATTACAGGCCTCTCGTCTACACACATGACTCTTTAGTGCCCTCGTTTTTCCTCTTGTTGATTCAGGTTCACCGAGTCTGTCCTGTGGAGAACCGGTGAAGGAGCAGGTAGAGGTAAGGTTGTCTTTTAGAAGAAACAGCTGATGACACACCTGTGATTACAGATAAATTCGCCGACTTTGGTATATAATAAATATAATAATCTTTCTGTTTAACAGCACTGTTTACTTTGTGAGTAAAAGTTAGCTACATACTGAACGCTAACCTAACAATCGAAAGCTAACGTAGCAAGCAAATGTTAACCTAGGCATCAAAAGCTAACGTAGCATGTACAAGCTAAACTATAAACTACAACAACACTGTGTTAGCTACAGTGTATAAACATGCTAATATCATGTGTTGCTCTTGCTAGTTTATTTAAGAAGTGGGTGGTATTATTTAAGAGTAATATTTTGTTTTGTTTTGTTTTTGCCCCTCTGATTGCTATGATTTAAGGAAGCCCCTACCGTCGAGGATGACATGTCCACAGCAGAGGTTAGCATCTCAGGCTAACACACATATTACAGCACAAACTGCTCTCGTGTTCATTTATTTAACTGCTGTACACAGAATATATATGAGCATTTAAAGTAACTCCACTCTCATGCAAACCTGCTCTTATGTTTACGGTGCGTACGTGCGTTTACGGTCAGATTCTCTGAAGTCATCGACCAATCAGAAATGGTTTACAAGAGATTAGCAGGATCTGCAACCGAAATCTTCTAGACAGAAACTTTCACTCTAAACAAAAATAATTATCTAGAGAGTGAAAGTTAACCTAGTGATTGAAAGCTAAAACCTAGCAATCAAAAACTAACCTAGTAAGCAAAACCCTAGCTAGTGAAAGCTAGCTAGAAAAAGCTAACTCAGAAAGCAAAAGCTAGCCTAGCAAGTAACCACTAAGTAGTTAAGGGGAAGCTAACTTAGTAAGTGAAAGCTAGATTTCCTTCTCGAAATGGAAAATCCATTACCAATTCTGTCGAAAGAAGAGCAAATTAGCATGAGAGGTGTTACATATTTGTAAACTAACCGCTTTTTTCTGACTTAAAGATGTCTTTACCCCAGATAGCTGAGTGGGAGGAGCAACAGCTGGAAGAAGCCGTCTGCTTTAACAACTGCAAGATAGACCCCGCCCCCTTCCAGCTCGTCGAACGCACGTCTTTGCACAAAGTAAGCTTGCCTGCATATGATTCGCTAGCTCTCTTGTATGTAAATTAATACGTAAATATAAACGCGAATGCCCTGTTGTATTGAATTTTGTATGCAAACGCAATGATGACATCATAACATTACGAATCTGTAGCTGGGATTGTAATATAGGTACCGTCCTGGTCATTTACGGTTCAACGATGAATGTTAGTTTTTACGCTGCTACAATGAGAGCACACTGAAACGTCTCACTATTGTAATCTTTTGGGGAGGCGGGGCTAAGTGGTGACTCAGAGCTGCAGTGGGCGGGGCCGAAACAAAATTTTTTACAAATTGTACAGCCTGTAGAAAATATACAAAAAAGAACTAAATGTTTACTTTAGTTTAGTTTAGTAACACATAGGAGAATTAACATGTAAATGATTAACCATTAAAAGAATAATATACACAACATTTTTTTTACAAATTTTATACAAATTCTGTGATTCGTCAGTGTTGCATTCCTGACAGGAAGCGAAGTCCATATTTGTTTTATTGACCTTTTCTGGCGTTTTTGTGCAGTTAAGTAGTCATGAACATAAGTGTTAGTTTTATTCGTGTTGAAAGTTTTATTTTAATAAATGTTTTTTTTTTAACAGTCCTGGCGTGAGTGTCAGGGGGCGTTTCCTAAACTGTGTTTTGTTATTTTGTCTGTAAACGCAGACGCACACCATTTTCTCACTGCTCGGTCTGGATCACGCTTACGTCACGAGCACCGGGAGACTCGTCGGAGTGGTCTCGCTGAAAGAGGTGTGTTCTTTAATACAAAAAAAAAGTTAATTTGAGTTATTTCATTAATTATTAAACACTAATCCAACATTTTACTCATTTCATAAAATTTTTTCCCACATTTGAGACAGACAGTTAAAAATCTTAATGATGCACACTGTATTGACATTGACAGATCGTAACTAATACATCTGATATATATATATATATACATACATAATTTATGTAAATATATTTACATGTTTTCCATTTTTGTAGCTACGCAAAGCCATTGAGGGCTCCGTAACAGTCACAGGCGTGAAAGTCCGCCCCCCTCTGGCCAGTTTCCGTGACAGCGGCACCAGCAGCAGCATTTCCGAAGTAACCGAGCTCCACAAGCTCTGGAGTCGGCACAAGAGCCTGTCGTTGCCACGGGAACCCAAAACAGCCGCCGAGCTCTGCGACGAGCTGGAGCATCCGTCCGAGAGCAGCGTGCTGAACGAGACAGACTGCACCGAGGTCTTACACAGCGAAGACCAATCAGAAACCTCGGTGGTGGAGGAGACCCAGTCGGAGCTCGAGAACATTTCAGAAAACTTTTCCGAACCGGCCGAGGAAACCGGCTCGGGCCAAAGCGAGGACCTAACATGCAAGGTTAACCCGCCAAACGCAGCGAACCAGCCGGAATGACAGCTGCTGTTTGTTATTTAACGCACACTATCGAATCTAACATACTGGGACATTCATGCACACGACCCTGCCGTCACACTAGCAAGCGACAAAATGGCAGCACGCAATCTACGTTCCTTCGTGTTATGCTAATCAGTAAGACGCAGTGAATCTATCTAATTAGCGCCACTAGATTCTAGTCTAAACCTGTAGGCCGTCATATTGAATTCGTTTCCAGTGCCGATAACATGGAAAAAACAAAAACTAAATTGGCCGGATGCCTAGCAGGCATCACTGTTGCTAATAGAAGCGACTGAAAATTGATAACTAACTACACCTTATGGAAAAAGCACATGGTTAATATTTAATATTGAGAAATAGCTGCGTGATGCAAGAAGAAGCTACCAGTCTGGGAGGATGAATGCTAGCATGTAAAGGAATGCTAATGCTACCAGAAGCACGCAGCTGTTAATGTAACAGCATGAAATATGAACAATATTCAAATAAGTTAAACAAAAATACATTTAAAAAAAAACCCACGGTAATAAACCATAAAACCACAAAGGCGTGACTCGAGCATCTTATCGCTTTCCAGTGTGATCGCTGGGTGAATTCAGGGTCGAGCAGGAGCGTATAAACGCCGAGGCACATGTCCGAGTGAGAACCGAATGTATAGACGCCACAGCATAAACGATATGTAGTAGGCATGTTCCGATGCTATCGAATATTATCATAAACATCGTATTGGAGAGGCAGCTGATAAACAGAATTATGGGTTTGATACTTTTCAGCGGCCCTTGGGCACTTGGACACACTTTATGTCAGGAGCACAAACGCTGGCCGGAAGAAAAAAAAGAAAAGAAAGAAAGAAAAAAGCAGCCTACCCAGGCAGGGTGCCAATATTTTTAAAGTAGCTACGGTGACAAATATTGCAATAGACCGTACAATGGGTTATTGGCGCATGGCCATATTTAAGTGTCAGAATGAATATCAGATTATGAAAGGAGGAACAGTGTGTGTGTGTGTGTGTGTGTGTGTGTGTGTGTGTGTGTGTGTCTTTGCATAACTGAAGTGTGTGACTCAGCTGCACACAGAACCCACATCCCCCATCTGGAGCCGACACTTTTCATCTGTCTCCGAGAGCTAAGCTACAATTTGGCTCTAAATTTAGCCACTTAATCGCCGCAGTGACGACCGGAGAGAAGAAAAGACGCAGCAAAACGGACAGAGAGACAAAGAATGGCGGGAAGAACGGCGGGAAGAGGAAGAGGAAGAGGAGAGGTGGAACCAAAGAGAAACAACACAAAGAGTGAATGAGGCTGAAGGGCAGAAATTTTTCAGCGTGCTGTAATTAGCGTCAACGCTACTCGCGCTAGCTGAAAGCGGATAGCCAGCGTGAATCAGGAGGTTTAATGAAACGTGATAAATAGACAAACACACACACACATGTTGTAAAGGATGACATGGTAGATATTCAGATTAGCATCGTTCCTTCGTCTGATTGGATTGGCCCTTTGGTTCGCCAGCTCATATCGGCAGAAAAAATACAGGAGGATAAAAAAAAATTGTTTTGTTTTTTTTCATCTGCGATTTTTCAACGACATAATCACTACAAATGCACACCGTGACATAATAAATATCATTTCAATTACAACCCAGTGAGGTTAGCGAGCTAGCTATGCTCTTCTGTGTTTTAGCAACACACGAAAACGTATGATTAAATAACAAACTAAATATGTTTAGGTTAGCTAGCAAACAATAACCTCCTATTGTAACTTAGGCTAACTAGCAATGTCATCTGTAGTAATGAACAACAACTGCTCGTCAACAAAAATACAATACAATACAACAATAAATTAAAATACCATTTTTTTTTTTTTAAAGAGACAATGTCATCCTTGTGCTACAATTTCAAACAAAGTTGACGATCTCTCATAATATAATATTATCTAAATACTATTACATTGTTTTGGAGATCTGACTGTTGTTCCATCTTTCATTAGGAGTTGGTTTCTGGCTTGCTAGGTTAGCTAGCTAAATTTACCTAGCTAACAATAATCTCCTAAATTGACCTAAGTTAGCTTATTGTTAACAAAATTACACTGCAATCAAACAAGAATAACTTTGTAAAGACGTTAACAATGCAATAAAAAAAATTACTACTTGTATTTTTCTTTGTGCTGTGTTTCTACAATTTTACTGTCGATCCAGGCAGCACATAATATGAAAATCTGTTCCGTCCTTTGCTAGGTTAGCTAGTTAGCAAGCAATAACTTCCTGTTGTAAGTTTAAATTAACCAATTTTTCACCAAAATATGACAAGAATGTTCGTGTTATAAAAGGAGAAACCCGCTATGTATTATACGTTATTAAAATTTTTACTAATATTTGAGCTTCTCTGACATTTTTTCAGGAGTAGGCTCATGTTTCCTAGACTAGCAAGCTAGCAAGCAATAACCTCCTGTACTAAACTTTGCTAGCTAGCAGTAGTCTCCTGTGGTAACTGTACCTTAACCAGAAATATATCCGTCTAGTCACATCCCATATGAATTGAAAAAAAACAAAACAATGTTATTTCTGTTTGTTTGTTGGTATTTTTAGAAATTAAACATACTGAACATACTGTGTTGTATTGATAGCTCCGCCCCTTAATACCACGCATTGGTTTCCGTTCTTGCCGATCTTGAGCTGGAACCAAAACCAGCTGTTGGGTCCTTCGGTACTTGGAACGATGGCTGATTTGGAAAAGCACAGTTTTATATATCCTGATCCTTGTGCAAAAGTTTTTGCACCCTCACACACACAAAAAAACACTTTTACGTGCAAAGCAGCGAAATTTTGGATTTAGGATTGTGGAAGTCTAGACCCGGAGAGATTCATTATCACGTGCATGCAGACGCCCAAATCACAGGATGTCCACTTTACGTCCTTTTTAAGTCCACTAGTGAAAGCCTCAGCGTACTTAACGTGGAGAGAACATCTGCGAGTGTTGTGCGAAAACAAAACCACCTTCATGAGTTTGTAAGCTTGCAAGGTTGTATGCTGTCTGAGGTTTCGTATCGGCCGTGATGTACGAGTTCTCCGGTCCTGCAGGTGGCGCTGTTCAAATTTTATGAAAACGTCCAGGACTACAGGAAGAAGATCCCCACTCCTCAAAATCATCTATCTGGGAATGAATCAGCTTGGGCACACGACTCAGCTTTGCAATGACCGGACTTAAATTTTCACAGTGCCACCTACAGTACTGGAGTATTTTACAAAACTGCAACAAGAACTCCTGAAGGTAGTTTGGTCTCCGCGATAAGTACGCTGAGGTCTTAAGTCAGATTAGACATGCTACCTAACTTTATTTACATGCAAAAGCTCTTCATCAGGTACTTGAAGTAATACAGTGACTTTTTTACCTCCGAGACCGGATTCGGTCAAAGCTGCAATGTTTCAGTTCCTTTAAAATAGCGTGTATTTAACAGCAATTGTAGTTACAATGTAAATTGCACCATACAGTACAGTAGGCATGTGCCGATAATCACTTATATATAATTATATTATATTCAAAATGCATGATATTGTAATTGTTGATAATTTTTAATCTCATGATAGCTAGCATGTTTCTTGATGTTCTAGAATGTTTTAAGAGCCATATTTGTGTTCGTATATTGACAAAAGTCGTTTCCACGGCTACATTAAGCTAGCTAACATCTCCATCCTCATGCTCATGTTGAATTCCAGTACTGAAGAAAGCGAAAGCTGCAAAATCTTGATTTGACACAAATGTTGACAACATGCTGGTTGGCACTTGTACATGGAGGTGCATTTTACATTTTATCAAGGAAAAAAAATTCTGAAATGGGTACACGGATATCTAATATCTGCTAATTTCATACAAGCAGCGCTTAGCAGAGAAGTCTGTTCTGACTTTTGTCAGGTGTCAGATTCCTGTTAGCTGATTTAAATAGCTAGCAATAACCTCATATGATAACTTTATTTAGCTAGCAATAATCTGTGGTAATTAGTTAGCCATCATGAACCTCTTGTGGTAACTTAAGCTAGCTAGTAATAACCTTCTGTTTTAAATTTAGCTAGCTAACAATACCCTCCTGTATTTTAGCTAGCGAGCGGTGCCCTCATGTGATAACTTTATCTAGCTAGCAATAAACTTCTGTGGTAACTTTAGCTAACTAGCTATAACCTCCTGAGGTAGCATTAGCTAGCTAGCAATATTCTACTGTGCTAACTTTACCTAACTAGCCAGTGTTTCTCATGTTTCTTTTTACAAGATAACTCAAGAAGAACATTTTTCCCCAGAAACACAAGTGTTTTCTTTACATTCTTGCCATATGGTGTTTTTTTGCTAGTTAGCACTAGTTAGCATTGTCTGTGTGTGTGTGTGTTCGAACTAAGAAGAGAAATACGGAGACAGATAAAACTAGGCTAGGGTTACCCTAATCCTAACCCTAACCCTAAAAAAACAGATAAGAAGTGTGGAAGAGCAAGATTGCTAGATAATAGTAACCTTCTGTGGTATCTTTAGCTAGCTAGCATTAATGTTCTGTTTTAACTTTAGCTAGCTAGCATTAAACTTGTGTGATAACTTTAACTTGAAGCTGCTAGCACTAAATGCGCTACTGCAGCGCATCTCAAACTCAGGAGTATTTCTGTTCTCGTGTCTTTGTTTGGGTGTTTTTTTTGGGGGTTTTTTTTGTTTTTTATTTACAAACTAACTCGACGATCACATTTCTCACAGGAAGTCCGTTCTTCGTATTTTCGGTATGAAAAAACTATTAGCTAGCGCTAGTTAGCAGTGTTACAAAACTAACCAGCATGATAAAAGGTAAACAGAATTGAGACAAGATATCGGCACATGTCTACAGTACGCTAGCGGATGTAGTGACGTTTTTAGGCCATACTCCACTCTGCTGCTAACGTTCTCCCATAAACCCCTCACCTGTACTGTACAGTTCACCTGGAGCGGGTTGTATTTAATCGTATCTTACCTGCCTTCATATGCACTTTGATTGCAGCCTGCATATTAGAACAAAATTTCAGCTGCAAAGCTTTTTATTTATTTTTTTATTTTATTTTTCTTAAACCAACTGTGCAATAATCATTTATATTCTTGCAACTAACGCTTGCCTAATAAGATTATTAAGTCTTCGAATGTCGTTTTTGATTGATTGTGCTATGAAAATGACGTATGATTCATGTTTCTGTGTACTTGTGACGCACGGATGGATAACACTTTATTTTAAGCGGAATATTTAAGCTCGCTATCATTAATCTCCCGTGATGACAACGGCTATCTAGCGATGTCCTCATGTTATAACTTTATCTAAATAGCAACATCATTCCATGATAACTTTACCTAGCTCTCATTAACTTTCTTTGGTAACGCTACGTAGCTAGCAGTATCGTTCTCAGATCAATTCCCGCATGATATGACTTTACCAAGCTAGCAAATATCTCCTATGGTGATGTTAGCTTGCTAGCAATGCCATTATGTGATAAATTTAGCTAGCTATTATTAACCTTATTAATCAGCTATCACAACCCCTTTATATGTGAAAATAAAGTGTTACCCAGCCATGAGATTTAGGATGTGTCCCAAACACTAGTGCTTAAGAGAAGAGTTAATAATTTATTTTACCGAATCCTTCCACGACCGTCGAGAAAACATTTTAGATCATTTGGGATGGTGTCCGTAGATGCTATGTCATAAAGAACATGAGTTTAAATGAGTTTTTTTTTGCACATGCTAATTGTTCTCGATAGCTGTTACGCACTGAAACTGAAACTCGCGTACTGTATAACAGGATTTCTTTTATTAACATTGTTATTCTTGCTAGCCAAGGAACTGTGTGTGTGTATTACCCACAATGCATTATGAGCATTTTAGTTTTAATTAATTCCTGCGAAGAGTTTGTAAAATAACATTCCTATCGCTTTCAAAACAAATGAAGCGTTATGCTAACTACGTTATCTGTAACAGAGCTAAACATCGCATGTGCTTAGAATCCCTGAGTTATCTAGCGTGCTAGCTTGCACACCGTTTAGCCAAGTAGCTAGCAAACTAAATCACACAATATAACTAGCTACACTAGGGAAAGAAGTGTCCATTTAGCCTCTGAAAAGGGTTTCTCTTTCGTAAAGGTTCTTCCTCAGTTCCAGGAATCTTTTCCGACAAAAGGGCAACTTTCTTTGAGGTAATATTTTTACTGACACCATCCCAAAAAAAAAACCCCATTTTTATTTTTAACATAGCAGTTTTGCAGTTGTGTCACTGCCCAATCTTGGCTAATTTCTGGGCCAGAAACATTTAAATAGAAGCTTTAAAACCAACTACAAAAGGTATGAGAACTGCGAATGCAATTTTGCAAAATCGCAGTTTTTCTGAAGTTTCTTTAAAATCATGTGATTATTACAGGTCATGGGATATTATTAAAACGTACAAACCGTTCCTTTAAAGTTTTAACCATTACTTGCTAGAATGACCTCTAATAACCTTTCACTTTAAACACTGGTGTTGCGGACAGATTCAGA
>JANDJT010000103.1:22564421-22583314 GCA_024331685.1 Stegophilus panzeri
AACTGGATAAACACTAGATACAGAATCTAGAGACTAGGAAATTAGATACAAAATCTAGAAATTTGATTTTAAAAAGTATATATATAGGATCTAGAAATTAGATAGCACACAGAATCAAGAAACTAGATAGAATTGGACAAAATCTAGAAATTAAGATAATCACAGATTCTTGAAACTAAATAAACTACAGAATCAAGAAACTAAGAATTAGATGTAAAGTCTTGAAATTAGACTATAAATTGAAATAATCTGGAAACTAGATAAAATGAGATATATATAAGACTTGTTTACAGGATATGTATTAAAATAAAGGGAGGAATCCACAGGGTGGCGTACCTGTGAATCACTGATGTTAATCCCTCCGTTAGACACTCAGTAGGGACCCTATGTAGTGTGCACTTAATCTGTACACAAAGGGAGAGAAAAGAAACAAAAGCTTCATTAACACGGTTTAAAATTAGGAGAAACAGAAAATTAAACATTGTAGGACAATAAAGGGATATCATAACCAAGTGTGTGTGAGACAGTAGTAACGAGGGTGGGGTTTACTGCGTGTACTGATGAGATAAACCTCACTGAGTCCACACATACACACAAACACACACACCCCCAAATACCCAGCTTTAAAACAAATTAACAAGTACAGTGGGTATCTAATGAGATATCTGCATTATGAAGTAATGTTTCAGATATTTTAAGAAATTTATATTTTATATATTTTTATAGAAAAAGAACATTTTAAAGAACACCAAACTGTAGTATTTAATCCCACACACACGCTATTTCTGTACCACCGCCTACTATCACAAATCAGGCATGGAAGCACATGAACGTGTGACACCAACCCATTAAACATGACTACTTTAATAAGGAGGAATGTTTTAGGCCTGACATCATTTCTAAGGAACCTAAAAACTAATTGTTTAAACAACGTAGTTGTTAACTGGGTGCCAATATTTTACGAGATGTCTCGTCTCTCGATAGTAACGTTACAAGGTTGTTGTTTTTTGTGCGTGTTCATTTCTTTCCTACCGGTGTAAAAACAACTGAAGCTGAAACATTTCAAAAGAACTTCCTCGCCAGCTCAAAAAGTTCAAACGAGAGACAAAAATAATTCAAGCTTCTATTCAAAACGAGACGAAATATAATAAGTAAGGCTGGACGATATGATGAAAAATATCACATCGCGATACCCGAGAGATCTTAAACGGAACGCAAAGCGAAATCACGATACTGAGACGTCGAAGGACAAAACATGTGTCACAATACTCCAAGATGTTTCTTCGATATACATGTTTTTCTAAAAACCAGCCTGCCTTTTTTTTTTTTTTTTTAAATAAGACATAAGTTATTATATTTTAACATCTACAAAAGATCTGTATAAACTAACATTACAATTTTAGTAACTGAAAACTGAAGAAAATGATTAACGGGTTCTAGAAATTATAATTGTCTTTAAGGGGGGGGGGGGATCAGGGCACCAACAAAGCCTTAGAAAATTGTGGAATTTACCACAAAAGCGATATTCCATCTAATCACGCAGTCCTACAAAGAATTTAATCACGACACGCTGGGGTCCAGATCGGTTTACGTTAGGACCGATCATTATTAATGTGCCCAGAAACTGTGCAGAATTTAGCTGCTTATCCTATTGGGCTAATTTAAATAACGTGCATCAAATTTTCAATTCTACACAAAAGGAGCGAGACGTAATTGCTGACGGGGCGATAATTTACACAAAAACAGCAGCAGGAGGACAAACGTGGAGGAGAGTCACATAAAATGACGACAGTGTGCATCTGCGGTAGCGTGATGCTGTTGTGAAACGTAAGGTGGTGGTGGATGACGTCAGCACTATGGCACTTGTGAACACCGGAAAACAACCGAACACGCTTCTTTTCTTACATAAAAACCAACAAAGTGTGCGCGTTCGCTCCTGGGAATTTTTTATTTGCCAACAGGGAGTCTGAACTCGTCTACGCTTTAGTCGTACATCACCGAGGTGAAATTAATTATTTTTTCTTTAAGGGAAAAAAATTTGAATTTTTTTTTTTTTTTTTTTTTTTTTTTAAAGTATCAGTTCTCAGTAAGGGAGTGTTTGAATGCCTAAAAATAAACATTTTGTGATTTTATTTATTTATTATTCCTGTATAGGTCTCGTGTTCGTCAGCGATTAATCGAGAAATGTTCATTAACGCTTGAAATTATCGACCTAGCTAGGTCCCAAGCCTACTTCATCTCATTTTGGACAGTGGGCTAATGAGACATGGCGAGTTAGACGTTAAAGCAGGTTAACGCGCGTTAAGGTAAAATATGATTTCTGTTCAAACAATTACAGCAAAAAGTGTAATTAATAAATAAATTCCCCTCACGAGATTTAACCTCGACTGATATTTCTATTTGACAACAAAGTGGTTAGTTATGACATGCAATATACAATAAAAATGCAGTAACACGTTTAATTCAACGAAACTCAAATTCAAAATGGTCAACTTCAAGGTTAAAACCGTCCCAAATGATTTAAATGAGCCACAAACCTCAGGAAAAATCTGCCCTCAAGGCGCAGCTAGAGCTAACCCGCGGTTTTAATCCTAAATAGTGCACTAGTTTGGATGTATAAGCCGTCATTTTTATACCCTATGGAGTACACATGTATAGGGAGCTGGCATCCATTTGGGATTTCTCCACAGAAACTTTACACTTAGCAACCATATGGCACTCAGCACGACACGCTTCTGTACATGTCCCCCAGATAAATTAATGACAGAAGGCAGTAACGTCTCCGAATGACTCATTCCGACCCACATCATGTCTCTCTCGAACTTTTACACACATTCACTGCGTGACTGTCTGACTAATTTATAAGTCAAAAAATTAGGACGCGGCCTACAAACAGGCCCGAGACTCACTATACGTAGATTGTTATAACGCTGTTGCTAATGCTAACTGATTAGCTTTACTCAATAGCAAACCCGCAACCGCGCTCAAGTTTATTAGCATTTAGCTAATTCAATCAATCCTAACAAATTCATTAACTGGGAAAGCGATATATGTATTTGTTTATGTTTAAAAGATACCGAATATAGCTTTGTTCACGTCAATGCTAGTCGGTTAGCAGTGATTAGCAAACCGATTAGCGCAACATAGAGGTTACGAGTCCAGTCCGGATTTTAGTTGTACTTCCGTTTCCGTATACGTCACATCGACCCCGGATGTGAATGACCGCCATTTCTTGATATTGAATCTTATGTCAACGCACAACTCGGTACTTGATAAGCAGTCATTTATATTCTGCATTCTTAAATACAATGCGCTGGATACGATAATAAAAATAAGTAAATAAATAAATGAATAAATAGAAGTCATATCAGAACTACTCGCTCGTGTTAGCATTTCGCCAATTCGTTTCTGGACAACATTAAAGTTTCAATTCGATCGGATAAAATAAAACGAATCGGCGTTTTTTCTGAGACGAAATGTAAAAAAAAAAAAAAAAGTTTTATTTATATGGTGTTTTTTACGTATAAGAAGAAATGAACGTTTATTCATCATTCGCTTCAGTTGGCGTAGACGCCCGCGATGACGCAATGAAGCAGGCACGTCGGACTGGATTCGATTCCCGGACTGGATTTTGACACGGAACGACAGCGCGTGAGCAAAATGGAACTCGTGGGTAAACTCCGAGGTTCCGTTTCACGCGCCGACATTCCGCTTGTCGGAGCTAAATATTTAAGGATATTAAAAACAACAAAAGCGTTGAACTTCAAAGAGAGAGGGGGAAAAAAAAGAAAAGAAAAAAAAAGACAACTTTATGCGCTTTCTAATAAAAAAAAAAAAAGTGTCATGCTGCTTTAATGAAATAAAAACCCCACCGGGTCAAACTCGGCTAGTCCTCTGCTCCCTGTAATGTTCAGTTTCTTTACTAAATAAAACACAGAATAAAGAGAGAGAGAGAGCAGAGAAGTTCCAGATGTGATTAAAGACAGTTGTGTAAAGAAGTGTAACGCTGAAACTCCACCACACAGAGCAGCTTTAATGAAGCAGTGAGTCAGGGCCCAGCTGGCCCTGATGAGCAGAGCTAAGCAGCTAGCATGTAGCACGAGCTGCGGTGTGGATTTACTCACCGGTGTCCTGGCAGCTTTAAGCACGCGCTAAAAACCTCTCGCTCTATTTCGTTGCGCTTTTAAACCGACGGCACGCGGCGCACAGCTTCAGAAAAGTCGGAGCTAAATGTAGGAGAAACGCAGCCTTCAGCTTTGCTGTCACTTTCCGTTTAAATCCCCAACTAGCGTGCAGGAAAAAGGCCAAAAAAAAAGTGACGGTGTAGTTTCTCTTAAAAATAAAAAAAATGGATCAATTCAGTTTTCAGAAGTCGCTACAAACATGTCGGATGCCTCCAGAGCAAACCTCTGGACTGGAGGTCCATGTTTAAGGCGCGGATGGTGTCGGATTGCCGGGAAACTGAATCACACTTCTCTGATTAAACACCGAGGACCACACAAGCCATTCGCTCCACTTCAGTCCCCGTACACACCGCACCGGGCCCTGCTGTTTTTTTTAAATCCCACCCGTATTCACGCAAGCCCCGCCCTCCTGCTCTAGGATTGGTTAGCTAACGGGTCATGCTCGCGAGCGTCCCGCTGATCGGACAATAAAGAGGACCGCTATCAAATATGGAAAATAAATAAATAAAATAAAGATTAAATAATAATTAAATAAATAAATGAATAATAATAACATGATTATACGGTTTTTTTAAAAATAATAATAATAATAACGAAATACAATGAAATTTACGATTAATATAATATCATATAATTAGATGACTGTTCTCAAATACTGAATAGTAAGAAAAATAAGCAAGAAAAAAACCCCCACATAAAATAAAAATAAGTCGAGATATTAATAAAATAGCTGAGATTTATGGGAAATGTACTATAATTAACATAAAGTAAATGGTTTTATTTGTTTGCACGTTACAATTGCAAATAAGTCAAAATATTAGGAAATAATTATATTGTATTATATAATTAGACAATATAGGTGACTGCTATCAACATTGGAAATAAAATAAATATAGAAATCAACATAAAATAAAATAAAAAATCAAATGAATAAATAAAATATTACAAAATACTGAAATGACTGAATTTTGCACTAAATATAACATCATATAATATTATTTTATAATAAGTGAAAAATATAATTACTAAGATTTACTGTAAAAACAAACAAACAAATAAATAAAAGATCTGTTTTAAAACCGATTCCAAACAAGCAAGAACTTTTATCTATAACTTTTATTTATCAATGGAGCAGAAACCAAAAATCACACAAATTAATATACATACTATTAATTTAATGTAATTCAATTTTAAAATGATTGTGCTATTGTTGTTGTTGTTGTTATTATTATTATTATTACTACTAACATTAATAAAAACACAAACATTCTTTGATTTCTATAGTTTTTTTTTAATAGTTTAGAAAATAATTTGAATATCTAAAAATATGCTCGTTTAACAAAACTGTCCAATCAGCGTTCTCCTCGTCATCTGCTCTATCAGCCAATCCTCGAGCAGCAGGGCGGAATTTATCAGAATGTGGTTGGGAGATGAAATAAAGCAGTTTAATAAACCGCATGTGTACTTCCGGGTTATTTGGGTCAAGATAACGATGTCGCATGGGCACTTCCGGGTTAGTTGCATCTCTTTTTTCCGCCACCCCAACACGTCAGCGCGTCCTCCATATTGAAACGGGCCAAATTCAGTTATAAACCGGTCCACGTTTACAGAGAGACTCGGCTCTTTTCGGATTTAATCGTTTCTAGCTCGGTTCATGTTTAAAAATCTGCCTTCTCATAAACGTCACACGTTTCTGTATAATCGCATGCGATCTAAATATAAATAAATCAAATGTCAAATGCCAAATGTTTTACTGCTGATGTTAAATGTATAACCACGACACCACGTAGACAATTATAAATAACCACAACCTTAAAATATCTCGACAGTTGTATTTTATTTCACATAACAGCTAAATGAGTAATAACAAGCATGTGATTACCAAATGAAAATAGCTTTATAACAAGTGTCATATCATTAGCTAGCACAAACATGACAGACATTACCTACATCAGCTATCATAATAAACACTCCAGCCAAACCACTGGCCAAATTAGATCTGCTCCATGGAGCTCCTATGATGATCCATCTCCACGTGTGAATGTTAGAAGGGTGTCAGTACTTTGTGCTAAGCATCTGCAGTATGCAGTAAGTCACCTATATGGTATGTATGCATACCAAATGGTCAGAGTTTAAACAGTATGACACTTGTCTATATATATATATATATATATATATATATATAAACAACTCACAAACCACACACTTCCAAGTTTCTTGTTTATCCTTTTTGTGTCATTTTTGTTGTTGTTTATTTAAATACTGTTGAATAATAATATGAACAACAATCACATAGAACGGGACAAAACAGAGCCAAGAAACAAAGGAAAAAACAAAACTAACAAAAAGGAGGTACAGAAAGTTGTCCAAAAAAAAAAAAAAGAAGTAACCGAATGATTTGAATGGTTGTTTTTTTCCACATGTATTTAATGGTAGGTGTTCTGTTCTACTGTTAACGTCTGGGTATGTATACCTGTCACATTTAGCATATTTTCTGTCAAATTGGTTGCCATTCATTAATATTCATAAACAGACACTCGATATTCATTAATATTGAAATATGGCCACTCCTCACCACTTAAACAAGAAAAGGAGCAAAATATTGAACTGTAAAAGTGCCTTGTTACTACTGCATAGCTGAGGGTAAGGGCTCAGGGAAGCAGCTGGAGAACTTTGGGTAACTACAAGGCTACGCTAATTGTAATTGTATCAGATTTGCTCACACTGAATGCTAAATGCAACTGAGCAAATATCTTTTGCCAAATAAAGTTAGTGTCATACTCGGCAACCTCCTATACCAAGAGCTACGGCAGCATCTTAACGTTACCCAACGCTGGCTACACCCCAACACGCAAAGTCCTGTTGAAGTGGCAGAGAAGGTATCCACGGATCACTTTCCATGCCATTGGATATCTGGCCCACTCTGAGTGGGGAGTCCGGAAATCATGGAGCGTGGAGAAGCTGCCATTGCTAGCAGAAGGAGGTCGCAGCAAC
Source organism: Stegophilus panzeri (assembly GCA_024331685.1). Taxonomy (NCBI): domain Eukaryota; kingdom Metazoa; phylum Chordata; class Actinopteri; order Siluriformes; family Trichomycteridae; genus Stegophilus; species Stegophilus panzeri. Next base: position 22,571,600 of record JANDJT010000103.1, read on the forward strand.
TAAAAGGCTGTCAGAAATGTTGTAACCGTCCTGGTGGGAGGACCGGCACCTTCCAACCCTTAACGTATCCATGGCAGGATGTGTACAGACCTGGCACTCGACATTGGAAGAAAAATCTGGCTTTAACTTCAACACCGAGGTAGTTACAATGGAGGGAATTTGTGTAACCAGGGTCCTGACACTGGTGGAACCGAGAAGAATGATCATACTTGCTTCCATTAGGACCCTCGCAGTGGCCCATGCACACAGCAACACCCAGGACATCCTCTCCATCTTAATAAATATGAAGAGGCTAGGGGTGAGGGGCATGGTTATCAGTGCTCTTTCTCGACCAGAACTCATCTCTGACTCACCACTGTGCAAGGTTCCATCACTATAGAACCTTGCATCATGACTACACAGCAAAATTCAACAGTGTTGAATTTACACCCAACAGTCCAATTGGACTATATAAACACTCTGGGTGTTCATTCAACACTAGGGATTTTACTGTGTATCATCATGACAGTTGCACTTCATACAACCACGCCATGGCCCAAATGGTTCTCTTGGTGGAGGACCATGGAGAAGACCCTGAAAGTGAACAAACTGCCCACACTACCTGGGTCTTGATGATCACCTCCTCTGCCACTACCAGACACAGTTCATTTTGATTGAAGGGGACCAGGTTGCTGCCAAGCTCAAAAATAAACCTGTCAATTTACACCTGGGATAACACATGCATATCTTGGTGTTGGTTCATTACACCACGCAGTACCCTAAGATGGGAGAATGTCTGTTGGGATCTTCAAAGACATGCTTACTGACTAAGCCAGTGCTTTATCCTGGTCAGGCTGGTGGTGGATCCAGAGCCTATCCTGGAAAACTGGGCGTGAACTGGGAATACACACTGGATGGGTCGCCGGTCCATTTCAATACACCAATCATTCACACTTAGGGGCAATTTAGTATAGGCAATAGACCTACTGGCATGTTTTTGTGTGGGGGAAACCAGATAACCATGCAGACATGGTGAGAACAAGCAAAATCCCCCACATGCAGTAACCTGAGCTCAGGATAGAACCGGGTACTCTGCAGCTGTGAGACGGCAATGCTACCTGCTTTTCCACTGTGCATGGCCTTCATGTCCCAACTAATGACAGAATTTAGCAACATGTAACTCCATCTGCAAATAGATAGAATGGTAAACTGTTTCAGATTCTTAAACACCTACTTTGAAGCATCGTGGCCAAGAAGTCCTCCTCTCCTATGTGCTATTTAAAGTCCATGAAGTGCCTTACACCTCCACAAACCTTCAAACTATTATTTTGTCAGAGGCACTGAGGGTGGGTTAAGATCAGGGCAACAGCAGAAGTGAGAATACAACTGGCTCACAACTGGCTCTCATGGCACTGACCCATTGTTAAGTGTGGATACAGGGCGATGGAGTGGTGAGGCTCCTGGCAAGATGTCCTCATACCAGACCCAAGATGGTGTCCAGCAATATTGCGTTCAGGGCTGTTGTGCTTCACAAGGCTCATATATCCTTCCAGCAATCCATGAACACTGTGCTCAGTGACATCATCATCATCCATACCAAACATCTTGTCCACCTCTGGAAGCAGGGACCGGACTAATAACCAACCAAAGGAAGTATCACCTGTGGCTAGGAGAAACTAGTGGGATCTGTGGTGTTCTGGAACCACAGGAATAATAGTGGAGTGTAAGAATGTTTCCCCAAACAACCACTAAAAACAAGGTACATGTATTTATTTATTCAGGTGGTCGCAAAGTTTCAAGAATATAGGAGGTGTCTCACCACTGGAAAGAAGAAATCCTTTATGAATTAATTCCTACCATCAGAACGATGGATTTCTCATTTTCAGTTTTTAGCAGTAAAGGTCATGCATGGATTATGGATACCCAGACCCAATTTTTAGGCAGAGATTAAATACTTAGTGCGTAATATGTGTTTGCTAATGTTTGCATTGCCAATCGTACCTCTCTTTTTTAGATGGTTTTGTGAATATAAATTGAAAACCAGTAAAACCAAGGTGTATTTTTTCCCCCAATTACATCAATGACAGATTAATTGTAAACAGATGAGAAAGTTGCCTACAGTTATCATCACGCACAAATGTACAAGCAGGACAGAATGTCTGAGACAAACTGGAGCATTTAGGTTTTCTTTTGGCAGGAGTGGATGGTACAGGCCTTCTCCAGTTCTGTGAAGGAAAAAAAAGAAAGAAAGAAGAGTGACGCTGACTGTTTGGGTCATCATAATACGGATAATCAGCTGTCATATTGTTCTATCTGTAGAATCTACTGTTAAATACGCACCCCTACCTGTCTTACTGCTGGCACACTCACGCAGGGAGTCTATCGTTCTTATATATTCTTTACCCAGGAATTCCTTGTAGTTTTTTCCTGGTGGGACTTCTTGGAGACATTTAGTAGAGTCCTTAAAGAGTAAATTTTGTTTGCCCTCAGACTTGAACATGTTAAACACGACCCAAGAGCTGGAATGACCGAATACGGCCTGAAATACAGAAAGAGGATGAAAATCCAAAAGTCTCAGTGAGCTTGATCTACAATTACCTTCCCTGTTTAAATGCTCTTTTCAAGGAAATAAAAACCAATCTTAACACGGATTAACTGTGGATGTTTGTTTTTTTTAATTCACCTGCTGATCCTTGAGGACCGACACCACATCATCACGTTTCTCTGGATGAGTGACTACGGCGTGAGCTGGAACTTTGGCTAAATAACACTTCTCATATTGAGTAATTTCAGCAGAGCCACCGGGACAGATGAGCTTGAAGTGTGATGATTTGAAAGCCTTAGCCCACGCTGGTCCGCTGCCTGGAGAGAGATGCGGGAATTCTTCATGAATATGAAGCTGAGTAAATATTACACTTTTAAAAAATTTTTTACGAGAGATTAAAAAAGAGAGGGCTGGTGAGGGAACGGCTGTTTAAAGCTGCTATAACGTGAGTGACAACAGGAGCTCGCTTGATTTGCGGTCATTCTGTAACATTAAATGCAACTATAAATGGGTAAAAAGTATGACATCTTTTTTTTTTTTGGCCAAGATTTTCTCCCTATTGTATTCTTGGTCAATCTGTGCTTAACATCTAGTAACATCTTTTTCAAATTGCTGCTCATGCTGCATCACAGGGTGGCGTAACACACAGAGGAAAGTGCTATCCACTGAACACGATTGGCTCATGGCTCGTGATTGGCTAGTGTCGCTTTGATTGGTCGGAGGAGAGAGAGAATGCCGCTCCTCCCATCCAGACAGCAAAGCCGATTTGCCACGGCTGGGGGTAGTAGTGGCTTGGAGGTTAAGGCTCTGGGTTACTGATCGGCAGGTCGGGGGTTCAAGCCCCAGCACTGCCAAGATGCCACTGTTGGGCCCTTTAGCAAGGCCCTTAACCCTCTCTGCTCCAGGGGCGCTGTATCATGGCTGACCCTGTGCTCTGACCCCAACTTCCCAACATGCTGGAGTATGTGAAGAAAAGAACTTCACTGTGCAAATGTATATTATGGTAGTGGCATCATCAGAATTACAGGATGAACGCATTTCTGTTGCGCTAGTCAGGAGTCCATAGATTAAACACTGTCGTATAAGAGGAACGAAACACTTGAGTACTTATTGTTATAGGAAAATAAGCAACTTTGGGTTGGTAACAGTAACTACACTTCATCACACCACCCTGTTACTCAGAATTTTACTGTAACACACACACACACACACACACACACGCAGAGTTTTATTCCTTAATTATTGAACACCTCCCAAAAGAAAAACACAACATTTTATGAATGCTATCTCCCAAACTATAGTAACACTTGGAATATAACAAGTGAATTAATTTGCAGCATTGGTCTGTTAGTAGGTCTTTCTGTCTCGTTATGTTCATTCGGATGTCACGTTTGGTTCGGACATGACTCTTAAACACTGATATTTACTCAAGTTCCGACTCACCGTCTGTGTTTTCCGCTACAGTGCTGTGCTTAACAAAGGCCACGTCACCGGCACCTTCAGCCAAACACCTGCAGGACACCAACACTCAGACTCCATTTCAGCATTAATCTCACTGAAACAACCTTTTAGACGTGTAATAAGACATTTCTGCTTCTATAGGACTGCTGGAGAGTTATTAACCCATCATTTAAGCTAATACGGATTGGTGTTTGGGGTCAGAAATCGAGTGTTACGCAGGCGATCGATCAGACAAGACGGCGGGGTCAGGTTCCAGCGGATATCCGGGACATTTACTAGTCCCATACAGGACCTGCTCTCAAATTTATAAAGACTTTATGACAGAATTACCACCGTCTAATGGTGACAGATATTTATGGTGGTGATTGATTGCTTCACTACAACCATGGAAATGGCCATAAGGCTATTCCAGAACATTTTTTGATTCCACAGAATGACCAAAACTGATGAGTCCCAAACCAGAGGACTCTAAAAGTTAATGTATGTTCCACCTCAGGCTTTCATCTTCAGGCCAACTGGCAAGTTGAAAGATTAAATAAAGAAAGATGAGTTGTTTTACAGTCATATTGGAGGTGTTAGGAGGGGTATGGATTGGAGGTACATTCATGTGTCCCATCTGAAGATTTTCACTGCAACAATCTTCCAGGCTAAATGGTTCCAGGCTAAATGGTTCCATGTATCTGTCTTGATATAACAAAGAACTTAATTCCTGATGAAAAATTGGATTCTTTTCTTTCTTTAAAAAAAAAAAAAAAAAAGACTTTTTCCTTTAATGCTATTCTCAGATTGCTTTAGCGTGAGTCAGTTAGCTAGGTAGCCCTTCTGTCTTCAGATCACTTTAAACAATAAGTGGTAGATGCAGTGACTCGTACCTGAAGGCTCCAGCGTAGCCATAATAGCGCTCTGCAGTGCTGGCTTTGCATTTGTCTAATTTCCCCCTGATACCTTCCGCACCCTTGCACAATTTACACAGATTTGATTCCGGATCTGCTCCAGGTGCACAGCTTTCACTGAAGTACTTTGCTATAAAAGAATAAATGCAATGAACAGAGATGAGCATGTGAAGATTCAACATGCTGTGGAGCTTTTACATGACCACACTCTCAGTTGACTCACAGAAATTACACTCTTTGGTGTGATCATGGAGGAGACCCATGGGAATGTTCCAGCCTGCTGTACGTCCCAAACCAGTGTGACACGACTTCCTGCCTATCAGTGTTTCCCAGGTCACATTAGAGTCCTTGCGCACTACAGCCACAGCGTAATAGGACGAGGTATCTGCTGAAGGGAGCATGAAATAACACAGATAGGATAACAGCTCATACAGAGTGTGGAGAGCATTAATGGAGCACCAGGCTATGTAATCCTCATCTCTGGTTACCTGGCCAGAGTCTATTGGCCAAGTTGAGAGACTGAATCTGGAACTTGGCTGTTATCTTTGCAGTTATGTTAAGTGAAGCCCTTAAAGCACTTGCCTACTGGACTAACACCCTTTCAGTGAGTTCTCGGTTACCAGCCACCCCTTATCCCTGGCAAAGAGTAGGTTCCAGCAAGATCTAAACATTTGTACATCTGAAGAGAGCCATTTGGAGACAGAAATCCCACTCCAGAGAGACATTTGCTGTGAGAGGTCCTGTACTTGCTCTAGTATCTGCTGGACTGGGAAGTGTATATGGCGGAGAAAGAGATCATGGATCTCTTACAGGAATGTGTTGGGACCCCCTGATCAAGTCCATTGTCACTCTTGAGATTTTCCAACCCCATGCCCTCATTTTCTGGTAAATGTCTATGCACCTCAGAAGATCAGCAACAAATACTCTGTGTCCCCTTGCCCCTAGCACCTAGTGGTTCCTGTCATTACTCCAGTTATATCCAGGTTTGCTGACCTTACTCTGAGACAGCAATTCACCAGTGGTGGCTCATCCACAGAGTCAGGTGATGTTCAAAAATGTTAATTTTCATAAAGTCCTCATTCACAACTCCATGCACTTTAAATTCCATTGAAATTTTAATGACATCTTTTACAGTTAAGTTTTTCTATTTGATGGATAGAAGCCAATGGTCCATTGAATGGTGCTTCTTTCTAGATGTTGTTCCATCATAAGGAAGCAAGTTTACTGCCCCACTTAGCTTCCATAGAGTTATTATTGTACCTAGTATTCAAAAGTGGGAACTCTACCGAGCCCCAGTAAAGGGCCCATTGGGGCAGCCATCATGGTGCCCCATGCTCAGGCGAGGTACAAAGGACAGGATTCATTAAAAACAGGGTTGGAAAATTGGGTTTGTTTAAAAATACTCCGCAGAAGCCAAGATATGTTGTCGACTGCCTATTACTAGGTTACTCTAAAAATTCACTATATATTAGCTTATCGCATAAGTCAAGTGTGATAGCCTCTCAGCGCAGTTTTGTTTGAGGTCATTATTAATGTCCCGCTTCATTCACATCTATGATCTAAAGCTGCTCCTGCACCTTACTGATGCCCTTGTTAACACAAAATGCATAACTATATTTATACAGCTAATCCAGGATATAGAGAATATGAATGAAAATGGCTTTCACCTACCAGACCCAAAATTGCACTTTGCTGTTGGGGGAGAAAACCAAAATTGGATCATTAGTTGCACTTGTATTACATGAACTAATGTATAGCTGGTTGGTAACTTATAAAACATGATAGATGCTTTATGAGTATTTTTTTTAATTTGGTAGCATTTTTGGTAGCAAAATTATTATTTTACAAACATGATTAATGTAGACATCAGTCCAACATGATTTTGCTCACATTCATTGTTATACTCTTCCACCATGGCAACCACCAGACCACACTTCCCAGCAGAATACACCTGTCCGCCGTCAACTGCCATCGCATCAGCTTCTTTACGCTGCAGACAGAAAGGTCGTGCCATTGTCAGTTTCACATGAACGTGAGACAAATGAGATATGAGACTTGTTATCTCACATTACCATGATCTTGCTGATGCAGTCATCGACAGTGCTGCCATCCTGGCATTCGATCCTGATGTTTGTTTGATCATCCACACTCATGAAGGTCCACATGTCACATTTATTTTTCTCAGCATGACCCACGGTGCACCACGTAATCTCATGAGATTTGCTGTCCGTTCTGAACCCTGTGGAGCAAATATTCCAATAAATCGGGTTGCCATATTGGGTTAATGGCTTCCCGGCCAAACGTGGTATAAATCTACGCCAATTTATCATCTGCTCGTCCAAACTGTTAACGAATTACATGCGTCAACCGCAAAGTCAATTAAAAGTTACAATACAGTATTTTTAATACAGACAGTTGTGCAGCACCTGTTAGTGTTTGTGTGTTACCTTTTGTAAGGGCATGGCTAATAGTTACATACTCTTCTCCTAGGTACAGGAAAGAGTCAGTGCTCTCCGGAAGCTTCAGCAGCCCTTTTGTCGAGTCTTTGAACATTAAGTTTTTCGCTGAGAAGCCCTCGGAAGTGAACAGACCTTTGTCCTGTGAAACAGACTTCGTATCAAATTCACATTTAGTTTGTTATCTAGTTACTTTCACTTATCCACGGTGAATTACAGAGCACACACAGCTAGCGCTTGCTTTCTAGAATTAACATTGGTAATACTGTCCGTAAGACAGTGGCTTTTTTCTTTTTAGATCATATAAAAATAGATACTATGACACAACAGTGTTTCCCTTTACACACTTTATACGTTACACATGAAATAAATGAGAGCTTTAGTTGACGATAGTTACATGATCGTCTACGAAATCCATCATCTAGAAACAAATCAATTAAGATTTGGAGATTAAGCTATAATCTATACAAAACCATATGACATCGTTCTTATATATAAAAAAAAAAATTCCAGACTATAAATTGCACCATAAATGATTCCGTTTTAAAATCTTAATTTTCTTGTATAGTATTTCTTTTTACATTGAGAAGGCCAGAGGTTCAGTAAAGATGAAGAACGGTCCAATTAAAAATGATTACAATTGTTTAAAAGACAGCGAGTTTAGAAAATAAGATACATTCAGACAGAAGTATATAATCCTATGACACCAATGATTTGTTTATAACTTGTTTCCACTTCAACATAAATTATTTGCTTTAAGTATCCCTTAAAATCTTAATTAGGCAAATGTTAAGCATTTCGCCTTGTTGAAATATTTTATTTATTTATCATTTGTTTGTTTTTGTATGTTGTATTTTATTTTTTTACTCTTTAACGTGACGATTCCAGATATTAGTGTACTATAAGTGTATGAATTGGCAGGTTTCCACAATATATATATATATATAAAACAGAGTATTTATGTCATTTATCCCATCACATACCTTGAGTTTATCAAGAACCTCAAAGATGCGGTTGGCCAGATCTTTGTCTTTGCGACTAACCACAGCATCGGCAGGAACTTGAGCCAGGTTGCAGGTTTTAAACTCGTCGACACTTTTCCGGGAGCCATCTTTGCACAGCAGCTCATAGTTGGCTTTATCGGCAGCTAAAAATAATCAAGGATGAATATCACTATATTGCTCCTCATACAGAATCTGGTCCTAACTGCAGTAAAATGTGATCAAAGGTAAGCCTATAATGCTGTTATGAAATTTTCATATGACTTCTTAGCATCTTACTAAGCACTGTGAAGTGGTTCACAAAGGCGACGTCTCCGGCTCCGTCCTTCAGGCACCTGTAGGAACGGAAAAGAAAGGGGTTATGTCTAGAATTTGTCGCCGTCTAGTGAGTTTCAATTTAAGATAAATGACACATGTGGGCGGCTGCCACTATTTATGCTAAAGTAGCTTGATTCCAGGCAACTTTAACACTACACTGGTTAACACTACAAGTGTACAAGAACATGGCCACGTGTCCCAGACATCCTCCGTAATGTGATGAGAGTGGATATTAATATCATACCTTAGCAGGACCAAAGACAAAGGTGAAAATGTGATGGAAGGATAGTGAGGCAAAGGTGCTAAGATTTAGGGTAGTATTTACGATTTTGACCTCTTGCTGTGGCAATGCAGGAGCTTATCTAAAAAAATTGTTCTTCTTTTTAGGCAGGCAGATCAAATGGGAATAAACGTCACGTGGAGGAAAAGACAATTCCCGGCATGGGAAGGGATACAGAATACACTCTTGCTCTTGCTAGCAGATGCTGTCACTTTTCCCTAACTTTGTCTATTTTTGGGGAAGATTTTTCTCTCACAATTTGGTCAATTCCCATCCACACAACAGATATCAAACTTAGATATCTGCCTTCTTCTGCATACAAGAGCATACACATGCTTACAGTTGACGTGTCACTGTGATTGACAGGGGGGAGACAGAATGCCCCTCCAACCTAGAGACCACGGGCAATTGTGCTACCTTGACTCCCAGCCACGGATTCCTGTGGCACTTATCTAGGTGAACTTTGTTGTGTGAATTCACAAATCTTGGTCTTGTGAGCTAATAGACAACAAGAAGGCAATAAGAGCTAGCATCTCTACATTGTCTCCAAAATCACATCCACCCGAACCTACGCACAGATTTATCATTTACACCTTTTGCATGGAAATGTTGCACTGGGGTTTTTTGTGGGGTTTTTTTCTTGCTGCCTGCGAGGATTATCATGTTAGCAATGTTGGCACCTCTGATGATGTTCTTACTGGAAAGCTCCATCGTGACCATAATACGGCTCCTTGTGAGAGCGCGAGCAGTCGCCTTTACACAGTTCGCACAGTCTCAAGCTGTTGATTGCTCCAGGCACACAACTGGCTGGGAAGAATTCCTTCACCGCTACAAAACAAACAGATGCACATCAGATGAAATAGGTACTTGGAATTCTGGGAAAATGAAAGAGCCTCTCACCCTCTTCCACAGGTTTGTCCTCGATGCCTGCCCATTTAATATACCCCTTTTCCACGAGCGTGCCGATGGGGATGTTCCAGCCTGCAGTTTGCCCCAATCCAGTGTGACAGGTCTTCTTCCCACGAAGGTCACTGAAGCCAAAATTAGTGCCTTTTTTTGCTACGGCTACAGCGTAGTAGCACGTCTCTTCATCTGAAACAAGTTCAGCAATTTACATCAGCAGTTGATGTCCACTTTTTGAAAAAAAAGGCAAAAGGATTTGGTGACATACTTAAAGACTACTGATAAAAAGTAAAGTATGAACCATTTTAACTGCCGCACAAGCCTTTATCATTTTTTTAAATGTTAAAATTATTATAAAGAGACTACCTGTGCCGTAATGTTCTGCTATGACGGGGTGAAGGTTGTAGGGTGCGAGACCGGCTGTGTAGATATCTCCTCCATCCAGAGTGATGGCATCTGCTTCACCTTTCTGATCAAACAAATTCCCAGAATTTACTGAATTGGGATTTACAGCATTGTTAGGAATGTATGTAGTATCTCTGGTTCTGTTTCGTTCCTCCTATCCACCTGAGCTCAGGTGAGCGTGTGATGTTTCTGTGCATATTCTCGTCCCTGTATCTGCGTGGGTTTCCTCAGACCCAGTAGGTGGATTAGTTAAGATTAATTACCCAGAAGTGTGAATGAATGAATGAATGTGTGAGTGTGTTGTGGTGCCCTTTAATGAACTGGCATCTCATCCAGGGTGTATTCCTGACTAACGCCCAGTGTTCCCAGGATTGGCTCCGGATCCGTTGTGACACTGATCAGGATAAAGCGGTTACTGAAAGTGAGGCAACGAGTTAAGTATGCACATATTTTACCTGGATGGCTTTGATGCATTCCATCGAGCCCTCACGCTTCACACAACTTAAAAAATCGGATTTTGAGGCGAGCTGTCTGCATTTTTGAGCTTCCTGCTCTGACTTTAGGCACCATCTGATTCTTGGATCCATTGGCGCAGCCTTCGCTAGAGCTGAAACAACAAGAAATTACTTGCATTGGGGAAAACAAATATAATAATGAGCTTGGCATCTAGATTTTAGACGAAATAGTAAAAGATAAATACCTGCTTTCAGTATAAAAAAAATGAAAAATTTTTGTAGTATATTGTAGGCCATGTGTGAAATTCTAATCTAATCTAATACTAATCAAGGCCTGAAAGAATGCCAGATTTACGTGGATTTTCGGTTGTAGTAGTGGTCTGAGCTGTACGTGTGTACACACAGTCAGTATTACACAATGCAAGAACGGAAAGTTCAGAGCGAATCATTAGTAATGAAGATAATGTAGTAGGAGCAGATGGTTATAACGGTTCATATAGTGGTATTATCAGTGTCTTGTTTTGCAACCAATTACAAATGAACATTTCATCAAAAATAATACAGACCTCAAAATAAGCTCAGTTTACAATTTAGAGTCAACCAAAGAGTTTATAATCAGTCTAAAGTTTAAAAAAAAAAGCTGTACAATATTTACTGCATTACCGACGCATCCTAGGACGACACCGATGACCAAGAGCTTCATGCTGGACTCCTGGATGCAGTAGACAGTGTGTTAGTATGAATTCAATGTGAGACTAGAGCTGAGGGGGCTGAGGCTAACAGCAAAGGTGTGGGCTCAAACCTAAATTACTTAAAATTCACTATATAAGTACACTTCATAGGGTATAAAATAAGGGGCTTCTACACCTTTTTGTAGTGCACTATGTGTCCAATGGGAAGCTGTTTTTTTTTTTTTTGTGGAAATTCCAGTTTCAAAGTCCATTTCCCCCTCTGTAAACATATCACATATTTACACACACACGCACACACACACACACACACACACACACACACACATA
>JANDJT010000103.1:22611265-22622439 GCA_024331685.1 Stegophilus panzeri
TGTGAGGAAGACGTGAGGAAGGGAACTGAACAACCCAGCACTCTTCTTTATCTGTGTAGAGTTCTGCGTTCTGATTGCCGAAAAAAACAAACTTTCGGCGAAAAATCCGACTTTCTCAGATTTCCCCAGATTCACACCACAGGTTAAGGAGGTCGAGACTTAGACAGGAATCCTAGTTTGAAGTTCCTATCACGCTCCAAGGCCGAGGTCCTCATTTTCAGTGTTTCAGTAGAATATAACGGGTATACAGGAACACCATCCCGTTTACAGAAGAGCGAAGCCTCAGGATTTTGAGGTTCTCGAGAGTGCGAGTCAGTGAATTTAGTAGAATTTTATTCATCTGGACCTGTGCTTTATGCCGCAACACCGTTTTCCCAGCGTACAGATCTCCTAAGTTCACATGATACTTTGGGATTGGTGAACAGAAATATACATTATGGAGGGATCATGAGGCTGTTCCTGAAGCATTTTACTCCTCTTACCACACAGCAATTTACCCACAATTACCACATATTATTTATTAAACCACAACACGTCACACTTTTTACTTTTGCTCTCCAGTTCTCGTTCCCTCACCAGCACTCTCTTTATTCTCTTATCGTGTTACTGAAAAACCACAAAGAAGCGTAAACTCCACCGGCCTTGAAGATGTTGCAAAACCTAAAGTGACACCTTTACCTCTGACACCGGAGACTCCTTCCATAAACGTTAATAAAATAAAAGTCTCCTTATAGGTCAACGATAATGACGAGTGCATTAATATTAATATAAACCCACGAGTCGCAGCTGCACTACTGTCAGAGCTGCTGTTAAAGAAAATAAAGAGGACCGCATGCAGTGTAAGAGGAATAAAACAGCTCGGGACGTGCAGTTGGAGGAAAATAATCAACGTCCAAGTGGTAACAGTACCTCCGCTTCATCATCATCGATTATTATTTCTCCCCCTCAGTTTCCGGATATTTCTCTCTCTCCTGAGAACTTCACCTGTGGAAGTTCATAATTCCTGTAATTCCACATTAATAAAATGGACAAAGTGCCAGAGGAACAAACCCAGGTGCTGGATATGAATTAGTCACACTCCTGTACGTGATCACACACTCCGCACTCACATTATTAAAATAATTCACCCATACAACACACAAACAAGTACACACACTTCCTTTTTTTTCGGTTATATTTGAGAATCAAGATTTTTTGTGGAAATGATGCAGCATATAAAAAAAGAGACAGAAATTTCACTATAAATGTAACGTCCCACACCATCGCTGCTCCGTGCTGACCATTCCAAGTTTTTAACCATTCCTCGGAAGTCTGAGGATCCGATCCAGCTCAGTCCGTCGCCGAGGTACGAGAGCTGCGTGAACGCATGCCGTCGTCGACTTCCCCTCAGTGCGCCGACAAAAAACCACCACGTTATTTTAGTGCGGATTTGTGTTTAATTGTTTTTTTTTAACCCTGTACAAAAAAAAAAAAAAAAAAAGTGATTAACTTGCAAACTAGCTATAGAAGGAAACCAGCTGGTTTATTCATTAGCTAGCATGCTAGTTAACTAGCTAGCAGAGGACATGTTTCACACGTTGTTGTCGTGTAGACGATGTGGACGATGATCCGGAGTAATAAAATGTTTAAAAAGTATATGGTGGAATACTGTGTGGTGTAGTTTATTGCTCACGTTTACTTTTTTGCTGAACTTCACTTGAGCACTTTATATGGCCCCAAGGGGACTCGACCAAGGGGACTCGACCAAGGGGACTCGACCAAGGGGACTCGACCAAGGGGAAGCAGACAAGGGCATGTCACAAACAGATTTGAAACAGTTCAGGGTTTAAATCCTCACAGAAATAAATGATTTGATTTCTCTTAAAGTCACTCGTTAACTGATCCGAAGTCACTGGCTGAACCTGACTGAACTCTTATCTCAAAATTATTCCGTGATTATTGTTCGGAAAACCGAAAAAGACCCGGAAGGAGCAGGGATGCGCGGAGATATTCACAAATAAATATGAACGTGTGGTCCGTTTCGAGGGAACGCGGTCCTCTTCGGCTCCGTGGAGGACGACGGATGAGGGACGAGTATGAAAACGAACAAAACGAAGAGGGCGGGGTTAGTTAGTTCCTCTCCTGCACAAACACAGTCTCCTGAGGGTAAAGCCCTGCCTCCTGTAGCGTGATGTCATAGTCCAAATGAGCCAGCTTCCGCCGTGGGAAGTTAGTGACGAGTTCGAAGCGTTCATTCGGATATCCGTTGGACTGAACGTGTCTCACCAGGGCCTGTGGTGGGGGGGGGACAACAACAACAACAACAACAACAACAATAGCAGTGTTCGGTAACGATGCATCATGCAAAAACAAACAAACAAACAAACACACTTAAATTTTGGGAGATTCTGGACTTGTACATACCATGAGCTTATCGTTAGCAGACAACACTACCTGTTCCCTCCGACCATCTGGGTATCTCAGCATTAGATGAGCCTTTGGACCTTAAGACAAAACAAACCAACAAAAAAAACAGACCAATCAAAACACAGCAGGGGCGTGGCTACAGAGACCTGCAGGGGACATAAGGGGGAGATTTTTTTTAAGATTTAAAGAAGGGAAAAAAAAAATCAGAACTTAAAAGAAGATGGAGCAGAGGAGGAGAAGTAAAAGGAGGAGAAGGAGGAGGAAGCAGAAGGAGCAAGAGAAGGAGAACAAGGAGGCTGAGGAGAAGGAGAAAAGGAAGAAGGAGGGGATTACAAGAAGGAGGAGGAGGCAAGAAACAGAATAAAGATGAGAAGAAGAAGCAGAAGGAGGCTGAAGGGGAAGAGAGGAGGAGAAGAATGCAGAAGGAGAAGAATAAGAAGGGGGTGGAGAACACCTAGGAAGAATAGGAGAAGGAAAAGAAGAAAATGTAGATGATGGAGGAGGAAGCAGATGAGTGAAAAAAAGGAGGAGGACAAGGCAAAGAGGAGAAGCAGGAGAACGAGAAGAATTCAGAATATGCAGAAGGATGAGGAAAAGGAGGAGAAGGAAGAAAAGAAGGATAAGAAGAAAGACGAGAAGAAGGAGGAAAGAGAAAAGGGAGGATGAGGAGATATTCATTATTAATACATCATCACCCCACGGTGGCTTTATTTTGAACTGCAGTAATGAATATGAAGATATTTAAACATAATAATTTACAGATTTTAATCATTTTTGATTTGAATGGAGCAGCAGGTTGTGTGTGTACCGTTATCTTCAGACTGTGTGCTTTGGGTTGTTGTGATTTTGTGACTTTGGTCATGATGACGTTGTTGTTGTTGTTGATGTTGTCGTCGTTGTTGTGACTCTGCGTGTCTGTGGCTCGGCCGAGGAGGCGCCGGCTCCACGTGGTTTTTCTTGCTCTCTTCTTTTCTGTGGTTTGACTCTTTGTGCGGAGACTTCCTGTTCTGGGTGGGACTAGCTGAGGAAGTGGGTGGGGCCTGTTGTGACGATGTGTTTCCGTCTATGGAGTCTTTCCCTCCTTCCTCATCGTCTGATCCGTCCACAGAGATCATGCCCTCGCTGTCGGAGAAGGCCTCGGCGTCCGAGTCGTTTTCCGACTCCGCTTTCTCCTGCCTCGAGTCGTAGTGCGTTTCCTGTAGAGACGCTCTGATAGCTGCCTCCAGCTGACTGTCCTCACTCGCGTCAATCAAACTCTCCTGAGAGGAACATCAGAAACACATTACAGCACAATAAATACACTGATAAAGCACAATAAAATCAGTATGAATGACGGCACACTGCGATTACACGTTTAATTAAGTTTTATTAAAATCATTACGCATTATTCTCGGTATAATCCTGACATTTTTCTTTACATAAAATAAAAATAAAAGTTAAAACCGAACCTTTAAGAAGATGAAAAAATTAAAGGAGTAAATACATTTTAGAACATATCTGCCAGCTGCAATACCGGGGTCAAGACAATTATCGGCACCATGAGCAGCAAAAGAAGCTGTGTGACATGTTTTTGGTTAGAGTCGGATGAACAGTGTATGAGGAGTTAGAAAAAGTAAACTTTCAGTCATAATAAACCCATTTATTTTACAAATAACTAAAAATAACTGCTACTTAGAATTTTTGTCCAGTATGTGGCGCTCTTCTCACTCAGGTAGTATCTGGGCATGATGATTATCATGTGGGAAAGCCAAAAATGCTGTTTTGTCATCTCCTGACCAGTAGGGGGCAGTGCACCAAAAGCTGCAGGTAAATTCAGGGCCTAATGTTGATGACACATACAAGTTTCATCACAATCCCTCAAAGTGCTGCGGAGATGCAGCCTCAAGTTCAATTTTCCGCGTTCGTTGTCGAATTCATTGAGGCGCCTTTTGAAAACGGTACCGTTTATCAAAATTCTCTGAAGAACCTTTTGTCGCGAGCGCCTCTGGATGACGCCAATTTTCATGAAAATCTTACAAATGGTCTAGGAGGAGTTTGAAAAAGTAGGTTTTCAAAACATTTAAAAATGGCGGACAGGAAGTTTGCTCGATCATGACAAAATTGGTATCACTGTTCTGGGCACGAACCACAGAATCGATCAACAGGCGGCTCATGACAGCAGGCAAAAGGAGTCAATAGCATTATCATTTCTGACCACAAGGTGGTGCTGTCCTGAAACTTTGCGTCCCTTCAGCGCATCGTGCCAAAGACACAAGGTTCGTAAAACACACCTCCTCTAAACACACACACACACACACACACACACACACACAGGTTCTTACAGAGCGAGCACGTTTGGCTGGAGGTTGACTGGAAAGTCCGTCTAACTGGCCGTGTTCCCTTAAAAACCCCGTCACTTGCTCCAGGAATGAGGAAACGTCCAGCTGATTCCACTCCACCATCTTCTGACCTGTTTATCACAAAACGACACAATCATCATCCCTCATCTTTATTAACAATAATACCGTAATTAATGGGTTATGTGGAAAAAAATATTTCCACGATGCACATCAGGACCTCCAGGTTTCCTAACAAACCATGTTAAAAAAGACGTTCTGTAAATATCTGTAAATAAAATCCTTAACTTCTGACCATTTTATAGATTGAGACAGTAGAATAATATCAAACCTGTTTGTTTATATATATAAAAAACAACAACATTACAATTAGTAACAAGTAACAGAGTTATTAAAATGCCTGCTTCTGTCTCTAATTTCACTCCCACCTGAGATCAGGAGACCACGCCCTCCACCCCCCGGATCACCGACGGCCCGAGTGGAGTTCAGCACCATGTACAGCAACAACCCAAAACTACAACACATACAACGAGTTCCCGCAGGACACCTACACGGCTCGGGAACCAATCAGAACCCAGGATCAGAACCCAGGATCAGAACCCAGGATCAGAACCCAGGATCCAGCCATCTCGAAGTTTATAACCTAACCCCAAAAATTATTTATTTTCAAAGCACAGCTTGTTACCGAGAAACCGCAAAGAAGCGTAAAATGGAGATTTTATTAGTAGCGCTGATACTGGAGACTCCATTCATACGTACGAGTCCCTGTGAACGAGCGGTTACTATAGAAACAATAGCGTATTATATATTATATATAACGGGCACACTACTATCAGAGCTGCAGTTATAGACAATTCATTAATCAACACCAATACATCTGACCAATCACAATCCAGAACTCAGCAGTGATGTGGTTTAAATATATATATATATTTTAAAATAAACATGTTTCCTGTCGGTTGTTTTATGTAGAACCGGTAGTAATTTTCGTTTGTAAAAGTTCTTTGATACGCTCATTAATACGTTTAAAAATGTTGATGGGGAAACTAATACAGGTCTAGAAAAATAATTAAGATCTACAGCCATTTTATTTTACCCGTCACTACTTCCTGCTCACTGTCCCGCCCACCTCGTTTGACAGACAGCCTGCAAATAGCTAAGCTCCTCCCACCGTTCTGGAGCATGTGTGTCTCACCTGTTCGAGGGTCCAGGATGGAGATGTAAGGGAATTTGTTGAGTTTGTAGAACTGAATGTAGCGCTGACCCTCCTCGCTGTCATGGTACACCTGTAAACAAAAACAAACAAACAATTGAGTATAACGATAATGAGTCTTTATTGGTCACATATACAGTAGAGCACAGTGAAATTATTTTCTTCGCACACCCCAGCCTGTCAGGAAGTTGGGGTCAGAGTGCAGGGTCAGCCATGATACGGCGCCCCTGGAGCAGAGAGGGTTAAGGGCCTTGCTCAAGGGCCCAACAGTGGCAGCTTGGCAGTGCTGGGGCTCGAACCCCCGACCTTCTGATCAGTAACCCCGAGCATTAACCGCTAAGCCACCACTGCCCCACTAAGTATAAAACCAGCTTGTGTTTAAAGGGTCATTCTTTTGTAAATACGGTAAAGTTAAAATGTAGATAACTGTTCAAAAGAAAGGATTTGAAATCTTTAATGTTTAATATCGGTGTATTTATATTCATCTGAAATCAGGGTCTTATGTTAAAATGTATTCTGAATATAAACTCCCTCTGATACTGAAACATGAATAATTCTGATAAACGCTCTAGCTCGGCCCACCAAAGAGCTGTTTACTGTTTATTGTTTACTATTTATTGTTTACTGAGGCCTGGTTTCAGCACCTGCCAGAAGATGAAGTGTTCTCTGATGATGGCTTTCACTGCCTCGTTACTCCACACGTCTCGGTTTAAACACTGACAGGAGAAATCCTGAACGTTCTGGATGTTTATCATCAACCACTTGTTCTCCAACTGACCGCAGTTCTTCGCCTGGAGGGTTAGAAAACACACGCACACGCACGCACACGCACGCACACGCACGCACGCACGCACGCACACGCACGCACACGCACGCACACACGTATGACCAACACGTAAAGATAATTAATCAATTTTGTGGAAGAATCTGATGTGTTTATTAAACATATTTAATTAATTGTAAAATAAATACAAAGCATAAAAATCTTAGACAAATAATAATAATGTAGATATGAATGTTAAAAAAAAAAAAAAAAAAAAGAAGGAAAAAAAAGTAGTGGCAAAGCAACACGATGTTCGTCTGTCTGTGTGTGTCTCTCACTCTGTGTGCGCACATCTGTCTTACTATGTGTGAGTGTGAGTCTATCTCACCGTGTGTGTGTGTGTGTGCGTGCGTGTGTGTGTGTGTGTGTGCGTGCGTGTGTGCGTGTGTGCGTGCGTGTGTGCGTGTGTGTGTGTGTGTTCTCACCGTCTCGAAGCTGCCTTTGTGCATGAGCTCGATCGGGGGTCGGAACAGATCAGCCAGGGTGCTCAGTTTTTTATCCATCGCTCCTCCGTTCCTCAGCTCCTGCTCCTGTCTGACTGGAGCATCACACACACACACACACACACACACACACACACACACACACAATGATACACACCTCACACTGAACACCGTGTGAATGAACAGTTATGGTGGTGTTTTTTCCTTCATTTTGAACGGATCTTCTCACTGTAGCTTTAAGCTGTAAGGACGGATCTGAGGGTTCTCTACGACTGGTGAAGTGTAAAAGCTGCTTTAGAGCTCGGGATCGCTGCACAGAACCGGAAGCTCTGTTCTTCACCAAAAATAAACAACACCCGAAGCTACCGTACCGCCGAACCACGTGAACAGCACCGACGTACGGAACTGCACGAAGGTTCGCCCCCAGACAAGCCCAGGAGCAGTGTGGACCAGAGTGTGAAAACGGCATTATTTCAGGTGATCAGCTCTGGAACTTACTGGTTTCCGTCTGGAAATCTCGAAATCCGTCGAAGATGGACCGAGCCGGTCTCCGTCTCTTTGGCACTGAGACAGAGGGAGGGGGGAAATATAAATAAATAAATAAACAAACAAACAAAACAAGCAAAGTCTACTAAAGTCTTTTCAGGATTACACGCTGCCTGTTCTGTCCGTGTTTATAAATTTATTCAGATCAATTGAAAATGACAGGAAGAGATTTCTAAACAAGTTTGATGAGTTTGATGATGTTCTTATTTAATGTCTACTGAGACTAACGTGTGAATTCTAATCAATAAGAAATAAATTTATTAAATTGTTACAAATGGTAGAAAATGATTTCAGGAAGGCTGCGATATCTCTGGAACGTGAGTATCGTGTTTACAGTTTATCAGGACTTCGATATTATCGCCACTTTATCGCCCAGCCCTACTGACAGGATATGATCAGGTGTTAATAATCAATAGTACTCTAGACGAATCACCTCCAAACAGAGGCTCCGGCTCCACCAGGATCTCCTGTTTCTGAGGGATCGGCGCCCGGACTTCGTCTCTGTCAGGATTTAAAAACACACCGTCTGTGATTAAGAGCGAGAAACACGCCGTGACATGAGCAACCCCGTGTGTGAAATTAACACTCACTCTGAATGGCATCTGCTTCCAGACGCTGCGGCCGAACCGGAACTGGAACTGGTGCTCGGCTCCTCCGGTACTCCTCCGCCGTCCAGGAACATGGTGACGGCCATCTCCAGGTTGTTGTTACACGCCTCCAGCATGTGTCTCCCAACGCTCTCCGTGGCTCCTGACAACCGAAAACGCAAAAATAAAACCCATCTGCTCGGGAAACGGGAAATATTCAGAATCACACGATCTCGTTTAATCTACACGTCACGTAAAAAAAAAAGTTCTTCTTAGGTGTATCGCTTAGAATAGAAATGAATTGTGTTAGTAGGGGAGCTTAATAAATTATGTGCATGTATCTCATTAATTATTTAAATCTACACACACCCACAATTTCCAATGAAAAAAATAAACAACATGACTATTTATTTTGCGGTTAATGACGTTAGCACCTGCTGTGTGTCAGTGTAGGGTCAAGCCCGAGAAAACTCAGTAGATTCAAATCAATTTGTTGATTCTGCAGCATTTTGTATAATAATAAAAATTAAAAAGAAGAACTGCAGGACTCGGACGTCACTCACCGAAACGACTGAGCAGCAAGAGACGAGCGAATCTCTGTCGTGACTCAAACGATTCACTGACTCAAGAATCGCGGATCAGGTTCGGCACAAGCGCACACGCACGCCAGCAAATACAAATAGAGAAAGATAAACATATGATGCAAAGCTACGTATAAAATTCTGAAGTCTGTAACTGCGAATGTGATGCCCAATACTGATTCGTTCACCTGAGTGACGCGCTCGAAAAGACTTGAGGAATCGTTCATGAACGAACCATAAAATCCTTCTTTTGGCTGTAATTGCACACTAAAGTACAAAGACGACTTCTTTCTGCACGTCTAAAAAGCCTCTAACGTTCGATTACCTCACTCGGACACAAACCAGAAAAGACGGGTCGAGACGCCGAACCTCCTGAAATGTATCGGGAAGCGGTTCAGTGTGAACACGAGCTCCAGGAAGACCGACACGGGATGAGAACGAAAGCAATCACTGAAAATTTCCCAGAAACCCTGTGTGTGTGAACAGAAGCCGATTCCAGGAAAGACGCGTCTGATTTGGGTGGGGGAGAAAAGAGGAAAAAAAAAAACCCAGCCGTGCTGTGAAGTAACAAAAGAAAGAAAAGCCTAAAGTTTAAAAAGAGAAGAAGAACGCAGATCACTGGATCAGCCAATCAGCAGCAGGCGTAAAGAACACGGCGTAAAGTCGAAAGACCTGAAACGTGAATTCTGCTCGAATTCAGGGGGAAAATGTGTGTTTTAAATTAAATTTTAAAAACAGATTTTTTTTATTAATTCCCCCAAAATTTCCAGAAACTGCAGGAAGATAAAGTCCTGGATTTTGAGTGCAAAAAAGATTTTAAACCCCTTTAAAAAAAAAAAACAACAACAACATTTTGTAAACACTTCCCTATAACGATAAATGCATATTAATTAGCGTAGAAGTAAGCATCATGCTAATTATTACACAAATTATTAACTAAATACAACAAAACAAATCTCTTCCTATTATTTTATGAAACAGGATCAGACCCCGCCCACTTGCTCATTCCGCGCATGCGCAAGCGCGCCACAGAGATTCTCGTTCTGACGAAAAGAAGCGGCGAGTCTTGAAAAAAAGGAAAAAACACCACCCTAAAAAAACAGCTTTAAAAGCAACAAAAAGTGAAAGTTGCGACTCAAAACATCGCGTTTTTAAAGTTTCCACTCAGCCCGAATACACTGTACACACCCTCATTCGCAGGACTGCGTCGTTTAATAGTTTCTAAAACGCAAAAACAGTTAAATATCGTGATTTTCGAGTTGGATTAAATATGCGAGTCTTTTACAAGCCGCCATGTTGTTCACGTCGCACTGCTCAGATAAGATTAAATCTTCTGCAGGTTCAGGAAGTTTGTACTATTCTTCTTCTTATTATTATTATTTTGTATAACTGTACAACCTGTAGCGTGACTATGTAATTAGTTGTGTTTGTTATAAAAGCTTTAAGAGAACACAAAAAGGGTTTAAAGAGCAACTGGAGAGGCAGGAGGATGAATGTTCATCTCTGAGGCGCTGCAAGTTTACTTCCACTGTGTGAACTGTGCACGAGCACCGACTTTATTTACACGTGATTATCAGCTTCTCGGCGTGTTGATCGTTTCCTCTTTCTGAGTTAAACACTGGATTATTAATTCCAGCTCCTTCTCTGCACGGAGCTCTTTTTTCTCTCCGGTTGTAGAGCACACACACTGAGAGCAGCTCAGACACTGATGCACCTCCAGCTTCAACTCAAACTCTGTACTCTGTTTTTCCCACCAAAAACAATTCTTTTTCTTCGCCGACGGAAAATTTATAAACCCACAAACCCCGACAACCCAGGAATAATCCACATATTTACCAGTAATGGCAGTGAACTGCTGAATTAACCCGTTCAGCGCCGGGCCTGAAGCATCTCCGAGAGCCGCCATCTTGCCGCCACTGTCAACAACAACAGCACTGCGCATGCGCACTATTGACCAACGTCAGCGCGCATGCGCACTATTGACCAACGACAGCGCGCGGAGGCATGCACGTCATGGCCTCGGAGTTCAGGGTAATGTAGTCAGTATAATAATAATAACAATAATAATAATAGTAACAACAATAATGATGATAATAATAATAGTAATAACAATAACAACAACAACAATAATAGTAATAATAATAATTATTATTATTATTATAATTATCATCATTTGTATTAAAAAATAATCATTTGCTTTTATAAAATGTTTATATGCACACTTGGTATAAAATGTAAA
>JANDJT010000103.1:22639110-22649703 GCA_024331685.1 Stegophilus panzeri
AAGCAGCGGTCTGTTTATTTAAATGTGAAAGTGCAATAAAAATATGTTGTCCCTAAAATCAATGAATAATCGTGATCAATAATCGAGATCTCAATAATCGGGATTATCATTTTGGCCGTAATCGTGCAGCCCTACTACAAAGTGTAGAAGGTCACATACTTTTCGATATTTGTTTATAATTGGTACGCAAGAATCTACGTGTCTCTATAAGTGACAGTGTAAGAATCTACAGCACAATTTGAGCGTTTTTAAAGCAGATCAGAGAATTTTATTTTCTGGGTTTAGTAACAGCCCCCTGCGCAGTAATGCCGTGTTGTATAACACACACACCTGAACGATGTGTGTGTGTTTAGATGCTGTGTGTTCGCTCACCGATCTCCTGAGCCCATTTGATGGCGGTTCCTGTATCTGCAGCGTTTCCTTCAGCAAGATACACAACGTCAGAGCCGATCTTCCAGCCCACTAGGGGATACAGGCCTACACACACACACACACACACACACACACACACACACATTACAGTATATTCTAGATTGCGCAAAAGGTTGCTAAAAGCTGTAAAAGTCAACCTTGTTGACTGTGTGTGTGTGTGTGTGTGTGTGTGTGTGTGTTTACCTGCTACAGACGTGTGTGGTTTGTTCCCTGTGTTGATGTCCATAAATGTTCCTGTTCCCATGGTAATCTTTACATCACCAGTATCAAAGCAGCACTCGCCAAACATGGCCGCCTGCTGATCCGCCATCTACAGTCACCAGATTAACCTCGTTATTCCACACTATGATACATTATTAAACATTAATATGTACTACTACATACTATTATACACAAACATTATTACACATACTATTAGACACTATTACACTATTATGAATTAACACACTGAACATTATTACATGCTACTACATACTAATACACGTTAACAAATTAAATTAATACATTAAAAATGATACAAATAAATAAGTAAAAACACATACTGACCAAAACACAGGTTTATGCTATTATGAACAAATAACCCTAAAACTAAATCTTTTTTTTTAATTGAATAAATTAATAGTTTTTTTGTTTGTTTGTTTGTTTGTTTTTTTTAAAAACAGACTGATGTAAATAAAGCATTTGAGAGTAAGACTGTAAAGTTACAAATTGAAGAAAATGTTAAAGTGAATACAGCATAGACAATAAATAAAGTAAATAATTTAGAAAATAACAACTCACAACTGACATGATTGGAATAGAAACCCCAAAGATGTCGGGATCAGAGGAACCAAAATGGTGACTAGAGAGAGAGAGAGAGAGAGAGTTAGTTAAAGTTTAATCAGGTAATTCATTAAATAAAAAATAATCCACAAAGCAGCTTTTAAACATGTTGTACCTCGTGTTGTGCACTGTGGGGAGAATGGAGAGAGGTAGAGAGAGGAGAGAACACACAAACCCGCTCCAACACATCTAAAACACACACACACACACACACACACAGAGAGAGAGAGAGAAAACATGATAAAGGTGCACAGTAGTTATGGTCATGTGGTGTGGGGATGTAGTCACAGGTCCTGACTGCCTGAAACCAACTGAATGCATTTTATTCATCTTAAATTTGTTGTTCTGAACTGAACAGTAGTTTATACATTTCAGAGCTGTAAAATACCTGATAGGAATCAAAGATGGCGGTTGAGCTGGCATTGGAATAATCTGTAGCGTGGACCAAACCTGCAGAGATCAAACAAAACATACAAACATTTCAACCTACAATTTCACAGTCAGGGGGGCACCAGAGGGGCTCAGGTTGGAGGTGGCAAAAGACCACAAGGCCTCAGGGTGGGCAGCGCTCTCATTTTGGTGTTTTTACCTTTAGTGAGTTTATAAAGCAGCCATGTGTCGATGGTCCCAAAACAACAAGTTCCTTCATCAACCGCCTGCTTCAGCTGTGAGAGAGAGGGAGTAAGAGAGTGAGCAAGCGAGCGAGCGACAGACAGAGAAAGAGAAATGAATGGGTTACACTACATGAGAATTAAATGGTCATGAATAAGGTTAGTGGCAGTGACAGCTGATCTCAAGTCAGTGTAAATAATAATAATAATAATAATAATAATAATAATAATAAACCTGAGGAATGTGCTGTAAAGCCCAGGCCAGACGCATGGAGACGTGCTGTGGCGTGAAGACCACCAGACTCGCCGCCAGGAAACGCTTCCATCTGCTGACGAAGTGCAGCATCTTCGTCACACCGTGCACCGCCTGTTACACACACACACACACACACACACACACACACACAGAG
This sequence comes from Stegophilus panzeri, assembly GCA_024331685.1. Taxonomy (NCBI): domain Eukaryota; kingdom Metazoa; phylum Chordata; class Actinopteri; order Siluriformes; family Trichomycteridae; genus Stegophilus; species Stegophilus panzeri. The sequence goes on from JANDJT010000103.1 coordinate 22,641,386, forward strand.
TTAGCACTGATTTCTGCACAATTAGACTTTGTCAGAAAATACAAATCCGATTTATTTCTTCAGACTGCAGTCACGCTGTCTCATAGATCCAGGCCGGTTGCTATAGTAACAATGTAAACATGAGTACACTGAGTAGAGCTAGCGGGTTGTTGGTTTTTTTTTTTTTACCAGCATGTAGATCTTAGCATGGATTATTTAATCATCCTTTACATCAGGACAACATCTGGTTGTGATTTCTAAAAGCAGTTCTTGAGTTTACGTCACGCAGACAGTTAATGACCTCAGTATGAATCTATCCCGAGGAATAATCTTATTTTACTTACAGAGGAGGATCTGACAGCGAGAGTGTGTTTATCAAGTCTGACCGCTCAGGAGTGTTCGATCATTAACGCTGCAGCACGAGAACCGGTCACACGGTTACGCTCCGATCAGTCCCGCATCGGTCGGAGCTGGATTATTAAACTCTGTTGGAAAGGTTTAACCCTCTCAGACACAGGTGTGTGATCTCACTTTCATGGTGTACGAGTTGTTCCAGGACTTGACCATCTCGGCCGCTCGCAGGTCCTGCCATCCAATCAGGTTATGAAACGGTTTCCCCGTCTTCCTGAAACACCACAATCGCCAGAAAAACACCGTAAAACTCACTGACGCAAGAACAAACACACACTACTCACACACACACACACACTACTCTCTCACACACACACACACACACACACACACACACACACCACTCTCTCTCTCTCTCTCACACACACACACACACTACTCTCTCTCTCTCTCTCTCTCTCTCACACACACACACGACTCAAACACACGTACCTGTGCCAGGTGGTGAAGGTGGCTCTCTGAGTTGAGATACCTAACGCCTCCATCTGACTCATCTGTAAACCTGAGTCTGTAACACACACACACACACACACACACACTATTTAATTCATTCCCATTTATAAATAAAATACTACACAAATAACTGTGCAAGTGTTTAGATTTTTGGATGGAAATAAACTCAGTAAAAAAAAAGAAAAGTCCCTTTTTCAGGAGACTGTATTTTAAAGATAATTTTGTAAAATCTGAATAATCTTTACAGATCTTTTTTGGAAAGGGTTTAAACGCTGTTTTTCATATTTGTTAAATGAACCAAACTGTTATTGCTCATGCACCTGTGGAACAGTCCTTAAGACACAAACAGTTTACAGGTGGAAGGTGATTAAGGTCACAGTTACAATAAGTTAGGACACTAAAGAGACCTTTCCACTGACTCTGAAAAACACCAGGAAGAGATACCTAGGGTTCCTGCTCACCTGCATGAACATGCCAAAGACCTGCTGCAGGGAGGCATGAGGACTGCAGATGTGTTCAGAGCAATAAACTGTAGTGTCTGCAATGTAAGACACCTGAGACGGTGCTACAGGGAGACGGGAAGGACAGCTGATCGTCCTCGCAGTGGAAAATTACATGTAAGCATGTGTCCTCCAGATGTGATGGAGAACTTGATGGAAGAGTGGGGGAACATCTCACAGCAAAAACTGACCAATCTGGTGCAGTCCATGAGGATGAGATGCACTGTAGAACTTAAAGCAGCTGGAGAACACCAGATACTGACCGTTCCTTCTGATATCGACCTCCACTTTATTCAGGAACTCATTATTCCATTTCTGTTCCTCAATCGTCTGTGAAACTTCTTCAGTTTATGTCTCAGATGTTGAATCTTTTTACGTTAATGCAAATATTTACACGTTAAGAAATTTGCTGGAAATTAAAGCAGTTGAATGTGAGAACATTTCTTTTTTTTTGATGAGTTTATATATAATCATGTCAGTGTTTCGAGGGTGATGTCACCAGCAAAATATGGAACAAAACATGCTCCTGATTTTTGATCGTCCTCTTCCTCTTCACTACACAACAGAAGCGTTTCGAAACACGACAGCGTCACCAATCCTCCTTCACACGGCCATGATGCATTTAAACAAGTTTATCAAGTTTTGCAGTTAACATTCCTCTCACTAACACACCCACCTCAAAAACTTGTCGTGCTTCATATCTGTCCAAAATAAAAAGGTACAAATAATATGAACAGCTGTACTCATGTTCGACAGCGCTGGAAATTTTCACAATAATGTTTTACAGAAGGAATCTGACACATCTTAAACAGCAGGGTGTGTGTGTTTGTGTGTGTGTGTGTGTGTGTGTGTGTGTGTTAGGGTGGAGCTCTGACCGTGCACCGCTCCCTTCACCACACTGATGAAGCTCTGCCACAGGTCCTCCGGGTCCATCTCCACCCAGCCTCGCTCCGGGTACAGCAGAGGTACCTGGGACAAAAACAAACAAAAACACACACACACACATCATACAAACAGTACAAGTAAAAGGGAACTTTGTCCTGTTTAAACTGAGACCAAGTAGCTCAGGGTGGAATTAAAGGGGCATGGCTAGGGAAACACCTCATACAGGACACACTCAGTTCCTTCTGATGAAGAGTTTGTTAATGAACTTGTTGTTAATGAGGTTGTTGTTTTAAATCAGGTGTGTTAGTGCAGAAATTAATTAGTTAATTATGAATCTAAAAGAAGCACTATTACTAACGACACAACACTCAGGGTGTGTGAGACAGAGCAGGAGGACTGTAGGAAGAGTGTTAACGCGCAGGTGAGGAGACTCAGGTGTGTTTAGTTACCTTTCGGCTGCAGGATCCCCGGATGTTGGCGTGTTTATCATAAACATGGCACCTCACAGAGGTCGTTCCCACGTCCACGGAGAGAATGAAGCTCTCTCTCTTCGTCCAGCCGTTTCTCAGCGTTCCCATAACACACACACAGAGCGCTCTTACAAGAACGGGGAACCGAAGATGACCGGCACTGCCGCGAAATAAAGGTAAATATTTGCTCTTTTCCTAATCTTATCTCCTGCACTTCGCTCTTCTGGACCTGTACTCCACAGAGGCAACTTCGGGCACGCGGATGAAGAGTCTCCAGAAGCTGATTGGCTGAGGACTGAGCGCACGCGAGTAACTGTCGCGAGTAGCTGATTGGCCACGATCCGGACAAGCGCCTCGTGTGACGTCACCCGCAGACAAGTTTCATTCTTAAATTTCCAATGAATTTCGAGTCGTAGACCAAATAAATTGATTAAATATTAAACGAAATACAAATGTACACATCGCTACAAGTTAGAGGAAAACACTTTTTGTCGAGATGTTTCGTAATTCTCAGGCACTTTCATAGTTTCTTCTCCTGAATTGTCTCGTGTGTGTGTGTGTGTGTTGTAATGTGTAATAGTGCTTGTGTAAACCAGTAACACTTGTGGAAACACCCGAATAAAGAAACGGTTAAAACAAAAAAACAAGGAAGTAAATTAGCAACAAGCTAGCTAGCCACTTATACCACAGACCGCACACAAACAACGCCCGCGCCCTGTCAACTTCTGTGCCGCTAAGCTACAACTCCCGCTGGCGCCGCGTTAGACTTGGTCATAAAATGGCTGAATTCAGCGGAATAATCCTCTTGTTGGTCCACTTTTATCTCACGGAACGCGTTATATGATCTCCAACTTCCTGCTTATTAAAAAAAAAAAAAAAAGAAACAAATATTAAACTGAAATGAGTACAAATGCTGACGTCACGCATCAGCTGATGGCTGGGTGGGTGGAGCTCTTAAAGGGCCAGCGCTCCGTTTCACTCGCTCTCTCAAAGGGGCGGCGCTCTATGAGGCGCCAAACTGGACAAAGTGAAGCGCATGGGCAGAGACAACGACAGGCAAAAGTGCGCGAGAGAAACCGAGTGTGGAGTATGAATGTGGAGTAGCCCCTCGCGCAAGACGGAGCAAGAGTGCGCGAGAGGGTCCAAGTGTGTCCGCTTAAACATATTACGGCATATGACCCTGCACGTGTGAGCTGTAGCGTACACCGCGGTTATCCTGCCATTTTCAACATGTTTAAGGGGTATTTTATATTAAACTGCATTAGTTGTCAGTGCAACGATGTACAGAGATATTTCACAGAGCTAAACACTTGTGTGATATTTTATGAAGAAAGTATGCTATCAAGAAATTTTAACAGCATGGAGCATTTTCATGGGTTACAGGAGCAGCATTGTCATATTCTATCCAGGATGTTGGACCATTTCAGACACACTCAGGTAATTATTATTTGTAGGCATGACTATGTATGATTATGAAAAATAGGATAATTGTCACTCCCATGCTATCGGAGGACAGTGTGCCAGTCCATCGCAGGGCACAATCACATACACACTCACACACCCATTCATACTCTACGGACACTTTAGACACGCCAATCAGCCTACCATGCATGTCTTTAGACTGGCGGAGGAAACCCCCGCAGCACGGGGAGAACCCCCGCAGCACGGGGAGAACGTGCAAACTCCGCGCGCACACATGGCCCCGGCGGGACTCGAACCCCGGACGTGTGAGGCGAATGTGCTAACCACTAAGCCACCGGAGTTACACAGCAGTCTCTCAGAAATGTTATTGCAACTGGAACCAGTCCTCCACCCCACCTCACACCGACAATTCTCTCTCCAGGACTGGCGGGCGACCGACGGTGATTATGGACTACCCTACATGCATCACTTATACAGATTTCTCTCCAGCACAGAACATCACTCTGTTAATTATGAAACAATCAATTAATTATATGCAATTTTCCATTTCTGGTTCTGGTGTGCGAGTGCATGTTACCTTCTCCATAGTATGTGCTGTGTATTTTAAAACGGACAAGTGGGAAATAATTGAAATAGTTTGAACATTGGCGATGTGTTTGATGTTATTAGTGTGCATTGTGCAATACAGAACTACTTCGATTTCATGAGGAGCGTTAGATCAAATGGAATTGTGATGTAATGACGGTTAATTTCTCAGTGTCTCTGAATAAAATAAATCGGAATAGTTCCACACACAAGCTTTAAATATTAAGAGTCTACATTTCAATGTGTTTTCTTACACAGGTATGGTCTCACCAGAGCACAGCTGACCCAACTGAGAGAGACAGGAATGTCCTGGACATCTATTTCTACCTGTTCGGGTGTGAGCTGTCGAACAGTACGAAGACGACGTCTTCAGTATGGCACTGAGACTAATTTCAGCTCTATTTCAGATCTGGACCTTGATGTGCTGATTCGTTCAATTATAAGTCAAATGCCGGAGTTACACTTGTCCTAGGCGAGTAGGCAGCATACTAGATTTCATATATTAAAATGATATCTTGAAGTGTGCTTATATTGATGATGCTAACATTTAGTTTTAATTGCACTGTAGGAAGCCTCAGGAGTAGAGGACTAGTTCTCTAGAGAAGGAGTGTTCGGGATCGACTGGCAGCAGTTGACCCTGTTGGCACCATGATCCGTACAAGACATGCAATTAGGAGGAGAGTATATAATGTCAGAGGACCAAATCATCTTTGGTATGTATCACGATGGCGTTAGTATTTTATCATATTTCCTATTATGCTGCAGACAAAAATCCATGTCAGTTGGTTCTAATCCTTCTCTTTTCTCTAGGCACATCCATTCAAATCACAAATTAATTGCACGGAGATTTGTGTTCCATGGGTGCATCGATGGCTATAGCCGGACTATTATTTATCTTGAATGCCGTACCAACAACGGAGCATATACAGTACTTACCTTTTTTTCAGCAGGGTGTGGCAGGATTTGGTCTACCTTACAGTCCGAGGAGATGGAGGTGGTGAGAACATTGAAGTGGCCAGGTACATGATACACACTCGGGGAAGTGAAAGGGGGAGTTTTATAGTCGATCGAAGTGTTCATAATCAAAGAATCGAACGACTTTGGGCTGATGTCAATAGGGTGCTGTCAGACTTCTACAAGCAACTTTTCCAGTATAGGAACGCTCTGAAATCTTGGACTCCACAAGTGAAGTCCACCTATGGGCGTTACATTTTGTGTACCTTGGGTGGATACAGCGATCTGCAAGAGAATCTTTCCAACAGTGGAACCACCGTACTTTAAGTTCAGGCCAGTCCATGACACCCTTGGCAATGTAGTATATGGGTATTATTCTCGCAGCCAAATCTGGAGCTTCTCACACAGGGAGAAACTGAGGACTATGGTTATTGACTATGATGGTCCTATAGTTCGAGAAGATAACAATGAGCAAATAAGTAACCTCACATTAAATCCTAATAGTGTTACCCGTTTACAAGCTACATGGAACCCACTCACTGACGATGGCAAGCATGGAACTGATCACGATCTTTTTCTAAGAGATTTTATTTCAGATTGTACTTACAGCATGTCTTAAGTATATGGCATGTACACATGTACTTGTATCATTTAAACACAGCCACACACACCCCGGGGGTCCAAACCAAGCAGACCACCACAGGTCACCTCCGTAAAGTTGGGTTTATATTGTACATCCGCTGCACATTCGAGCTTCTCTCTTCTATTTCTCAAGAAATAAACACACAAAAAGGACAAAATGTGTATTGTCTTACTCTGGAGTGGAACAAGAACCCAGTGCAACTGAATGTTTTTTAATTTTCTCTGGTTAAAGCCCGCGGAAGATGATCTTTCAGAAACGCAGTTCATCAGCGCTTTATAGTAACGGAGTCAGTAAGGGACCGTCTAAAAAGTGCATGACCTGGGCAACTGTTTAATACTCTACCGAGATTAGTCGTCTACTTCACAGGGTATCTAACGTATTGCAGTGTTAGGATACAGTATGGATTCAGTATTTGTTTATTTTTTTATACCATATATTTTATTAATGATATACATCTTTATGACACATATAAACCCCAGGGTTAGTCTTAGCAGCTACAGCAAAATGCTGTTTTTATTGCTAAAAAAAAACTTTCTGTAAACAATTAGAAAAGAAATGAAATTCATCATTCACACTATATTATACACCATTCTTCTTATCAAAGACAACTCTATTTTGAAAATAATCACGGGTTTTTTGTTTAAAAAAAGAAAAAAATTTAAAATGCAATAACATTGCTTATAGGAGTTACACATGTAAAACCACATGTACTATGATACAGCTCCAGTTAGTCCAGAATGCAGCTGTAAAAGTCCTTACTAGAACAACAGAACAGTATATAAACTAGGGTTGAACAGTACCGGTACTACAGTAGTAGCGCGATACTAAAGCTTCAAAATTTGCCACTGTATTTTTAAACGGTCGTCTCGTCAGTACGGTAGTACTGTAAGTAATGTTGTATATGCAGCAGTTAATATTATTTTCACTAAAATGACACGTCTCACTGCTTTCGCACACAAAGATGAGCGACACATTTCATTTAAGCAAAATTCTTCACCTTAATTTTAACCATTTCCTGTTTGTTTGTAAGCAAGCTAACGTTACGCTAACCGCCGTGGGTAAATTAAAATTAGCTGTGTTTGCTAGTAAGCAAGCTAACGTTCCAAATTTTATGATTTTCTTTGGAGTTCGTTTCCAAATTCAGTTATTTATTCCTAATGTGTTCATTCTTCGTACTCTGAGGACAATTTCCATTCGCATGATTTCACTGCTCGAGGGAGCAGAAGATGAAATATGAGACACATTGAATTAGTTACTCGCCAACTGTATGATTGTTCTTGAGCTTTTCCAACAGCCGGTTCTTCATTCTCATTAATAAAGTCTTCAGAGAAGCATTCACTTCGTCTCTTTTCATTCATATCGGCGTATTTCTGTAAATCTGGTTCATTTTGTAGATTTGAATGATGAATGAACACGATATCGCGAGGTATCGTGATACTTCAGCTGGTATAGTATCGTAAGATATGTGTATGGTATCGTGACATCCCTAATATAAACGGAACATTTCAAAATGTTTCATAGATGATTTTTTATTTCTTTCTTTGTTTCACGCATTATTTTTTATTTTCTTTATGTGAAACGATGTGCAGCATCTTTTTTGGCGATCTTATATTTTCAGCTTATTTGACTTCATTGGTTCCATGTTAAAAAGAGAAAAAAACCACAAATATGTTAGCATTGTTTACTGAGGACCAAGAGTTCAGTCTGTAGTGTAATTCAACAGGCAGCAAAAGAAGAGTCATATTATTATTCAAAAGTACAGCTTCATGGAAAGCTATTCTATTCTAAAGCTATACCTTAACATCTTCTGACATTACAGTTCTGTAACACAGAGTCCTCTAATGAGCCTCGCAGAACATCTCTTCCTCCAGAGTACTGCAGTCCTGAGCATTCTCAGCTTTATTCTGAAATTCAGCCAGAGAGCCCTTGAAGTTCAACGACCAACAGATGGAACAGAAATGAATTATTAAGAATGAACAGACACAAAGTCAGATACAAATACAGATATGAATCAAA
>JANDJT010000103.1:22662644-22674641 GCA_024331685.1 Stegophilus panzeri
CTCACACTCTCTCACACTCTCTCACACTCTCTCACACTCTCTCACACTCTCTCACACTCTCTCACACTCTCTCACACCTTGTTGGAAGGCTTCTGTGGAGAAACTGCATTTAAATCTTCGTTCCTCTTCAGTAATCTGATATTGGCGCCCTGACCCTGGGGGAAACATGTATAAAAATAAACACGGGGGCTTCGTTATTCTCTACAGCGTTAAATCGGATCAGAAAGATGAGGACTGTTCCGTTACAACGCGCCGTTATGAGAATTTATATATTTATATAAATATAGATTAGAACCGAAGCCGAATATGAGTCGAGGCAATTTTGAAAAAAGTCAAATCACAAACTGTAAAAGCACTTTCCATACAAAACCTTTAATAAAAAATAAATAAATAACCGTATCGATGTTAAAGAGGTTCGCTAAGCTGTTCATGACCATCTGTGGTCTCCGTGGCAACCAATTACATAGTCGTGCTAATAAATAACCCTAAATCATTATTAATGATGTTATGAGAAGATGTGCTGGGTGAAGTGTCGCGCTTCTGTTTCTGCTGCGCCGCTCAGACTTTATTAACCTGGGACACATTAATAAACACCACACACACACACGAACACGCACACACACACACACACTTACATGGTTTTGCCAGTGAGCTGGTGGTTTCTGAGGAAGTGCTGGAAATTGAAGAGACTGCCACACGTAACTGAACTCCTCCTCCTTATTCGCTGAGCCCTAACACACACACACACACACACACACACACACACACACACACACTCCTTTATATCCTCACACACACATATATTCCTTACAGACATACAGATATGCAGTAACAGGTCGCTCGAGCTCTTTACCTTGTGTGGTGTTTTTTGGTTCAGGCCTTTTTGAGGAGCGTTTCTGTTTCCCTGAGTGTCGGCTCTGAGACCCTGCCTGCTGTTCTGCTGCTCAAAACACACACACACGCACGCACGCACGCACACACACAAACGCATGCAGAGTGCAATTTGAATCATAAGTGTGTTATTCCTTTCTTAAACGTCACTGTACCATAGAGGGTGAGGTTATGATATAATTCTGAACTCTGTGTGTGTGTGTGTGTGTGTGTGTGTGTGTTACCTGTGTAGGTTTAAACGGCGAGCGTGGCGAGTGGTTCAGGCCGTCCAGCTGGTGTTTGTGTGTGTGTGTGTGCGGTGAGGAGGAGGAGGAGGAGGAGGAGGAAGGCTGCGGTTTGACGATGGCAGTGAGTTTGTGAGGGTTTTGCTCCTGACGGTTTCCGTGGCTCAGATTGATTAAGGCACAAGGAGGAAGTCTGTAACCTCGACCTGGAGAACACCTACACACACACACACACACACACACACACACACACACGCACACAGTAATTTGGTTGCAGTTAAATCACCCTTTACAAGAACCTTACAAGGCATTATAGGTACAGTTACTCTTATTATTGTATACTGTAGTGTGTGTGTGTGTGTGTGTGTGTGTGTGTTACCTGATGGTGAGCCCTCCTGCAAACTCCTCATCAAACAGAACCTCGTACAGAACTTCAGCCTCTCGCTCAGCTGATGAAGGACGGAAAACACCACCGCACAAACATACAGACGAATAATTTAATAATAATAAAAACAAGATTTAAAAAACAACAATCAACATCAAACACCGTATGTAAACACGTAATGTAAATAATACAGCCAGTAATTACAGACGTAATCCCAATCAGCTGTACAGAGAGAAAATAAACACCACAGCCAGATAGCGACCCACACCTGATGACATCACTAGGGCGTCACCTGATGACATCACAATATTTAAGGTGTACAAAAATCAAAAAACTGAAAAGGATGAAATTTCTTTTAAATCTGTAAAAAGATTCAAAACTTAATAAAAATTTGTTGAGTTTGTTATTGCTATTTTTTTTTTTTAGTTCTAAAAAGATATCACGATACCTACGATATCTCAGAAAAGTGATATAATTCGGGGGCCAAGCACCGAACCCTACTGTTACCCTACCTTTTCTTCTTCTGGCTAGGGTGTCTAGGGCAGCCCATAGAACCGTCTGGTAAAAAGTTGTGCAATTTGGCAGACTGATTGGGGAGGGTCTAAGGAGCATTCTGACCAAATTTGGGTCAGGTGCTGCAGACGCTTTAGCGCCACGGTCTCCTAATATGGATGTACCTTTACGGCCATAACTTTTTAACCAAACGTGTGTCCAAAAGGTAAAAGCCAGGCATTGCTGGATACCCCGGGTCGAGACGGGTTCGATGTACCTCATGACGTTAATTTGTGCCTAATTAAATTTTCCACCATTCTTCCAAAAACTATTTTATCGCTACTCCTCCTACAAAGCTTGTCCAATCACAACCAAATTTGGCACGTCATCTTCAGAGTAAAAAAAGAACGCTGATATTCCAAACGGTTTGTCCGTATTGGGCTGACAAATCAGACGGCAAGATGCCAAACAGGAAGTGAGGCAACGACTCTGCACACTGACTAATATCTTAGTAGGCATCTTCAGGACCATGTCATGAGGCTATGCAACAAATTTCATGACAGTTGCAATAACATGCCGAAAATGCTTCCATCCGAGTGCCATTTTTGCTTCAAATTTGGCTCACATCATCTTGAGATCTGTCTAAACAAAAATGATTAAAGGAACACTGGTATTCAAAACCGTTCTCCCATAACAGACTGGCAAACGCGTGAAACTACAAATCGTTCTTGAATACTTTTGCTTATAGCTATGGCTCGGCTTTCCTGTGGTTCCTTATGCAAGAAATTTAATGCGTTTGTGAACGTGCGGCTCACAGAGTCTGGGTGCTTGGCCCCCGAAAACGCTGCTTGCAGCTTTAACATACACCATGATATCGGTATTACATCATCATATCGCCCTGCCCTGAACATCTCGCCTTTAAAACCCTCTTGGGTTGTTGGTCTATAATTTGAGGAAGTAAATACGACGGCGTGCCGCACCTCCTTTGATGCCGATGATGGTTCCTCTGAGGCCGAGTGGAACGGAGAAATTTTCCCTGACGTTGATGACGCGGTCAAAAAGGTGATAATCGGCATCGGGGTCGGGAACTACACCATGCTGCTGCTCCAGAGGCTGGAATGTAAACCATATAATGAAGTAATAAACAATGGATTGTGATTATTTTCCTGTAACAGCACGTCCTGAATGTTTTATTCCTCTTACACTGCAGCATTTACTTTTTTTTTCTTAAAGCACGGAACAGGAAGTGGACTGTGTGATGCGTTTAAGTATCTTGCAGTGGTCATTTAAGTATTTTTTTGAGGGAAGTGTGCGCTCACCCGGAACAGCAGGTGAGGCTTCACTGTAACACGCACTTTCTTGTTGCTCTTCTTCGCCTGTAAAAAAAAAATATATATATATATATATATATTTTAATTTTGTTTATGTATGTGTGTGTGTGTGTGTGTGTGTGTGTGTATATGCCCATATTATAATACATGATATAAAGTATATAATTATATAATTATATAATAACAAACACACATTTTAAAACCTCTCAAGTAATTCAAATAATAAATAATTTATATAATCTAGCACTCATATATATATATATATATATATATATATATATATATATAAAGCAGATAATTAAACATATGATAATAATTCATATCAATAAAAATAACAGTGAAATAAAAGTGAAAAGAAGTAAAAAAGTTAAAAAAAAAAAAATTGTGAAAATCTCCATCACTTCTTTATCACAGAAATGAATTTATTTTCTTATACCGTCATCTTTTAAAATGTGGTGGTGTGTGTTTTCGGGAAAGAAACAAGAACTTTACCATCACTGTGTACAGTGTGTGTGTGTGTGTGTGTGTGTGTGTGTGTGTGTGTGTGTGATCACCTTAGCTTTCTCCAGCTCTTCCTCAATCTTTGCCACAATGCCTCCGTCCAGAATCTGGAGGTCACATGACGCTCGGGAGGAGGAGCTAACAGGATGCATCTTTAGCCAGGCGGTGATTTCCTGAACCTTCTCAGCTCTGAGAGAGAGAGAGAGAGAGAGAGATGATTACAGCAGATGTGTTTCTATACTGATCGACTTGTTTGAATCGCCGTGTTTATATCAGCGTTATATAGTGCTGTGTTCTAATGCTGTTGAATATCCACTTCACCGAGCGTGGACACATGCAGGACCGCTACAGCGTGGTGTTTAGTGTGTATGTGTGTGTGAGAGAGAGAGAGAGAGAGAGAGAGAGAGAGATGTACCCGTTCTCGTCATCTCCTGGCCAGATATCGTCCTCGTAAAACAAATCGTCATGGCTGTTCCTGGAAACGTAGTCGAACACCTCGGAGAAGCGCTCCAGATACTCGGCTAGCAGTTCCTCCACACCGGCCGAGTACAGCCACTCCTTCTCCGTTCTCTTGGTGTAGCCTGGAACCTCCTCGTTCTTCTTGTTGAACTTCAGATTCAGACCCACGTTGGCTCTCTGCTCACCGTGAGGACTGAGCGACACACACACACGCACACACACACACACACACACACACACACACACAGAGAGAGAGAGAGAGAGAGAAAATAAATAAAACAACAATAACAACCTGACCAAATGGCTGTACAGAGTCGATAAATCTAGAATGTAATGAGATTGAGCATTAAATAAATATTGTGCCATCAAAAACTCTCATTCAAAACCTACTCACTTCTATAACTTACTAAACCCTAATGACACAGAATCTAAAATATTCTAAACTAGAATAACAATAATAATTATTATATCAAATTATATTCAGACGTCTCATTAATTAAGATCATTGTGGCTTGAGTAATAATTAATTCAATGAATAAAATGTTTATTCTAATATTAAAGTTGTAATCGTACCATTTAATCAATGATGGATTGACCTATCAACTAAATCGTTAATCAATCAATCGGTAGTTATTCATTAATTTGTTATATTTACACATTTATTTATACTTAAAATACATGCAATCTATTATAATATAAATACACTAAATTAATAATATAATTATAATAATCTCACACACAAATTAATGTTATATAACGCTATGTTACAATGAATATGAATTATTAATTAATGATGTGTTTAACTAATTAACTAACACTTGCTTTATTAATGACATGTATTTATATAAACAAATCATTAATTATGAACTGATTAAAGATTAAAAATGGTATAAAACTCTCTCATTAATAGTGGCAGCGTTTTTTAATATTTCTTAACCCAAATCTAAGCTCTCGGATATGGGGACAAATATCCCTTAAATTAAAAATCTGTAATTAATAATCGTTATTAATTAATTAATTAATTAATAGTTGTTACTTCTGATGGTTGCATTTTCTTGAAGTGAGCTATTACTTTAAACTTATAAATAAAAAATAAATAAACTCTATAAGGTTACAGTGATTATAAGCAGGACGTTACTGATCCTAACGCGAGACGGTCTGTAGGTGAATTATAACGTGAGTACGAGCTGCACTGACTTCTTCTTGGATCCTCTTCCGATGAAGATGCTTCCGGAGAACCTGGAGACCAGGTAGCTGGTGATGCCGAGGCGTGAGGCCAGGACGTAGCCGGGACTGTACTTTATGGAGTATTTCTGAGTAAGAGGAACCCGAGGAGAGCAAAGGTTTTAGTATTTATTACCAGAGTGCTCGTTATTATATACTGAAACATCTAATTACTGTATTCATTTTATATGCTGAATAAACACACGGCAAAACAAAATCAATGAAATATAAAAGAAAGGGTTAAAGTACGCCTCTTGAATAGGCGTGGGTTCAGAGTCTGAGCTATTAAAATACTGAATAAATATATTGTAATAAAAGGTAAAAGCTGACTGACATGCTGGTTCTGAATTAAGGCATCGAGGTGAGGTTCACACGGCACAGTGAAGACCACACGCACGCGTCCCTCGCCGAGGACGTCGCTCGAATCCTGCACCTAAACAAAAACATTCAAGGAAGAAAAAGACTGATCACCTATTAAAAAAAAAAAACACCTGAGTGAATGTAATGATCTGAGGAGCGCTCACCTCTCCCATCGCTCCGTAATACGGGTTTCCCACCATGAACACGGTGGTGGAGACGGGGAAAAGCTCCTCCAGCGTTTTAAACCGAGACGAGGACGAATCGAAGGCCTTGATGTCCTGAAGAGAGCAAAAAGAAGACCGTTACTGAGACTTTAATAAGTGGAGTTAATAACCTGATTTTAACCAGAATTACAATGTAAAACCAATATTTGTGGAATTTCTACTTTCATGAGTTAGATTTGTCAAATTATTATTATTATTATTACTCTAAAGGCTGGGTTAGAGTTAGCTTGAAGTACTACTTGAAGTAGCTGCTACGCGAGCGCCATTGTTCGCATGCTGGCTAGTTCTGCCTCTCCGCCGTCGTCTTGACTGCAGTCATGAGCCGCATCTCAAACTGAAAACTGACCTTATATTCAAAAGTATTCACTAATCTAGAAAATCCAGAAGGTTGGTACGCAAAACAGAGCTTTGTGATGAAAAACAAAAATCCTAAATAAATCTAAATAATTTAGCATTTTAACATCTTCAAAGTAGACTGTGAAGACCTTTTTGCCTAGAACTTCCAGAAATGTATTCTTGGTGATTTCTTGAGGAATTTCCCCGAGATGATTTTAAACAGTATTAAAGGAGTTCACACCGACGCTGCTTTTAGGAATATTTCACTCCGAGTCGTCCGTTTAAAAAAAAAAAAAAAGATTTATTTTTTTTGTAAATAAAGTGTTAGTTTTCTAATGAAGGAAACGAATACGTCGGCACGATTATATTTTTGTCTACAACACCGATTTCACACATTTAATCTCACACCTTCAGATCAAAAGCTTTTTAAGATCATGAGAAACATTTCAGCCGGGTGTCCACAAACTTTTGACCCGCAGTGTACAGTACGCATACACACTAACGTGGATTTGTTTCAGTTTTAAATGATAAAAAGCGTCAAGAGATTTGTAAATCAATTTATTTTAAGGATAATAAAGAAAAACACTTCTGTAACGGTCTGGTTTTCGGGCCAATCCGCCGCCGGTCGTTAGAAGTACCTTAACGATGGTTTGGTAAGCGAAGGGCAGGATCTGTTTGGCCCACTGTTTCTCCAGATGGACCTGACCGGTCGGGGAGATGACGTACTTCCTGCCTGTGAGGAGCCGAGCGTAGAGCAGCATCGACGTCTCGTTTATCACCACACCTTTACGCTTACTGTGACTGCAAACAGGCAGAGAGATGGAGTTAGTGTACAGGAGCAGGACACGGCCACAAATACTATACCAGGCATTTATTTATTTATTTATTTATTTATGGAGGGATAATTCTGCTGTTATAGTGAAATACATAGCAATTAAATTTGTCTATTAAAGAACATAGCATAGTTATAGCAGCTATAAACACTCATTCCTTCACCATCCCCCTCTCTATTCCCCCTCTCTCTCTGTTCCCCCTCTCTCTCTGTTCCCCCTCTCTCTCTGTTCCCCCTCTCGCTCTGTTCCCCCTCTCTTTATTCCCCCTCTCTCTACGTTAATAAAACAAAAAACAGAAACGCAGCTGGTCGTGTTACCATAGAAACCACACAGAAGTATAAACTCTGTCCTGAAGATGTGGGAAAACTTCAAGTTACAGCTTTACCTCTGTCTGTTACACAGCGCTGACACTGGAGACTCCTTCCATCAATGTTACATAAACGTCTCCTTATTTCGATGATTATTTCGCTCTGTTTATGTGAACGAGCTGTCGCTATAGAAATGATAATGGACTACAGAGGAGGCTCTTACTGCTCAGTGATGCCCTGCACCTCTTTAACCCAGTCCTTCTGCTCTTTGTCGCTCAGATACACCACTTTAACGGGAGGAGGCGTGTCCTCGTACGGCTTCAGCACTCCCCCGGCCTCCTCCAGGAAAAACCTGACAGACAGAACCATCATATTATAATATTCATGAGAGATGAGATAACCCCGCCCACCGTTCAGGTGAACTTACTTTGCTTCTCCGTCCGACACGGCGACCACGCACGCCTCCTCCAGGTGAGGCCAGTTCACAAACACACACTTCCCCAACACGAGCGCTGCGACGTCCTCCAAAACCTGAACACACACACACACACTAAGTAAAATCTCATACACACTTTACCCATAACTCGTTTTTGTTTGTATTTAAATAAAAGAGCATGCACACCGGCTCCCCCTGCTGGTCGGCTAAAATCTCCAGCATCATGTTTTCTCCTCGGCTGCTCTGCTGGAACACGACCACGCCGCTCTTCTTCTTATAGAACTGACAAAAACGAGCAGGACGTTATTCAGTCTGACCGCTTTAAAGTTTGCTGTCATTTTGTTAAATTTGTGATGGTCAAAAAAATAATAATAAAATAATAATAAAAATTATAATATAATAACCATAGTGATGTGAGTGATATTTACTTTATGGTGGATGTGCTGTAAGGTGGGAAAGCCGCAGAAATACAGCGCGCCGCGATCGATTCGGCGTCCGACGCCGTCCAGAGACACTCGCCAAGCGTCCATGGGCACGGGCATTGACCTACACACACACACACACATACACACAGACACACACACACAGAGACAGACACACAGAGACAGACACACACACACAGATTTTGTCCCTTCAATCTGTATGTAATATTAAGTTAGTAATCAGGTGTGTGTGTGTGTGTGTGTGTGTGTGTGTGTACCTGGCGTGGCAGTGTGTGACGTTGGGGAAAACCTCAGGCAGTGGTGATGCGAGTGTGAAGTCGAGCTCTTTGTCGTAGCAGTACACTGCACACTCGCTGTGCTTGTTCCTCGCTCGCTCTGATTTACTCAGACAGTCTGTGTAAAGGGCCATGGCTGCCAGCAACCGTTTCTGAAACACACACACACACACCATAAGGCGGAGCTTGATGCAGGCGAGTGTGTATTAGATGCACAGGTGTGTGAAGGTGTTCAACCTCGTCGATGAAGGGGATGAGGACGACGGCCTCCCACTCCTGCTGCTTCCCGTTCAGGTCTGTCCTAAAATCCACGGGGTAATACTCGATAATCGGAGAGCTTGGAGACGTCATCAAGTGCTGACACATGCGCGCACACACACACACACACACACACACACTTATTTCTGAGGACAAATCTGTGTCTGTTATACTGTTATTTCTCTTTCACCTTCTCTATTCCCCAGGCTGTCTGTCTGTCTGTTCTCCGTCTGCCTCTCTGTCTGTCTATTCACCTGTCTCTCTGAACATCTACTTGCTTTTCAGTTTGTTTTTTTTATACACATAAAATATATTACTATTAATGAGGTCACCTGTGTGTGTGTGTGTGTGTGTTACCTGGTAGCATTCAGGCAGCAGCTCTTTGCTAGCTGAAGGTAAAACACCCAGCAGCTGTTCAAAGGGCATGAAGGGTTTTCCCAGGTCAAAGGTCAATGTGAGGTGAGCGATGTTCCTCACGTCAGAGAGGAAAGGTGCGTAGTGATACGGGTAATACCTGTACACACAGAGTCACGCCTTAAATGCCTCCTTCTTCATTATACACAGAGAGAGAGAGAGAGAGAGAGAGAGAGAGAGAGAGAGCGGGAGAGCAGTATACAGTCACTCCTGAACAGTTTCCTCACCAGCTCCAGGACTGAACTCCGTGGTAGTAATAATGCAGGATCCACTGGATTCCCTCCACATAGCAGCGAGCCTGACTGGCCAAGAACTCGCTGCAAACCAGACAGAAAAACACGACACGTTTCAACCCCATCTTACCTGGTTTCATGTTATCTATTAATCTATTATCTACTAAACCTCAGCTGATCTGCTAGCATACCGCGTTAGCGAAAAAAGTCCTCAACAGATTGGTGATGTCACAGATCAGTTCTTTAAAAGATTTTTTTAAAAAGAAAGAAAAAAAAGAAAAGAAAAGAAGCCTTCCACTCACTCTGAGACCACCTCTACGTCCATCTTGGTCATGTAGTACGTTCTCTTATACTGCCGGAACTCCGCCTCGAACATGTCCTCGTCCTCGCCGTCCTCCTCGGCGCCTCCTGTTGCATTGTGGGAAAGAGGCAGAAATGTGAGAATAGTGATAACTCTGTCTGTGTGTGTGTGTGTGTGTGTGTGTGTGTGTGTGTGTGTACCTCTTCCTGTAGAACAGGGGAAGTCTTTGTCTCCATCCAAAGCTGCCAGACTGAGAGAGTCTTTAAAAGGCTGAAAACAAAGCAGAACATTTAATTTCCTCTGAAAACTCAAGCTCGGAGTATTATTTTGTGTATTTTTATTTGCCCCCTCTCACCTTGTTCCTCCTGCCCTGTCTGCCCTGCTCCTCCTCGGCGGCGAGACCGGCCGCTTCGTTCACGTATTTGTTCCCCACTTTGCTCTCGAACCACTTCAGGTCCACAAACACCTCGCTGAAGTGCTCACGGTCAAACTGGACGCCAGGGAGAAGGAAAAAAACAAAACGGAGCTCGTTTAAACACCGTGTACAGAGAAAGAGTTCAGTATAAATCACTCTGCTCCTTTATTACGTTTATTATTATCAACTCCAGTAACGTCCAATCAGAGCTCAGTAATAATTACTGTATAAACATGTGGACTTTCACTGTTCAGCATAAAGTCATGTGAAGAACTGAAGGACTGCAATTACAGGATGTACACACACACACACACACACACACACACACACCTCTGCCAGCTTCTCGAGATACTTCTCGAAGTGAGCCAGGTTTAGGTGACCGTTTTCATTCAGGTATCCTAATGAACACAGAGAGAGAAATCAAACACACACATTTAAATTTACACACACGGTCTCTCTCTCACACACACGCGCGCGCACTACGGGTCAAAAGTTTAGAGACTGAAACGTTTCTCAAGATGTTGAAAAGCTTTTGATCTGAAGGTGTGAGATTAAATGTGTGAAATCGGTGTTTTAGACAAAAATATAATCGTGCCGACGTATTCGTTTCCTTCATTAGAATACTAACACTTTATTTAAAAAAAAAACAAAACATTTTTATTTTATTTAAACGGACGACTCGGAGCGAAATGTTCCGTAAAGCAGGAGATAAGTGTGCAGCGTCGGTGTGAACTCCTTTAATACTGTTTCAAACCATCTCAGGGAAATTCCTCAAGAAATCGCTCGAGAAAACGCCAAGAAAAAAGTAAACAACAACAACAACAACAACAACAACAACAAGAATACATTTCTGGAAATTCTCGGCAAAAAGGGCGTCTACACTGAAGATGATAAAATACTCAATTATTTTGATTTATTTTGGATTATTCATCACAACATAATTCCCATAGTTCCGTTTGTGTTACTCCAGAGTTTTGATGACTTTATTATTATTCTAAAATGTAGGGAAAAAAATAAAAATAAAGAATGAGTGTGTGTAAACTTTTGAGCAGTAGTGTGTATTTAAGCATGTCTGACCTCCGAGTGTGGGCAGGACGGTGATGTATGTTCTGTAGAGCAGGGGCAGGGCGTCCTGGTTAATGTGCAGGTGAGGCAGGTGGGGGATGAAATCGTTTCCCACCAGGAAGCCCATCAGGATCCAGTCGTCTATAATCCGCTCCACGTCATACGGGAAGGAGATCCGCTCCTGAGACACACACACACCACAAGCCAGAGGTACACTTACAGCATGATTACAAACCAACAGGTCTCTTTGTCCAGTGGTAAAGTGCTCGGCTGTGTGTGAGTGTATGAGAGTGTGTGTGTGTGTGTGTGTGTATCGATGCTGACCCTCAGAGGGGAGAACTCGTAGTCGATGTACTCCCTCATGAGGGAAAGATGGAGCAGGTGGAACGTCGTCTCCTCTGGAGCTGTTATTCTGCAGAAATAAACCAGTGGAACCAGTTAAACTCCAACACACACACACACACACACACACACACACACACACACACACACACACACGTATCTCTCCATCCCCAGGACAAAACAAACCTCTTCTGATTCTTTTTCCCCCCGAAGCGTACCTCCTCTCTGAGCAGAGAGAAGTGAGGCT
>JANDJT010000103.1:22674775-22684775 GCA_024331685.1 Stegophilus panzeri
CACAGAGGATACACACCAGGTCAGCGTCCAGGCCGTACAGGCAGTGTCGTGTGTTTGGATCGTGGCCCGGTTTGGCAAGCTCGGACCGAATGAACTCCATGATCTTGTGCTCACCTTCTCCTGGAGTCTGTTGACCAAAAAAAAACACAACAACATACGTTTAATGCGCATTAAAAAATAAATAAATAAATAAATATTTTTTAAAAACCCACACACACACACACAACATTTACACAGTACAGTGTATTAACGTTTATACAACATGTCTGAGATTTTATTTAACCGAGTCGCAGCGACAGAAACCACACCCACTGTTAGCTTTACTATATTTAACATTACGTTATTGGCCTCTTTAACTGCTCGTTTGAATCGGATAGGTTTAAACCAAACGTCAAAAAAGTAGATCGGACATTTACCCGATTTAGGACTATATGTAGATTTTTGTGTTCTGAAGAAATCAGATTTGTATCATGGGTGAATTACACGCCGCTTGAGTGTGTGTGTGTATTCAGCATTATAACAGTATAGCAGTTTGGGATAGAAGCCTAAACAGGAGCCAGTTGTCATGGTAACCTGGAAAGTCGAGTTCTCTCACCATCATACATCATTAAAGTGAAGGTTCCACATATAGCGTGCTAGATTAGACACATTAGTAATATTTAGGGATGTATGGTGATTTGAGTGTGGGCTATTAGTGTGTGTGTGTGTGTGTGTGTGTTCGCTCTGCTCACCTCGTGACCGGACAGATAAACCCGCACTCCCTGCCACATTCGGTCTGTGGACAGCTTTTTCTGCACAAAGTATTTCAGCTGCTCGTGAAGCCGGGCCATAAACTCCGTACCTACAGAGAGAAACAATAAATAAACAAACAAACAAACAAACATTGCGGCTCAGACAAAACGAAACTCCAGGACGTTTACGTGCCGTCCTTGAAAAAAAACAAGAATAAACTGTGACATTTCAGTCTGATTTTATGATTATACGTTTATTACTAAATACACGTTCATTTAATTTAATTTCAGCACTTTAACAGCGCTTAACAAAAACAGCCGTCTGACCAGGACATCCAAATTATCATCATCATTTAATAAATATAATCACAATGTACAGTGCATACAATTATATAACTAAATATTTGATTATATAATATAATTATAAAGTATATCCTGTAAATAGTTAATGCTTATAAATTAGCTCAACTGCTAAATAGATTTATTTAATAACATTAATTAATTATATTACTTATACCTTAACTTTATACATTTACAACACTGATTTGTTTTTAAATAAATAGGATGTTGCAAAAAATATATATATATTTTTTAAAGCAGGATTTGTGCAATATATTTTGAGGTAATTAATTTTATTAATTAATAATTATAATTATTGAAGAATTATTATAAACACAATTATAAAAAATAATTTTAAATAATTAATTACAGCAAATATTAATTATTACAATTATTTAAAATACAATTAAAAGGATTTAGCTTTTTTAATGGAGTAAAAGGATGCATTAAGTTGTTTTTATTGGGTGAAAGCTGCAAGACGAACCGGGCGTGATGCAGTTGGAGTCGAATCGGGCCTCGGTGGGTAAAATCTCGCCCTTCTCCAGAGCCTTCTTTATCTTTTCCTCTGCTTCCTTTGCCGATCTGAAAGAAAGGAGAACAGCACGTGACCTTATGTGACCTACAGTAGTGGTTTTGGACGTAGCCCCGTGGAAATGTTCCTTATACACGAGTGTCACTTCTGAACCTAAACTATCCAAGTGTCTAAGCCATCACTAATCGTCACCTTCCTAACGAGCTCGTTAACGTAATCCAGAACACCAAACGACTTCCTGTTAGACGTGTAGTACACTTAGCCTCGGGTTCATACCTGAATCTTCTGCCGCGCTGCTGGTTCATTTTGGCCCTCGGTGCGACTCCGTCCACAGCCATGAAGAACACCTTCCTGGGCTTGATGATGCGAAAGAGCACTTCGAGGTAGTGGAAGATGTCGGCGAAGATCTTCTCCTCGGTGATGCGGAAGTGCACGTCCTCGTCGTTGGGGTGCGAGCACTGGTGGATGATCCCGTTCATGTCCAGGTACAGATTATCAAATTCCGGGATCTGTCAAAGAAAAAAAAAAAGTTTTAATTCTGTTTTAATCACAAACGACAGGGCTGGACCCGTCTCCAACGAAGACGGTGTTAAATCGTGATTTTTATCGCGAGACTGATGACGTTTAAAGCTTCAGAACTGAAGAAGGACTGAAAAGGAAAAAAAAAAAATTGGACTGATTCACAACACCATGGCTAAAAACTTTATTTAAAATAAGTATTAATAACTGAACATGATTATCAGAGGACTATCAAATTGTCAAATTTGACTTTTTCGCATTTTAACATGGGGGCCAGAATTTCTGCACACCAAACAGTTATCGCGGCGTTTTCTAAAATAATTTAACAATTGAAATATTATAAAGCATGTTTTATGCCTCCGTTTTCTTTCATCTCAATAAAACACAAAATAGATTTTAGCACTTTAGTAAATACAAATAAAACTTGTAGATTTTTGGATGAAACAGTGTGTATGAATGTTTATTAAGTAATATTTATAATGTTGAATGTTTTTATATTTTGGTAGCTATAGAGATAATACAAGAGCTTTAATGATGACAAATTAGCTCTCAAACCTACAAATTACACCTCACACGAACCGAATATTTCAATCTTTCCCTCCTCCCTAATTAAGGGCACTCCTTCACGACATGAAATAATTCCCTTTGCTCCCAATCTAGTGCACTACAACTGTGCCAGAGATCAATTTAGGATTGTACCAGAATTCCTCACTGTTGACTTGGCTGAGAAGCTAAAGCGCTGGAAATTAAAAATCCAAATGTGACCCCGTCGAATTTAGACTCCTTTCACATCACGTAGAGATTTATTTTAAACCAAAACGAATCACTAATAACGTACTGACATTTAAAAATACATAACCCTGAGTGAGGGGGAGTGTTAGCCGGCAGCTAGTGCTAAAGCTAACTAGCATTTATAAACACAAACCTGGTGCTCTTTCACAACTTCACTCAGACACGGATATCGCTCTGAAATCCATCGGTAAAACTTAGGAACCCCCATCTTGCTGAGAAAAATAACAAAAATATAGTAATCAGTAAACAAATCTCTGAAGCGGACGTGAAGAGCTGCATAAACTTTGATAGCTAGCTTGGTATTGCTGTCTTGGGTTCTAGCTAGCTGTTTACGCTTCCGTTTGTTTTCCAACTCGTATTCCGACACGTCCCGCCTCCTTGCGCTCGGATTGGGTAGTACGATGTAACTATTCGGAGAATGATTGGTTCGTAGTTTGGCGTATCCAATCACTGCACCTGACGTGAGAATTTAAAAAACGGGTAGTACAAAAACAACTATCAGTAATGGTTGTTGTCCGACCAATGATAAGGTCCGGGCGGAATCTCTGACCTAATGATCGCTAATTAGGTTAAAATAATAAAGATTTTATGTCATACAAACACAAAGGTCATAGAGTTTATTTTGTACTTTTAAACTTGTCGGGGAAAAAGTGTACACGTTAAAGAACAATATATATTTTTTTTTATCTTGTGCAATATTGTGCAACCGATAATTCTTCCGGGTTGAACAGAAACCAGTTCCTCATTGATAATCTCACTCGACATCGATTTTAGTCTGTGTTGTTTCAAGTGTCGCAAAAAATACAAAAATATGCAAATAAATATGGAAAT
The DNA here is from genome assembly GCA_024331685.1 of Stegophilus panzeri. Classification (NCBI taxonomy): domain Eukaryota; kingdom Metazoa; phylum Chordata; class Actinopteri; order Siluriformes; family Trichomycteridae; genus Stegophilus; species Stegophilus panzeri. The sequence goes on from JANDJT010000103.1 coordinate 22,678,520, forward strand.
ACTTCAGATTAACTCGTCTATCTTAAAAAAAAAACCCACAACAAATTCTGAGTGTTTCTTTCGAAAAGTGCTTTATTAGAAATATTAAGTATATTATAGTGCAGACTTGTTTTAAAGGAAATAAAAAAACATTTTAAAATGATTTGACCGAGAAAAAAAAAAACAGTGAATGATGTGTATAATTAGCATTAATTATTAACTGAATCAAAACAGACAGAGTATAGTTTAGCATTCATTCATGCTTATAATGTTTATAATGCCTTCTTTGTGCTTTAATGATTCACCGATCTTATCTTACAAGTGCAGGACATTACACCAACTTGTGTATATTTGTGGCACTCAGAGAGTCTGAGAGAGTGGAAAAAAGTAATAAATGCATTATACTGATTTACTTTTCCATGATACAGTTAACAAGACAAATAAACACTGCAAGTCTGAAAAGTTCAACTTCAACTTATTGATGAAAAAGATAAGAAATAGAGTTTTTCTCCCTACAAAGAAACGGAGGAAAGACCCTTGCAGTTCTAAAAAAATTCGTTAGAGCAGAGTCTGTTTGGGATGGAGCCTTAGAAAGAAAAACGCTGTAGTAAAGAACACTGATGAAGCCTCGGTTTGCATTTCAGCTGTTTTGAGTCCTGTATGACTTTCAGTGCAGCAAGAAAGCGTTACACACCACCGTGTATTCCTGAGCCACTTGGAAGAAGTGTGTGTGTGTGTGTGTGTGTGTGTGTGTGTGTGTTGCAGTGAAAATCCTTTCCTTCTCCAAAACGAGCTCTCATCTGGACATACTGTAAATGCTGTAGGAGTGTAATAGGCTGTTATTTTACACAGAAAGGTTGTAATCTGGACCATATAATATAGTCAATATAATATAGTTTAATATAGTCTACTATCAGATTGAACCGTGACACATCTTCATCGTGTCAGTAGGGAATTTTAGTCTCTGGAGGTAGAAATGTTCCCGGATTCGTCGTCTTCTCCAGAGAGTGAGCGGGATAATGAATAAGAGAGCCTAAAACACCTAAAAAAAACAAACAAAAGTGAGTGTGTGTATGTATGTATGTATGTATGTATGTATGTATGTATGTGTGTGTGTATATATAATGTGTGTGTGTGTGTGTGTGTGTGTGTGTGTTCAACGCAGACATCATTAGCGCAACACCTGGTAATGAGACAGAACTGTAATTGTCCTGTACGGCCACCAGAGGGCGAGAGCGTCTCTCTGAATCAACCACTGAATAATTCTCTTTTTTCTTTTCTTTATTACTTTAATAAATCTCAGTACGTTTCAATCTTAAACAAGCTAAAATATAATTTTTACGCTCGGGGGATATGCAATTTTCATATACAAGCTTCACAAAATAAACTGTAAATTATTTAACAGCTTTTTGTTAAGTTTTAATTGAGTAGCCGCGTCTCACCTTTAAAAAGAAATCAAACATGGACTTATTACCTAACAATGTACACTTATGATTATGAAATTTAGCTAATAATAAGTTCGTGATTATATGCATGTACATATCTTTATGAATTTTTAGGAGAGCAAACAACTATTTCCTTATATTAGTATTTTAAAAACGTTCATGAATATTTAAATGATAAAAGCGAAAAGGTGTTTTTCTTTTCCCCCAGAAAGATTTTATAAAACGTACCAAAATATATAAGATCACATATCTGTCTTAGCCGTAACACATCATATATACAAATCACACACACTGTTTAAAATGTTTATCTCTGTTGATGTGGGAAGAGATTTTCAGGATCCGTCTCCATCAGGACGGTTTATGTGGATCTTCACTACGATGACAACAGACCAGAGATTCTCCTCTAAATGTGTTTATAGAGATTACACCATGGAGCAGGAAGATGGGCGTGAGGTGAGAGATCACGGGGAAGAAGTGCACACTATAGCTGAGCTAATCTATAACCTCGCGTTAATGTTTATACTGCAGGAGAAAATGATTGAAAAAATCCTCACCTCCAGCCTGAGATTCTGAAGTTCACAGGAATCACAGAACAGAAAAGAAAAGAAGGAGAGAAAGAGAGAGACGTTAATGTCATGACCTGCAATAACATCGCATCACATCTCTGATAACATCTGCTTGTTAACTGAAAGGAAAAGATTTCATGCACAACGCGCATAACAAATATAAATTCATATAAAAAAAACCAAGTAGATTACTGCAGGGGGTGCCAATACTTATCCCAATATTGTTTTTAAAAATAATGCTATCATGCTACTGAGTGGGTGGGGATGGGGATGGGGCTGGGGGGCAGAGTCAGGTGGATAGACAAGGAGAGCTGAGGGGGTGGAGTCAAAGAGATGGATGGATAGAAAGAGACCTGAGGGGTGGAGTCAGTGGATCTATAGATAAAGAGAGCTGAGGGGGTGGAGTCAGTGGACATATAGATAAAGAGAGTTGGGGGCAGAGTCAAGTAGATTGATAGAAAGAGAGTGCTCAGGAGGTGGAGTCAGTGGATGTATAGATAAAGAGAGTGGAGAGGGCGGAGTTAAGAGGATGGATAGGTAAAGACAGCTGAGGAGGTGGAGTCAAGTTGATTGACAGATAGATAGAGACCTGAGGGGCAGAGTCAAGAAAATGGGTTGATACAGAGTGCTGCGAGTTGGAGAGAGTTAAAGGGGAGGGGTTTGAGGGGGCGGAGTCAGTGAGTGGTCCTGCTGTTACTCACCTTGCCTTTTAAACATTGCGAAGCTGAGCAGGAGAAGCGTGATGAAGACCGAAGCTCCTACGAGCGGAGTCCCAACAGACAACACAGACAAGTCTGAAACACACACACACACACACACACACACACACACACACTTAAACTTAAACTTAAAGCAAATATTTTATTTCTGATCTTCCTGCTTTTAGAATCTAAGATGTATAATTCCGACGTTGTGGTGCGTTCACACATGCTCGTGTATCACAGGGTTTAACAGAAGACTTCACATTAAAAGCTTTGCACTTTGGAAATTTTAACGTTGGAAAAAAACACACAACGGAGACGTAGCTAAAGTTCTCATGACTTCAAACGCGTGAACTTCTGCAAAATGTCAGAAAATACGAAATTCAGCCGTTTTATTTGAACACAATATAACTCCTCACGCTGAAGCTGAGCTGAGAGGAACCCAGTGTGTATCATTGTGAGCTCTTCATCTCACGGTCAGAACACTCTCATAACACACTCATAACACACCTCCTGATTCCTTCTTCATGCTGAGATCCTTCACCAGCTTCACACACTCGTCCTTCAGCATCTCTCGCTCGCTCTCCTTCACCTGAATCACTGAATCGTTGATGTTGAGCTGAACAACATGCCGGCACTCACACAAACAGACACATGTAAGATTTACTAAGAGTTTAACACACACACGCGCACACACGCACACACACACACACACACACACACACACACACACACCAGAAATGTTAGATTCATTAAACCTGTTCATGTAATAAACACACAGACATCTACAAGGTTTGGTAACACCTACAGTGTGTCAATTAACACAAACACATCCGAATGAAACACCTAAAAATCCACTTAACACCCAATTAAAAGCTCATATGTATTTCAGCAGCAGCTGAGACATTAAATCAACATCTACAGTATTGACTCGCTCTTCGTGTTTGTTTAACGCAACCTGAACACAGCAGCTGTAAATTTCATCACTGTGCATTATTACAGAAGCGTAAACAGTTCAAGGTTCGTACCCGAGGACGTGTGTTTGTTCCTGATGATCCACAGTGTGTTAATGAGTCGTGTGGTGTTGACGGCGTTCTCCACAGGCTCACACACACAACCTGCACACAGAACCAACACCAACATCAACACTTAGTCGTGTCAGGTTGCCACCATGATAAATAATTTCTACAATCCTTTCTGACATTCAAACACTTTACTGCTGGGGTCTGCTTAAAATCCTCAAGAACAACTGAGGAACCTGTCTGATACACATTCTCATTCTTCTTGTGGAAGCAGGGGCGTGGTTGAGGGCCGGTTTGTGAATGGAGGGCAGAGCCAGAGAAGGTGAGTGGTAAGGATTACATATCTTTGGGAAATCTTGCTAATGAGTGTTCTGTGTTTTAGTGAACAGTGACGAGGGTAAAGAGGGGGGAGAGAGAGAGAGAGAGAGAGAGAGAGAGAGAGAGAGAGAGAAATGACCAGCACAGAGCTGTGGGTCTAAGTGTGTATACTTCGCTGAAAAGCGAAAGCCAAAACGAAGAGAATAAAGAGCCCTTTTGAATTGTCCTCAGCCACGTCTTCATTTCCGACCCAACCCAGGAGTTCTCACCACTGGCTGAGATTGTTGTCCCTCGCCAGCCTACACCAGACCTAGCATCAGGCCCTCCTCAAGCTGCGCCAAGACCAGGAGCTGTGCATCCAGGTCATGCTCGAAGTCCAGACGGAGGATCAGCAGGTTCTCCAGAGCCTGGTCCAGCAGGCAGGTACTCCACAGCCCAGATCACCATAGCAAAGGTCAGGACGACACGGATGCATTCCTGGGGCTGTTTGAGCGTGCCACAGAAGCATAGGGCTGGCCCGATTCCAACTGCTACTCTTGTCCGGGGAAGCCCAGCTCGTGGCTCGACAGCGTACCCACTCCTGAAGCAGGTGATATTGTAACGGGGTTGGCCGCACCCCTGAACAGCACTGTCAGCGTGTCGCTGATTCTCAGTAAGCATGGCCACCTGTTCGCATTCATCCAGCAACTCCAACACACTTGGCGAAGATGGCTGCTGGCAGAGGGGCGCGACACCAAAGAAGGTGTTGACCTCATGGTGCTGGAGTAGTTCATCGCCCGACTACCAGCAGAATGGATCCAGAATGGTGGTGTATCTGGGGGCAGCCAAGCTCCTCCCTTCTCTCTTTCTCTCGCACTCTTGTACTTCCTCCTCACCCTCCCCCTGTCCCTGCACCATGAAAAGGGAAGCCAATTCCCCCAAAAACAGTTCCTTGATCCCGTGTTTTCCCACCACCTCCCTTTTCATCCTTTCCTGCTCAGGCTGGTGACTCCTGAGCCACAGATGCGAGAGTAAGGCCTGGGCCAGTCTGCTGGTGTTGCAGGGAACCCGGGTATTTCCAGGACCAATGCCACGTGATGGAGGAGGGGACGTTGGTCCGGATTCCCAAGTGACAAAGGTCGTTTGAGGTCACAGAGTGAGTTGAGGACATTGACTATGAGGTAAGGTGAATGGATAGAGGCGGAGGCAGCTCAATCCACCCTGGTCCCTTATGGAGACCACCTCTCCCTGTCTCAAATCATGGCGGTTGCCAAGTTGCAGGCGCAGTTTTCCGTTATGTTCTGAAGTCTACCCAGTCGCATTAATCTCAAACACCACCACATTGAGACGCCCCCCGGGGGGGTGGTACGCAGCCGCCTCTACCGAGCACAAAAACACATGGATTACACACCTGCGGGAAATCTTGCTAATGAGTGGTCTGTGTTTAAGTGAACGGTGAGGAGGATAAAGAGGGGAGAGACAAGTGCCAAGACAGAGAGAGAGAGAGAGAGAGAGAGAGAGAGATGACCAGCACAAAGCCGTGTGTGTTTAGTGAGCTGTGAAGCAAAAGCAAAAACAGAGAGAATAAAGAGCCCTTTTGAACTGTCCTTCAGCATGCCAACTGCTTCCTCATTTCTAAACCAACCCAGGAGAAGAGTTACACTGATAAACTTACAGCATTTAAACTCTTGCAAGCTGCTGAAAGCTAAAAACGAGCTCGCTAACAGGTGTATAAAGTCAAGCACACAGCCCTGCACACGCTATAGACGCACGCTGGCAGTGGGACGGGTCGTAACGAGGAGCTCAGTGACTTTAAATGTGGAACCACAGGATGCCTTCACCACATGTCAGTTTGTGAAATTTCTGCTCTGCTGATTTGCCCCAGTCAACTGTAAGTGTTATTATTGTGAAACAGAAAAGCGTCTAGGAGCAACAACAGCTCAGCCGGCTGCTCCATGAAGACATGGTGTGTCCTGCACAGAGCCCTGACATCATCCCCACTGACTCATCACCTTTGGGATGAACTGGAACTGGAGTCTCCTCACCATCACAACTCGGCACCTGACCTCAACCTCACTAATGCTCTTGTAGCTTAATGAACACACATCCACATGGCCACGCCCCAAAATCTAGTGGAAAGTCTTCCCAGAAGAGAAAGTGGAGCACATTATAACAGCGAAGGGGAATAAATCTGGACCGGGACTTTCAACAACAAGCACTTATGGGTGTGATGGTCAGGGGTGCAC
>JANDJT010000103.1:22687275-22696331 GCA_024331685.1 Stegophilus panzeri
AAGCTGTGTGGAATTTACACATGAACATTAAATCCCTCGAATCTTTATAGAATGTTTTCACATAATTCAATCTCTTCTGGAGAATTCCTTACAGCGCTCAAAGTGTGAGAAGAACAGGATCAGGATCTGGTATGCAAATAAAAATTCCAGGCAAGGAAAGAAAAAGGGGTGGGGTTTCTAGGATTGGATTTGCATATTCATAGCATTTAGGATTTGTTAAAGAATATTAGTCTTTTAGTAAAGTTGTGTGTAAAGTTTCAGAAACATGGATTTTCTTCATACGCACGTGTGTATGTTTAACGTGCTTATAAAGTGCTAAGTGCGTTCCTGACACGGCTCATTTGCATATAGCACCACCCACAAAACTCCATAAAAGGTAAAGTGCACAGAGAGCTGGGAGCACGAAATGAGCAATCAGTGTAAAGACTGAAAAACAGAAGTGGAGGTTATTTTGACTCACTTCGATGCCGATAACAATATTTAATAATATACATAATATACAATATATAATAATAATAATAATAATAATAATAAGCAAGTGTTGAGGTGTTTGTTTACGGCTTAGGGCTCTGTACAGACAGACAGAATGTCCCGTCCTCCGTTTATACACCGCCATTTCTTTTATCATAACTCAATGATTCATTTTATTTGTCAAAATTTATGAGCGTGTGTCGTCTCGCGTTTGTTATTTTTCATATTCTTTCATTAATGCCAATAAAAAAACGACTGGTTTTCACTGAATGTTCTCGATGGAGCTGTGAGTCCCTGAGCGAGTGATCCAACATGAGCACGTTTCTGATCGAGACTCCGAAGCTCGATCTAGATCTTCTAGATCTCGATCTTCTAGAAGTCACTCTGGATAAGGGCGTCGGCTAAACGCTGTAAACATGTAAACATAAACAGTTTCAACTCCACAGTATGTTCCAGATATGCACTGAAGTCGATCAGGTCGAGGTTTACATTAGTTGGTCCTCACCTCACACTCAGGAGCACGAGTAGGCTACGAATGTTTTTCTGAATTTACTGGATTTTCACGTGTAAACGCTCGTAAGAACAATTTATAAATAAATCTGTTCATATCCAACTCGATAAATGAAGCCCGATATTTGTGGAATTTATTCATTCAACAGAAAAACCTTTTAAAAGTCTTCAGAACAAGTTCATCTGGATTTTCAGCTTTTTTTAAAATCATTATTCCATTTTTCTCTTACTAAAAATAAAGAGGTGAAGACGTGATGTTCCAGACGGCAGGAGTGCGAGAGTTCTCTAAGACTGAAGTTTTAGGTTAATTGGATGAATGTACTGATTACTGCTCGGGTCCTGCAGCTCCGATCCCACGGAGACTGTCTCTCACATCCACTCAGGTTTACTTCACATGCTATCGACAGCAGGAAGCACTCCAGTTTTATACGATTTTCAAACAAGGGAGATTTTCCAAGAGGCTTTAAACCATTCTGTCCCAGTGCCACTCTAGCAATCATTCAGGATAACATAGCAACACCCTAGCAACACCCTGGAATACCATAGCAACACTCTAACAGTCATTCAGGATAACATAGCAACATCCTAGCAACACCCTGGAATACCCTAGCAACACTCTAACAGTCATTCAGGATAACAAAACAACACCCTAGCAACCACCTTAGCAAGATTCTAACAAGCATCTGGAATACCCTAGCAACCACCTAGCAACCACTAGGAATACCCAAGCAACACTCTAGCAATTATTCAGGATAACATAGCAACCACCTAGCAACACCTTAGCAACAGTTAAATAACACCCTAGCAACCACCAGGAATACCCTAGCAACAGTTTCCCCCTTTTCAGTGTTGAATATGTATGTTATATTATTCTATTAAAAATGCTTTTATTAAAATGTATAAAATAATATGGAATTATTTCTGTGATATGAAGCAAATCTTTAAACTGTATTGTTGGTAAATTGTAAACGAACCTGAATTTCGTGAAAATCGTGAACATCAGCCTACATGTTTTCGTCACGTCTCCTGTTTCTGACGTTCCTGAAGCTCTTGCTGAACGTGTACATACAGAGAAGATCAGAGACACGTCATATTACTCGTCCACGTTTAAAATATTCCACATTTCACCCTGTCTTTCCTGTTTTTCCTCACATCCTCATCCCTCGTTCATCTACAGCACTGCTCTGATGAACCCGTGCCTTCAGGAAGCAGACCTTCTGCATCACTTTAACCTTAATAAAACACGCTAGCACTGATCTTTATCGCCATGACAATCTGTTGTAGCAACGTTTTAATTTTTTTAATGTAATGTATTTCAGGTGTTCCGTGTTTGGAATTTTCTAATTTGAGTCTTTGCAAGTGGAAATGCACAATTTCAGATTTTATTTTAGGTCAGTGCAGCAAATAATGCTAACGATAAGAAAATAGAAGATTTAACTACAGCAAAAAGTCCGCCAGTGTAGGCACTGATGCTAGTATTTTAACATATTATTTAGTACAGGTGTATGTACTTTAACACACAGCCGCTGTTTTTTGTTTTTTTCTGTGATGTTTTCCAGTTTTCTTTGTATGATTAAGAATCCAGAACACTGCCACCTCCTGGTGTGGAGAGGTAGTTTCACTTTTCACAGAAGGTCGTCGCTCGCTCTCCAGCATTGTGCTGATGTGTTACAGCACTTAATCATTACGACAGGGGTCTGTGTTTTTTTTATTTAGTTGCTTATAATTATTATTGACTTCTTATAGTTCTTATTTAATTTGAATGGCTTTAATCCAAACCTCAGTAACTCAGAAAGCTTTAAATATAAACGGATAATAAAGCTACAAATAATGACTTCAACCTGACGTGTTCTGTTGGGGAAAAGATCAAGAATAACATGCTCTATGTCTAATATAGGAACAAAATATTATTGTAAACATATAAATAACGCTTATGAAATAAATCTGTACTGAAGGGGGTCGGTGGAATTGATTTAACAGTTAAACGATGGATATAAAATGCTTAAGAACCCCTGGATACCAATTAACAGGAGAGACAGAAGTAAATGAATATAGATATGAAAGGAATAAAGCGAAGGATGTGACGCACTTCCTCTTATGTTGTTCTTTAGTGTTAAATTAAATTAGCAGGTTAAATTGAATGCTATTAACATGTACGAATGCAGGCACACATTCACACGTAGACTCTCGAGTCTTTTCATAAGGTCGACGAGGTGTGATAAACGTTCACCTCCAGGGATAAGCAAGTCTGTTCACCTCTTACTCAGAACTTTTCCTCCACCAGCTTCCTGTTTTTGTGACTGAAAAGAAAATCTCAAAGTAAAACTTCACCCTGAAGGATGTAGAAAGATTTATTCCACATTAGAATGAACACGTGACCTTCAGCGGTGTCCAAGATTTATTATGTAGTGAAATACTGCATTGACCTTTTTTTTGGTTTAAAATTTGTTTGTTGACATGTTGGTCTATTTTCACTTAACTGTAAAAAAAGAAAAAAGAAGAAAAGAAAGAATGTTTTTGATTTTCCTGTATGGGTTTTTTGTACGATGTAGTTTGGTTTTCATTTTGCATGCAGTTAAAGGAGTGCTGTTAAAGGAGTGCTGTTAAAGGGGTGATGTTAAAGGAGTGATGTTAAAGGAGTGCAGTTAAAGGAGTGCTGTTAAAGGGGTGCTGTTAAAGGGGTGCAGTTAAAGGAGTGCTGTTAAAGGGGTGCGGTTAAAGGAGTGCTGTTAAAGGGGTGCAGTTAAAGGAGTGCTGTTAAAGGGGTGCTGTTAAAGGGGTGCAGTTAAAGGAGTGCTGTTAAAGGAGTGCTGTTAAAGGGGTGCAGTTAAAGGAGTGCTGTTAAAGGAGTGCTGTTAAAGGGGTGCTGTTAAAGGAGTGCGGTTAAAGGAGTGCTGTTAAAGGGGTGCGGTTAAAGGAGTGCGGTTAAAGGAGTGCTGTTAAAGGAGTGCTGTTAAAGGAGTGCTGTTAAAGGGGTGATGTTAAAGGAGTGCTGTTAAAGGGGTGCTGTTAAAGGAGTGCTGTTAAAGGAGTGCTGTTAAAGGAGTGCGGTTAAAGGAGTGCGGTTAAAGGAGTGCTGTTAAAGGAGTGCGGTTAAAGGAGTGCTGTTAAAGGAGTGCTGTTAAAGGAGTGCAGTTAAAGGAGTGCAGTTAAAGGAGTGTTATTTTCTGCTATTCTGAAGGCTTTTATGAGTCTTTATTTTATATAAAATTGCCACTTAATGGAGCCACTGTATGGATGTATGTAATTTCAGGCAGGAATTAAACACAGTGCATAATTATACATAATCACACATCAGTTCACCTTGCACTTCAAGTTCCATTACAATAAGGCAGCAGTGTGTGTGTGTGTGTGTGTGTGTATGTGTGTGTGTGTGTCTTCATGTCAGGGTTCAACAAGTTCATACTTTTCACTTTACTCTCATGAAGTTACGGTCTATTAACTTCACTGTAACTGACAAACAAACACAGGCCACGCCTCCTTCACTGTAACTGACACACACACACACAGGCCACGCCTCCTTCACTGTAACTGACACACACACACACACACACAGGCCACGCCTCCTTCACTGTAACTGACACACACACAGGCCACGCCTCCTTCACTGTAACTGACTCACACAGGCCACGCCTCCTTCACTGTAACTGACACACACACAGGCCACGCCTCCTTCACTGTAACTGACACACACAGATTTGTCTCAAACAGTGTTCCAGTAAACACATGTAAAGTTGCAGTGAGGTGAACCTGCAGCTCGTGTGCATCTAAATCGGGTGGCGGTTTAATTGGCAGGATTTTCAGGTTGATTTAAGTCCACCTCGTTAATCCACACAATCTCGCCTTACGAGATTTACCCATCAGTCTGGAACTCAGCGATGCGATCTACACCGCCACTGTTTCAACTCCTTCACGTTCGCTGGACATTTTACGAACACCATCTTTCACTGATTTATAGTGAGGGCCTGGACGAGACGCTCCTATGACTAGGTACTGCGATAAACAAGTAGTGAGAGCGTAATAGTGTTAATGTTGTACTGAACAAAGCAACATTATTTTCCAGATGTTTTACATCATTCTATCATTACGTTTGTGATGTTTAAGAAGGCGGGGCTGTTTGCAGATCAGCCAGCAAATAAGGCAAAAATACATTTGTATATATGAATGCCAATGACATTCTTCCATTGAAAGACACGCCCACAATGCATAACCACCCTTATTTTCATTCATGAACTTGAAGCCCCACCCATATTCCCCACATATAAATACAATGGCCCACCCTCATTCCCTTATATAAATGAAAACACACCCACTTTGACATATACTAATATAAATATATTTTATATATATATATATATATAAAAAATATATTTACTTTATGTGACTATTTTTGCACTTCTAACTCATTCAGCTTTGTATTCTGCTCAGTGACTAAAGTTCAATCTAATCTAATCTCATGTAATCTAATCAAAAATTTATAGATTGAGTATAAACATAATGATCCACCCAGTTTTCTCTACATGAACTCAAAGACACACCCATTTTGTGATTTACGGCCTTCAACACCGCCCCCCACCCCGCCCAGAATTTCCATAAATGAACTAAAAGACAGATCTACATTACCATATATACAGTAAATATAAACCCAAAGACTCAGCCATGTCCATATTTCCATGTGTAGAAAAAAACACAAGGATGTCCCCACACGTTTCACACTTCTTACGCGAAAAAAGTGTAAAAGCATTTTTATTCATTTATAATCAATGAATCATGTGATCATTCACATTCATATAACATTATTACGTTAGCGTTTTAAACCATAATGTATTTTGTTCTATTACACATTTATTAAACGTTTATACAGTTTTATTTCATCATCATGAACAGTTACAGTTATATAGTGCTTTTCTAGACACTCAAAATGCTTTACCTAGTATGGGGGGTAGTGAGATCTCCTCAACCACCACTAGTGTGTATCCTCCACCTGGATGATGTGACGGCAGCCATAGTGCTCCAGAACTCACACCACACACCAGCTATTAGTGGAGAGGAGAGAGTGATGTAGCCAGTTCAGAGATGGAGATTATTAGGGGATAATAGAGAAGGGCCAATGGGGGAATTTGGGCAGGACCCCAGGGTTATACCCCTACTCTTTACCATAGGTGTCCGTCTCATCTGAAAGACAGTGCTTTTTTTATTGTATAGCATCCCCGCCACCATACTGAGGCATTAGACCCCACACAGAGCACTAATACCACTTCCAGCAGCAAGCTTAGTTTTCTCCCATCCAGGTACTGACCAGACTCAACGCTGCTTATCTTCAGGGAGAAACCAGGCGAGAACATCAACGAGATATAGCTCTGGTTAGAAGAACAGAATAGAAGTGAAATAAACACGAACGCAGTTGTGGAAATCTCTCTTACAATGAATCCTGGAAACAGAATGTTTTTATAATAACAAACAGACTTCTGTTTCTTCTCTTCTCCTTCTTAATGCTGTTGTTCAGTTTACATGATCAAGTATAACATAAAATGTACAGCAAACTGTATCATCACACTGCTGATCCACTTGTACAGAACACGTGGACTCGCCCTTATGTATATCCTTTTTACCAGTCACCATGGAGCAGAAATTACACTTAACATTGTTGTTATGTCCATCTATCTCAATTATATATAAATATTTATTATATCTGGTTATATATATATATAAATTAGCTATTTATAGACACGAAGGTCAGATATTATCAAGACATTCAGAATTGGGAACTTTAGTCCAGAAGAGTCGATATCACCCAATAAAAATGACCATGTAAGTGGGACACGCCTGTGTTTTACTCAGACTCCGCCCCCTTATGCGTAACTCTTGTGTAACCCCTGAGTAGAGACTGTAGTTTCGTCTGAGGTCTGAATACTCATGTTTCGGTATTAAATCCTGACTCCGTGCTATGTGATTACTGAACACACACTATAAATCTCATTACTTTTACTTTTAGGAGACTCAAACTATTCTTCTAAAAGCATCTCAGTTGAGATGGACAGTTTTGTTGGTGCCCCCTACTTTTTAGTAGGTTTACTACTGCACAAAACCAACCGTGGAAGAACAGCAGGAACAGTTTAAAATTTCCACACACACACGCACACACACAACCACCGTCGCAGCTTGAGAGGAACAATACGACACACACTCCTATCTACAGTCCTATACGACCAGCGAGCCGTTTTCCTTCTTCAGTGCTCCTGCTAGGTTCAGAATAAAGAAGCGTTGTGTGTGTCTGTTTACAGAAGTGTGCACGTTCCTGATTTCTTTTCCTGGTCCAGTCCAGAGGAAGACTCTTTCCTGTGTGGGTCGTTAAGCTCGTCGAAAAGTCCGGTGTCGATCATCTCTTTCTGCCAGGGGATGGAAATGGCACCTGTGCTGAACTCTTTAAAGAGCTTTTCATCCTTATCGTTGAACTCGATGCCTCTAACGTCGGAAAACTCAGCGATGTCTCCGGTGTCTTTAGCGTAGACGATGTTAGGTTTGGGAAGCCACGGTGGAGGGATGAGTCCTGCCTCTAAACGGGGGAAATTAATCGATTTGAACCACTCATGCTTCCGGGGGTCTTCACCTCTGTGGAAACACACAGCGTTAGCATTCGATCTAAATAACAATAAATGGGTCAAGTGTGTATTCTCAGCTCCCAATTTTCCCAGTTCCATCTACGTTTAAGCCCCATACTGCCCCACTGGTTTATACAAACTTTTATACTCAGGGTTATATGTATCTTTTTAAAATTCTAGAAAATCATCCTCATTTGTACACTTTTCTGGCCACAAGCTTCAGGATCTTAATGACTGCTTTTTGATTCCAGCGGGTAAAAAACTTCTGAAAAATGCAACATGATGAGCTTTTTTTGGAGTGCGATACAGTCACTAGAATGATAAACATAATCCTGTCTTTAAAAGTTATTAACAATCTCACGTTTGCTGACAGGATGCAGGAAAAGATCTCTGACTTCCTTTTTCTATGAAAGTAGGAGGTTATTGGTGGAACATGGTGGAATCAGTGGATGCGACGTCTGTTGTTGACGGTAAACTCGCTGAACGTTTTTATGTTTACTCGTTCCTGTGTTTGACTCTGGACGGTGAACTTTTGGGAAATGGACTGAACAAAAATGTACTCGTGTATTCGAGTGAATTCTGAATTAACACCAATAACAATTTGCGATGTTTCCGTTCTGGTTATTACCAGCTAACCATTATAAAAAATAACCATTACCATTATTAGTCCTTAATGGTATCCTCTAGACATAACATGCCACCAATAGAAGACAACAAATTACCAGTAGAGTTTTTAACCCTAACCCTAACCCAGGGTTTCACTGGTGTGAAAACGTCTCTGTTTCCAGGCTCATACGACCCCGGGCATGAAACCTGCTTCATTAAATTAAAAACCTGCTCATTTTCACTGAATATAAAAACCCATAATAATTATAAACATGTCTCTCAGCTCGCAGTGATCCTGGACGTCGTGTCTTACTTGCAGCCGAGGCGTTCGTCCACCTTCTTCTTCAGGAACTGCAGGATGATGTCTGTGGTGAGAGGATCGAAGTTTTTGTGCTCAAAAACCGGCTCTTCGTTGATGATGCGCCGCTTTACTTCTTCTTTGTCCACTTTCTCTTTTTTGCCGTCGGGGCCTTTGAACGGCGTGTAGCCGGCCACCATCTCATAAATACTGACCCCCAGAGACCACCAGTCCACCGACGTCCTGTACGGCATGTCAGTTAGGATCTCAGGAGCCATGTACGTTCCGGTCCCGGCCTGAGAGAGAGACAGAGAGAGAGAGAGACAGAGAGAGAGACAGAGAGACAGAGAGAGAGAGACAGAGAGAGACTTTTTTGATTTTATGACACCTTTAATGCATCAGTTTTGGTATATTTACATATTTACATTTTAAAATGAACCCATTTGACCCTCCACCCAGGAACCCAAACCCCTTCAGTTTACTGTACATCCATTTTTTCATATAAAGTATACATGTCCTCAGTGCTGTTCATATTAAAGCCTTTCTTGCGGCTGATGTCCATTTCCTCA
>JANDJT010000103.1:22696417-22708066 GCA_024331685.1 Stegophilus panzeri
GCGGAGAGACAGCGTCTCCTCTCCGGCCTCAGAGGCCATGGCGTCCCGCTCCCCCTCCCCCACTCTCAACTTTCACCGGTCACTGATACTCACATAAAGTTCACATTCACTAATTTAAAAAAAAAGAAAAAGCAAAAAAACAAACTCGCAGAAAACTTTGGCAAGACGCCAAACCGCTCTCACGCCCTCCGTACACCACGCTCGCTCCTTCACTGCGCATGCGCAGAGAGAGAGACAGAAAGAGAGATTAGAATGAAAGACGTAAACTCTTTCCCTGTGTACTTTTTCTCTATATTCTCTGTTTGTTTTTCAGGACAGATGAGAGAGATTACACAGTATTAGGTTTTAAACGCCGCAAGCTGTCATACTGTACATAAAGAAATAAAAAGAGAAATTCACACATTAAGATAAGAAGTGGATTTATTAATCACATGACAGCAGATGCAATCCAAATCCGTTCTTTAAAAAGAAAAGCAGGTTTTTCCTGAAATAAACGTACATTTCCCTCACAGCGTGGGGTCGGGGTCCTCGGGGTCAGATGTACTGTACATCATGCACTCACACTGTGTCTGACAATAATGTTCAGTTTACTGACACTGCAGGTCATCATCTTCCCTGGGGTAATAATAATAATAATAATAATACTAATAGATGCTCTGTGTGAGGTGCAGACTGCGGATTAAAAAGCAACTGCAGAGTTAATTGGGTTCAGGGAAAAGACGGATAAGTGTGTAATAACACGCCTGCTTCATACAGAAGTGTGTGTTCACACTGCGCTCCTTATTCTTGTGCTCCACTGCGGCTGTTTTTTGTTTTTCATGTGAAAAACCGAAAAAGAACTTTTTGTATAATGTGTTGAAGTTATTTGTTAGATGTGAGAAAAGACCAGGGTTGCCAGATCTGGACAACAAAATCATCCCAGTGGACAATGTACACAACATACATTTGGTCATTTATATATATATATATATATAAAAAAAAATCTTTAATCAGACAAAAATGCTTCATTTTGGTTCTTTTGTTTTTCTTTAAATGTGCGACACAACAGAGTTTCTTGTTATTTGCGGAAAGCTACTCGAATCGGCAAAATCGCAATCGCAAATTCAAAATTCTTTCGCGGCGATGTTTGTTAGTAAATTTGTTGATCTTTTAGCTGTACTCGTGTTCGATGCACGTGAATCGAAGAGGGCTTCGGCTGATGACGTCACGTGGTGCGTCTCAGCCCGAATCTGCGGAAAATCGAAAAATCGCAAGTGCCTCTTATAAAAAATAAGCTACATCAGGTCCTCTATCGCTTCCTGTCAGGCAGCATTTTCACACTAAACTCCAAAGTTTATTTATTTGTTTGTTTGTTTGTTTGTTTGTTTACATAATTAAATGTGCAATAATATATGTGCAATCACTTTCCATTCCATACAGCTACAGAACAGCAGATTATAACATGAAGTACACTGAGAGATGAGATGAGATCATTCCAGTTCATTAGCTGGCACGAAAAGACTTGAACCTTGACCTCTGACCCCCTCTTTATGTAAGGGTTACGACTCATTCCCTGACCTCCGCCTCGTATCTTCGTATGCCTCAGAGAAGAGGCGTAACTGGTTTAACTGTAATCCCGAGCTGCCTGTCAGGAGTCGAGCGCCAATCCACAGCGACGGAGCGTGAAACCATCAGCAACGCCAAGGCTAGGATAAAAACTCTTTCTTTTATTTATTTATTTATTAGAATGTAATTTGCAAAGTCGTCATTTTAATTCTTTTCTCATCTGCATTCAACACACAAAGACTCAAATTATTGAGTGAATCCATAAATTAGCCTCTTCCTCCTCTCACGCTTAACGGCAGCGATGGCGCCACGCGCAAGAATCTTAATCAATTAGCAATTTTAACATGAGCTTTGTGTGCATTTACAACTCTCTCTCTCACACACACACACACACACACACACACACTGCTCAGAGCCAGATTTGTGTTAAGTCGTCTTAAGTAAGAGGATCAGGTTTCTGGAGAAAACTCCGGCTTAATGAGCTTACCGACGCAACCTGAAACATGCTCTCGCTTTAGCCGAATAAAAAAATATATTAAACCTGTTTATATTTTTACAACACTCTGGATTCTGTTCAAAATTCTGACGGTAGCACATGCTACATGCTAAAGTAAACACATACAGTAAAATACAAGCAAACCAACTCTATATATATATATATTTGGATTGATCACAAGCTCACAACTGATTTTTCTCTTGATCTCGTACTTAAAGAGTCACGTAGCCGATAAAGACGAGGGCGCTAACGTTTAACGTCGGCTCGACAATGATTGTTATCTGATGCTAACGCTTCATTGCTAGCGTTGCTTTGTTTGTACAAAACAGGACTTTTCTAGATGCGTAACACTTATTGTTCTTCTTAGTGTTTCTCTAATTGACGGATTTGTCATTTTTGGGCGCCGCTTTTTAAAATCCAGGTTACAATTCTGACTTTAAGTACAATACTTTAAGTTAATACTAAACCAAACGTTTGGAGCGACGAATCTAAAAATATTAGTGCTTACAGACTTTCAGTCACATTCCAGACACTTGTTGTTCCTAACTACACGGTGATCATGTGACATAATCTGCAGCCAATCAGTGGCTTAGAATCAATGACTCAGATTTCAGATTTGTTCTGGTGCTTTTCTCTGTTATTTTTGGAGGGTTTTAAAGAAATTAAGCAACGAACGACAGCGATGCAGCTGCTAATTTAAATCTGTAACGCGAACTTAAAAGGTCACGTATTTTTTTTTATGATTTTAGATGTGGGCTTCAGCTAATCAGCTAGGGTTACCCAACCCTAACCCTGACACTAGCTTCCGAGGAAGGTGCTATAGTTTTGGCTGCTATAAAGCTAGCTAAATCTGTTGTTTGTGGTTGTTTTTTAGCGTCCTGCACATCCTGAAGCTACACTAGTTTTCTGCTCATGTGTCACCTCGAGAGAAAGAAAAGAAAATGTATAAAACGTCTTGGAAAAAGTTCAATTTACGCCATTAGGCTGCTGATGTTGCATGATGCAATCATGTAGGCGACGTAAGTCCTGTTAATTGCGGACGTTACACCTGTTAGGCGTGAGGATTCAGTTTGAACTCTGGGGAACCTGTAGCGCTTTATACTAGTGTTTAAAATGTTTGTAGTAGCGGTGATAGTCATGTAGTGTAAATTACTGCAAACACATGAAATATTTTGATTCTGATTATAGAAATCTCAAACAGTCAGACGGAGTCCATTTTTTCCCACCGATGATTACTAACACAGCTTTTAAACTTTAATTCTGATTCCTGTGATCGCGGTGCCATTTAGTCCTTAAATACGTCTTAAATAATTACATGGTTTTAAAGCATTGTTATTATTTATTTATTTATTTATTTGTTTATTTATTTTAAATTATTTGTCAACACTGAACCAAAGAAAAGTGCATCTAGTTATTTTTAAAAAAAAAGTGCTAGCATGGAATTAGCATTTAAATCAAATACATACACAAAATGTGGTTAACTAGCATCTTTTTCTTTTTTTGTTTTGTTTATGCTAAATATTTGTTTTCAGTCTATAGTTTGTGTAACAGGATTGTACTTTTGCCGTGACCTCATTATTCAGATGGAGAGATACTTACTTTTCTTCTTCCCCTGATCTTCAGAAAATTCGGATGATGCAACTTCCTGTTGAACACGTGACGTGTGGAATATTCCAAACTTTTCATAGGTGTGAATGTTTTCATGTTACAAGGTCCCTCCCCCCGTCACTACAGATTCTATAATTAAATAAATGCTTTAAATAAAGATCTCACCAATATTAGGTGGTTATTTTTAACCTGAAACTCCTCACCAACATGTTTAGAGAACAACATTAGCATCCTGATGCAGCAGATTTAAAGATTTGCACTCTGACCTTCTGAGTGGTAGTTTTTCCGGCAGGAAGCTCGATGGCGAGACCGAGATCCGAGAGTCGGCACTGGCCCTGGCTGTCAAGGAGAACGTTCTCCGGCTTCATATCTCGATACACGATGTCCATGGCGTGTAGATGCAGCATTCCCGTAGTGATCTGAGCGGTGTAATAAACGATCCGGTCCATCTCGATGCCTTTCTCACCGATGTTGTAGATGTGGTACTTCAGATCGCCGCCGTTCATCAGCGTCATCACCAAACACAGGTGGGATTTGGTCTCGAAGGCGTACGCCAGGCTCACGATGAACGGGCTGTTCACCTTCTCCAGGATCCTCTTCTCTAGCAGGGCCATTTTCTCACCCTGCTTCTTTTTCAGACGCTTCTTGCACAGCTTCTTGCAGGCGTACATCTGACCCGTGTTCCTCACCTGCACCGCACAAACCTGGAACAAACATTCGTGGCATTTTTGACTTCTGTGACATTTTGACAGTTGTGATTTCTGGCAATAACTATATAATTTCAAATGCTGTATTAAGATCTTCAATGTTTATCAAAAGCAAACAATAATAAATACTCTAACAGAGACGTTAGACTCCATAAATCTTTCTCCAGAATAGAGCAAATTTGAACTTGGTCACAATTTTTAACCAAAAATCTGTGCCTTTGTAGGACACAATTGTGGTCTGAAGGTTCTTCAGCCTGCCTCTCTGGAGGAACCCGTAATTGTAATGTCATGAAGAACCATCCAACAGCGAAGCATTTCTCCGTCAGTGGGTTCTCCCTTAGAAACCTAAGAACCCATAACCATCCAAAGAACTTCCAGCAGGATTGTGTGACTCGATCACGGTACCTTACCTCCCCGAATCCGCCTTTCCCGAGCGTCCTGAACTCGTAGAAGTATTTCTCGGTGATGGGCTGCTTCTCGTACTCCTTCCACTGTAGGAACTTGTCAAAGAGCGGGCTCAGCGTGTACTCCGTGAACGGCTTGCCTTTGAGGAACTCTCTGACGGCCTCTTTCACTTTCCCCATCATCACCACTTCGAAATCTTTCTCCGTCACCGCTTTGCACTTCTCCAAAGCTTCTCCGGTCAGACAGGACAGGAAGCTCTTGGATCCTTCCTTGCAGAATTGGTTGATGATGTTGGTGCATGCTTTGTCCTTGGCGGCGCCTTCAGCCAGTTCCCAATCGTTCAGCTCGTCCAGGAACTCTGCGGCGACGGCGTACTCGGGCGTCTCTTTCAGATATTGTCTGAATAACTTCTTCCCGATGGGCTGGAGTTCACACAGGGATTCGAAGTCCTGTCCCACAGACGCCCGGATGGGTTCGCATTTCTCCGGTTTGGGAAGGGCGAGACTCTGGCGTCTTTTCCGCAGCTCCTTCTCGTCTCCGCCTTGAGCTTTCAGGTAAGCCGTGTTGGCCACCAGGTTATCCAGAGCGCTCATGTCACACATTTTGACTGTTTAACTTAAACTTTAATCTCCACGGGGAAAAAAAAATCTCCAGAGCTCCAGAGTTTTCGTGTTTGTGTGTTTGTGTGTGACTCGCTCAGATGCTGAAATCCGAATGAGCCGCTCTGACGCACGACCAAAAGACACCGTAATTACTCATTTAGAATTAAATACCTGCCAGGGATTTCGGCTTAAGTCCCTTTGTGCGGTCTGTACCTGTGCACTATTCAGGGAAGAGACCTCATAAGAGGGTTCTCCCGTAAGAAGCTTTAAAGCCCAGCTAAATTTGGCCAAACGCTGGACGGAGACTCAGGATAAATGGCTCTTTAGTGAAGTGCCAGAAAGAGAATTATTATTATTATTATTATTATTATTATTATTATTATTATATGTGAGCAGGGTTGAAAACAAACTCAGCATGAGATATTGTCATACCAAAAGATTTTATATGAGTAATAATTTTATGATATATATTATGATGTATTTTGGGACTGAAACAATATGATATCTGCGCAATATCACGGATTTCAGTATTTTATTTCTTTTAAAAACTCATTTAAAATCCTACACATTTTTGTGAGATGATTCTATTTATACATGTTTGGTTTAAAATGAACAATATCACTATTTCAGATTTATTTATTCATTAAGTTGTAAAACACACAAAATTATTCATCGTTAATAGCCAAAAGATAAACATTTACCTTTTGACAAAAAACCCCCCCAAAACAACAAGTTAAGAAGATATCGCAGGTAGGTTCAGACTAAAATAACTGTGGAGGGAAAAAACGTGTAAAATCTCTGCCTTCAGAAATCAAGAGGTTTAGTTTTCTGTCTGTTTATCTGTAGTCCATCTTCTCTCTCTCTCTCTCTCTCTCTGTTTATCTGAACAGGGACTAAAATGGATTCAGGTCTCAAAGCCGATTAACCCCGATCACATTCCCTAAACACTCTGCTGCACTTCTCATAAATATAAACCTGTATTTAACGATTTTGATAAACGTCTGTTTGTATTCAGTTCGTTCTTAAATGAACAAATCTGAAATTCCAACACATTTTTTGTTGCTTTGGTTTAGCACCGATGCTACGAGGCTAATGCGGCTAACAAGATATCGAAGTTTATAATCTCCAGTTTAGCATCGCGTGCTAAATCTGTCAGTCTGTGACTCACGATCCGGATCGAGCGGCGCGATTTACCAAACTTTCACTTCATGCTTGAGACAGAGAAGAAAAAAAAAACATATAAATAAGAATAATTTCAATACTTTGCCTCAAAAAGAATGAAGAATTTTTTTTCTCCAGAGCAAATAAAAAAAATCATTTCATTATAATTTGGTTTAAAATCCTTAAGTAAGTTTTTTATTTTATTTATTTATTTATTTATTTATTTTGATGGCACTAATACTAGTAGGACCACTTTAGGTCGTCTTATTTATAGTGTCCTGAAGCGTGAGTTAAACTCATCACGTCACCTCACACTCCTCCTCGTTTTACATCAGTTCTCTCTTTCGCTTTTTTCTCACACACTCGTTTAACACCCGACTCTCTGCATCGGCAGATCTGCTTTTTTTTACTTTTCTAGATCAGTCGTAATGCAGTGTGCTCACTGCCCCATTTAGCTCTGTAGAGTTATTATTACACCTAGTGGTCAAACATGGAGAAAAAAATATCAAAAAGGTCATTGCAATTTAATATCTCGCAATTCTGACTTTATTTCTCGCAATTATGAGTTTGCGTCTCACAATTCTGACTTTTTTTTCATGAAATTTACATGTCCGCATGTCATTTGGTGCATTACAAAGAATGCACCAACAAATCATCAATCATTCTCTATAAATATGTTATATACGGTAAGAACAACACTCAAAAGCTAGTCAAGACAAGGAAAACCAGACGCTAGTGCGCACTCCTTACCTGAAGTTAGTCACATTTCAGGTACTGTGTCAGGTGGACGTCTATATCGTGAGATTAAAGTCAGAATTGTGAGATGTTTTACAGAATTACACGGGAATTGATACACGCACTAATAAACAGAGGCCCACTGGGGCGGGAATCCTGCTGCCCCATGTGCAGGTGGAGGAGCAGCGGTCAAGGCAGTTAATATCAGGGTTGCCAAAGATCTAGTTTTATAGCAATAAATTAATCATAATAAATCTCTGTGTAAGTCACTGTGTCTCCCTTTGCTACCACCTGCATTTTCTGCCTAGTTTCATGTCTTTTAGTGTTGCATGCAAAATTTACAAAGCTAACCATGAACTGAATTTATGAAATTGCTGTTTTGGTGAAACAGCCGATGAAGAACGTTGGTTAAAGGAAACAGCAGAACCTACAGTGATCACAGAGAACCTTTATTAAAGTCATTCCACGACAGGTCTGCATGTACACACGTTACAAACTCCACCTGCTTTCTTAGGTAACAGCAGAAATAAGACTGAAGAATAATCCGGATCAACGGATTTCCGTCGTTGGTGGAACTGCGTTGGGGTGCCAATACTTAAAAAAAAACCCCAAACAGTCAGTTAATAATGAAATAGATTGTGCGTGTATATTGTATTAAACCTCAGGTCAGGTCAGTTCTGTAAAAAAGTTGGGAATCTCCGCTCAGTCATAAATAACAACGAATAAAAAAATACGATTCTGTAAACGATATATCACGTATAAAGTGAGGGAAATGACGTAAACGTTAAACTCGTAAACCAGTTTTACAAAGAACATGAACGCTATAAAGCTGTAATTTGTTATTTAATGTAATATTATTATCATTTCCACTTATGGACAGTTTGTCAGTAATTGTGTATATAATATAAAACATAACACATAACACGTCCTCATTCTAGTACAAACAACCACATGTTAGCGTGTTAGCACGACCTCACACAAACACGTATACTGTGTATAAAGCTGAAACAGGACGCAGCGCTACTTTGCAGAATATAAACAGTACAATACAAGCTTCACAGTTATTCTCAAATAAAATATTTACAGTAATTACAGTAAAATCCATGTTTTTTTCTGCCATAGTGGCGTAGCGTTACTCTGTGGGTCTAACCACGTGTCGTTGTGCTAATGGATACCACATGAAGGTTTTAGATGCAGACGTGTTCCCTTGATCACGTTAATCAGTGCTATTGTTGCCCCCCCCCCCCACCCCACCCCCCCAAATGTAAAATAGCATTGCGAATCAGCTACTTCGTAATTAGCAGACTGTGTTGATTACGGAAAGCCGTCAGCCCCGCCCCTCTGCATTTTTATTGGTTGGCAATTTTCACGGTGATGAACATGAAGCACTTAATGTGACATGAAATAAACTTCCTGTAAATGACGTTTTTGTACACTGCGTTTTTCCATACAAGATAGGCATGACTTTTTATTTGTTTTTGAGGATAAGTACAGTAGACGACTAGTTCCCGTGTCACTTCCTGTTGACAGAGCCGCTACATTTTCACATTGTACTTTCCTCATGGTTGCTGATGTGGTGTTTGTTCTCGTCGTCCCACTCGCCGTCAGACATGTGGACAGTAACGGTACCCGTGCTGTGGCTGGTTCTGGTGCTGCTCACTCCTCCTGAGGTACTGGTGATTGTCCCAGTACTCCCACGATGTTCCACACTCGCTCCAGGCTCCAGGGTCATGCTTTTGTTAAAGCAGCGAGGGAAGAATCGTGGGAGTTCCTTGTTGAGCTCCTTGCATCGCAGGCCGTAAACGACCGGACTGAGAAACTGCGAGATGCTGAAGATCAGGAACGTGATGACTGCAAGGACGAGCACCTGGTGCACGCGGGAGATAATGATGAAGGTGGGTAAGATGTGCAGGCTGATCTGCAGCATGTGGATGAGGATGGTGCGTCGTCCTTTACTGTTGGACTGAGAGAAATGACCAGCTTGGTGACCCTCCAGATAGATGAGGATGTAACTGCTGAAAATAAGCAGCACCATGAGGAAGAGGAGCAGGAGCGCGCTGATGATGCACGCTTTACCCTCCAGAACCGTGGAGCACTCTATGTCCAGAGAGATCATGTAATGCCACGGCTGCTGCGCGCACGCCAACACCGTAAACACCACCGGATTGATCAGAGCCAGTGTCCACATCACGAATATCACCCAGCGGTACAAGGTGCACACCAGCGCTTCGTATCGCAGCGGGCAGTGCACGGAGAGGCACGTGCACATGCACATGAGGGTGAGGGTGAAGACGAGGCCGCGTGCCATCACGACCTGCAGGTCGAACAGGATCCAGCAGGCGAGGCGGGCGATGGGGAGACGCAGGGCGCGCAGGCCGTGTAACACTCCGCCCACGGCGTTGAAGCCCGTCAGGCAGATGCAGTGCTGCAGCAGCAGGAGGTAGTGAGCGTTACGGCGAAGATGCGGGGAGCCGTGTACCGTCACCGCGATCACGTACGTGAACACGCCTATAGCCATGAACATCACAGAGTGCACACATGCCTTCACCATGTCCAGGAGAGGCTGATTATCAGAGCTGTTCATTATGCCTGAGAGAAAACAGACAAATCAATCAATCAATCAATCACCTTATCATTTAACAAACCGATCAATCAATCAGTATTACTGTAATTTATAAATCAATCAATCATTCAATAAATCAATGGCTCGACAAATCAATCAATCAATCAACTTTGCGTTTTATAAATAAACCAAACGATGCGTTCACCGATCAACCAATATATCAATTATTTTACTAATAACCTGGTCATCTCTCTAGTGCTTAGAATTTTTTACTATAGTTTTACACACATTTCACATTCGTTAGTTAATTTAGTGAAACAAAACTCCTGTCCTCCCACCTGTCTGTCCTCCCACCTGTCTGTCCTCCCACCTGTCTGTCCGTCCGTCTGTCAGTTTACAATCAGGCTTCAGGTTTCACATCTTTCATATTCAGCAGGATTTAAAAATAAAAAGGAGAGAGAGACACACAGAGAGAGAGAGAGACAGAGAGAGAGACACAGAGAGAGAAAGGGAGAGAGAGAGACACAGAGAGAGAGAGAGACACAGAGAGAGGGAGAGACAGAGAGAGACAGAGAGAGAAAGGGAGAGAGAGAGACACAGAGAGAGGGAGAGAGAGAGGGGGAGACAGAGAGAGAGAGAGAGACACACAGAGAGAGACACAGAGAAAGGGAGAGAGGGAGAGAGAGAGAGAGAGAGAGAGGGGGAGAGAGAGAGAGAGAGAGAGAGAGAGACAGAGAGAGGCAGAGACAGACTGAGGGAGAGACACAGTGAGAGAGAGAGAGAGAGAGAGAGAGAGAGAGAGAGAGAGAGAGAGAGAGAGAGAGAGAGGGGGAGACAGAGAGAGAGAGAGAGAGGGGGAGATAGAGGAAACCAGAGAACAAATGTACACTCTAGTGGATTAGAAATGTTCACACCTTCTTGGCTTGAACTATGATGTAAAACGACTGATTAAAAAAAAAGATGAATGAAAAGTGTCAGATCCAGCGGGTGTAAAGGTGTAAAGGTGTAAAGGTGAGCTGTAAACCCGTCTGACAGATAAACTTCACACATCTCTGCAACTTAAATGAACCACAATCTGACTAATATTTTTTTTAAATCACGCTAAATACAGGATGAATGGAATACAGAAGTCCTATGACCTGATTACAGAGTATTAAATTAGGTAAAGACATGAAGACTCGTCTCTCACCTGTGTGAAAGTGAAAATATTCGTCCATGCGTGAGGTTTCTACATCTGCAGCTCCATTTAATCTGAGTTCCTTTTCACACCTCTCTCTCTCTGTCTCTCTCTCTCCTGAGCTCTCTCTCTCTCTCTCCTGAGCTCTCTCTCTCTCTCTCTCTGTCTCTCCTGAGCTCTCTCTCTCTCTCTGTCTCTCTCTCTCCTGAGCTATTGATGTGCTTTACTCCTGTTATTATTTGTGTACGTGTTATCAAACCAATCGAGCTAAAACTTCTAAATGATGTGTTATAAGGATTAAGAACAAGCGAATGAATATTTTTCAGTTCCATTTAAAACCTCCTTTTTTTTATTCTTGAATAAAAATAATAAAATTGCTAAGAAACATTCCGATGTCTAGCAAAATCACATGACTGATTTAATGATGAAATAATTAGTCTTTAACGTTTAAAACACATATAAAGTGTAAAGGCGGCTGTGTCTCAGGTGGTAGAGCGGGTTGTACACTAATCGTAGGGTTGGCGGTTCGATTCCCGGCCCACATGACTCCACGTGACTCCACGTGACTCCACATGACTCCACGTGACTCCACATGACTCCACATGCCGAAGTGTCCTTGGGCAAGACACTGAACCCCAAGTTGCTCCCGA
>JANDJT010000103.1:22860552-22871921 GCA_024331685.1 Stegophilus panzeri
TTTATGTTTAGCCTTAGCCACAGTATTTTGCCGAGTTGTCTTAGTGTCTTTGTTTTGTTGTTTGTTTGTTTATTAAACTGTTTGAAGATCTGCGCTTGCTTCCATATCTACCTTTTTATCGTGACACTCACACAGACACTCACACACACACACACACCTGCTGTAGCAGTATGTCTCCGATCCTGAGGATGATGAAGTTCTTCCTGTTGCTCAGATGTGTTGAAGTGTGCTTTCTGCTCTCCATCTCGCTCAGGAAGTTCCTGTGCAGAGTTATGAGGTCATCCAAACATGGGAAAATCTGACCAATCACATCCTGTTCCAGCTGCACCTCCTCCAATAAGCCACGCCTCAAAACATCAATCATCACCGTGAGAGTCTGAACGTGATGAAACTCTGTCTGCATGAGCTCTGAAACCAAAACTCACATTAACCAATCAGAGAGAAGAAGAAAAGACTTCAGTAACCAATCGGATCACAGCACTTACTTTAGATTCATCAGTGATAACGTTCTTCTGGTTTACAGGTTTGAGATCAGAGACCTCCAAAGTGTAAATTATTTTTCTAAACAGATTATTAAAACTGGAGCACCGAGTGCATTGTGTTGCCATGGTAACTGACCGTAGATCACTTCCTGTCTTTTCACAGTTTTTCGGGCAAGCGTGTGTGAGAATTCAAAGCCGACAACAGCACTCCATGACTCAGCGGAATAATCCAGTGGTGCAGGAACTGAGCCATACACACACACACACACACACACACACACACACATTAACACATAACAATACACACACACACACACACACACATTAACCATAACAATACACACACATATACACACAAACACACGCACACACACACACACACACACACATTAACACATAACAATACACACACATATGCACACACACACATCAAGACATAATACACACACATATGCACACACACACATCAAGACATAACAATACACACATATACACACACACATACACACACACATTAACACATAACAATACACACTCATATACACACAAACACACACACACACACACACACACACACACACACACATTAACAAAGGATAAACACATACAACATGGTAATAAAGCGTGTGTTTGTAAAAAAAATCACTTCCTGTTTTTGTGAATAAATGGATCAGAATTGCACCTTTGATTTCGCATGGAGTTGAGGAACTACTGATACACTGACCAATCAGAGACCACGATTTCCTCATTGTCATCTCATGACCACACCCCTCACTATTACTCCTCCTCCTCCTCCTACACACACACACACACACACATACACACACACACATTAATACAGAATAATACACAGACACGCTACATTCAACATACCTGAGTGTTGAAACTATATATTTCTATATTTCTATCGCTCTCTCACTCTCTCTCACACTTTCTTTCACACACACACACACCTGTGTGAGGTGAAGTTTTTATGGCTGCTGCTGAACAGGGATGGAGAGCTGTGGCTTGATGAACCTAAGTAAGAGTATAATAGAGACGTAAACACACACAGACTCCACCCATTGCCACACTCACTCATTACTGCTGACTACAAACATTGCACCTTCTAAGGCCCATGACCACATAACCTGTTAGCTCCACCCTCATGACCACATTAACTACTTCTGCTAGTAACCAATCAACAGCCATGCCCACTCATTCCACCATGCCCACTCATTCAGTTCTGCTTCAACATGACATTATTTCCCAAACATTTTGGGAAAATGACCCCAAATGGACATTATGAATTTCCTGCGCACCCAAGCCTTGACCATCCAACATCTTTCCATATTTATAATATAGGATGGTAACATTTGAACATTTTATTGTGTTAGTAACATACTTATATGTAAAGTGACTAAAAACCACTGCACTGGCTTGCCAGTTTAGTGGGAAGCGTTGTGTTGTTATAAAAAAATATTATCCACACTGGGGTGATATGAAGCAGAGGGGTTTTGTTTATACTATAATTTTTTTTTTTTACTTTTTGTGCATGATTTTGCATGTATGCGCAGAAGATGCGAGCGGTGTCGTTCACAAACATATGAGTTCTGTCTCTCTTAAAACATTCCGCCACCGATTATTGGAATTGACCTGCATCTGAAATTAACAGCTCTTTGATTTTGACATTCCAAACTATTTATTAATGTAGAAAATCCAAAACAGAGCTTTCAGTAGGTTTGAAGGCCACAGGAGAGGTTTTTAAAATTCTAGCTCTAACACTAGCTGTAATAGGCAAACAGGTTAGTATAAATACTCAATATCTGTCTAGAATAGTACATAAGGATAAGATCTGAGGCATAATGATAGTTTGTTTAGTAGAGTTAGATGGACAAAGGAATTTATTTATTTTTATTGCTGCACTACACTACTGCAGCATGTCAGGATAGTGAAAAAGACTATTCATTTGTAAAATAAATTAATTAAAAAAGGAAGAGATTGTGAGTTTCTCTCCTGAGCCCATTTATAAATCATGTGGTTATGACCCATAGTTTGGGAACCCCTGCATTATGGGTTCTACTGCAGGAAACAATCAGAACTCTTCAGGAGGTGCTATAACTTATTTAATAATATAATAAAAACCTGCTACTGCTGATGAGTCACATGATCAGAATGGAGAAAAACAATTGGCTCACTCACAAAGCAACATGGGGAGTGTGGTTGCCTTCAGCGGGACCTGAGGAAGAAAATGAATATTTGTTATATTTGTTTATCATGTTTATTAATTTGATTAATTTATTATAATACTTTAATGCTTATTTATATTATTTAATTGATTCAGTAAAATTTAAGGAAGTTACAGGTTGGGTGAGTGGGGGTTTGGTTTAATCATTTCTGTACTGTATATCAGTGTAATATGTAATATCAGTAGTGTAGCGTAGTGTAATATAGTGAGGTGTAGTGTGGAGTGGTGAACTACAGTGTAATGTAGTGTACTGTAACATGGTATAGTTGTTCTAGTGTTGCATAGTATAGTGTGGAGTTGTGCAGTATAGTGCAGTGTACTCAAGTGTAGTACAGTCTAGTGTAGTGAACTGTAGTTTAGCATAGTGTAGTGATGTGTAGTATAGTGTTGTGTACTGTACTGTGTTGTAATGTAGTGTTGCATAGTAAAGTGTTGTGTAGTGTAGTATAGTGTAGAGTAGTGTTGTACCTTGTGTGTGACTTTAGTTTGAATTGATGTCCACACTGTCCATTTGCCTGTCTCCTCCACAACTGCTCCTTCATTAACAGTCAACTTACTGAAACACACACATGACTTTGACCTTACAGTGTGTGTGTGTGTGAGTGTGTGTGTGTGTGTGTGTGTGTGTGTGTGTATGTAGGGCTGGACAATACTTAATAATTGTAATTCATTACTATACATATGTATTATTAAGGTTTGAAGCCATCACTCAGGAGCAGGCAGAGAAGCAGTGGGTGCTCCAGATGCTGCTGCAAGCTACACCTCCTCCAGCTGCAACTCCTCCATCATAATCTCCTCCCTAACCCTGACCCTAATCCTAGCCTCACCAGCTAGACCACCCATAACGCTCATGAAGATGTTCTCCACAACTGATTTGGAGGCCTTCATAGAGCTCCTCGAATGTGTGGCAGCTGCGTGAGTATGGCCAGAGGATGAGTTCCTCCCGGCTGCCCTTTTAACTTAGCACAGCAGCTCAAGGGCAGTGATGGATGCTCTCAGAAGAGTGGAACGAAGACGGAATTCTCAATCTGGTGGTGCTGGAACAGTTCATCTCACGGAGTGGGTCCAGTACAACCAACCGGCGTCCCTCACTGACACCATCCAGCTAGCAGAGGATCACCTGCTTATGTCCATGGCAGCTCTTCTCTCTCTCTCTCTCTCTCTCTCCTTCCACATTCCCTGCCCTCACATCCCACTCCCCCGCCATTTGTAGTACTCCTCGCCTTTCTCTCTGGTATCTCCCACTGCTCCCTCTCTCTGAAAAGCCTAATTCAATGTGGGGCATTGGGAAAT
The DNA here is from genome assembly GCA_024331685.1 of Stegophilus panzeri. Lineage (NCBI taxonomy): Eukaryota > Metazoa > Chordata > Actinopteri > Siluriformes > Trichomycteridae > Stegophilus > Stegophilus panzeri. The sequence continues at coordinate 22,864,555 of JANDJT010000103.1, forward strand.
GCACAATTGGTAATGGTAAAGTGCATGCAGGGGGATCCTCTGGTACCATTAATCAATTTTGGAGACAAAAGCAGTTTTATGTGGGAAAAACTGCAGAAATATTTTTGTGCCGATCACTCGTTGATATCTGGAACTTCAGCCGTTCAAGTTCGAGGCGGTCCACAGACTGGGATACAGATGCCAGTAGCTGATGTTCTTTCCCACCAAGACTGGGGACAGTCAGCTGCAGACCAGACAGCTCCCCAGCCTGGGTCGGGCGGCTGGGCTGTGTGGCCAATTAACTTCTCTGCTATATAGTATGCTTTGTTTGTTCTTTCAGGAACGCATTAAGTGAGAGAGAGACAGAGGGTTGGCAGAGTTCACAATCAACGCACCCGCATGGAGAGTGATTTAGTTTGAATTGAACTTGAAGGAGGTGGAAACTGTGAACTGTTGAGATGGCAAGTGCACTGAAAAGTGTGGCTGAGAAAACAAATAGAGCTTGAAGCTTCGAGAAAACTCCGCCTGCCTCTTGTCTGAGTCCTCCTTCACACACAGATAAACACTATGTTCTACAACCTTCCTAGAACGCATGAACTAATTTGCTAACATTTATTGTTAACTATTTATCTTAATTAGCTTGTTTTCTTTGCAAATTGCAGGTTAGACTAGCATAAATTCCAGTAGCTAACATAATTGGCTAGGCAGAAAGTGAAATTCTAGCTAATGATAAATACTGCAAACTTACAGTGATTGAATGATGTGTTCTAGAAAAACTGTGTTGGTTCTAATCATGTTCTAACAGTTTTCAATAAGCAATAAAATTTACTTTTCACATGGAAACATGACTTTACTTTATAATACAATTAACTTTTACTTTCACTTGTGTAAAAAAAAAAGTTTTCCGGCTAGATACTTCCACTTTTAATTTGCAAGATTATCTACATTGTCCCATAAGTATAATTTCTCAGTATTATGTCTACCCGTGTGTGTGTGTGTGTGTGTGTGTGTGTGTGTGTGTGTGTGTGTGATTGTACCTCTCACTGACGAGAGCTGTTTCTTCAAGATACTCTGACAAGTTAAAAAAAGTAAAAGAAAAGACTAGTAAGTAAAAACAGCTTACTTCATACACACATACACACACACACACACACACACACACACACACACACACACACACCTGTGCAGGCCAGTGTACATGTTCTGCTCTCAGTCTCAGTGTAGTGTTGCTGTGGGGGGAAATATTAGATTTTAATATTAAATTATATCCTGTAATTGTTTCAGATGTTAATATCAAAGATAGAAGTGTATTGGCTTTATTTATTTAACTCTGCTGAATTAAGGGAAAATTCACACTGGACTCTATAAACTAAAAATAAACTGCACTGTGATACTGTGACTACATACTGATATTAAATTACACAACACTAATAGTGTGTTTTATTTTATGTGGGTGTGTGTAATAAATCAATCAATCAATAAATAGTGAGTTTCTGTAAAACTGTCTTGAGACAGTTTCCATAAAATTACCTAACCCTAACCTTAACATGCTAAAATAATAAGATAATATAATATATTCAAAACTTTCTAGAAGTATTCCTAAAATAATGTATTTTACCTTTTGCATGTCTATGTATTCATGGTTAAACACAGCTGCAGTGTTTGCCTCAGTGTCTGATCCACCTGTCAAAAATAATAAAAATGGATCCATTTCTTTCCTTTTTTTGGTCATAACTTCCTGTTCTTCTTACCCCACAGCCAACTGTTTCTTTTTATTTAAGCCCTTTGACCTCCACTTCCCTTTCCTTTTGGTTTATCTGTTTGTAGTTTCAGTGTTTTCTGAGTTGCAGGAACACTTCAGTTATAAATTAAATGTCCACATTCTCTCTTTTCCAAGACATGTTCAAGGTGTCACATTCCCTTCTTCAGTTTTGCACTGGAGCTATGAGGCTAATGTAGCTAACAAGTAATAGAAGCTTGTGACCACCAGCATAGCATGGTGAAAACTGTTTTAACTTGACATTCTTTTGAGGTGTTCATGTGTAAACAGATTTTACCTGAGCTGATGGACAGTAAAAGTTCTTCATCTTCAGGGTCGCTGCAGCTGCTGATTAAATCCTGATGAAAAGCAGGGACCGGTTATTTATAAACTACAAAATCACATTAAAAATCAGAATTAAAAAAATAAAATAAAACAAAGACACTCAACTGTGTGTGTGACTACAGTGTGAGGAGATTCTCCAGACTGAAGATCTTCTGGATTAAAGAGAGACAGCAAACACACTGTGTTAGGACACACACACACACACACACACACACACACACACACACACAATATATGTAATCAGAGATTTAAAATTACAAACCTGAAGATGATGATAAAGACTCATGATCTGATCTGCACTGTATAGTTCCACATAGTGATGTAATCTAAACACACACACACACACACACACACACACACACACACACACACACACACACACACACACAGGGTCTGTGGATGAGGTCTGAGGGATTTGTGTTCATTTGGGCTTAGATGCTCATGACTGAGGACTCAACAGTGACTAATGGCTGATGGCCCCCACAGTGCAGGACATCTGGGATGTGAGGGTGAGGTTTTATTATTCTGTGAATGTGTGTGTGTGTGTGTGTGTGTGTGTGTGTGTGTGTCTGTCTGTGTGTGTGTGTGTGTGTGTGTGTTTTATACAATGCATGTGCCTGTTTGCTACCTGAATGTTCTGTGAATTTCTCACCTTGTGTATGAGGGCAGAATCTATGACACAATCTCTGAGCAGTAAGATGGCTGAGTGTAGCTGAGTAGAGGACACACATTCTGACACACACATCGAAAGTGACATCACTCCAAAAGCATGAATAAAGCGCAAAAGGTGGGATGAGTCAATTCGAATGTGAGACACTCCGGCAGGTGGAGTGACGAGTGGATTTGGAGGACTGGGGGAGAAAAACAAGAGAAGAAGAACATGAGGGAAAAAAATAAATACAATAAAAAAACAACCAGAGCTGATTAAATGTGTTACAGTGTTAGTGTTACAGTGCTGCAGTGTTAGTGTTACATTATTAGTGTTACAATGTTACAGTGTTAGTGTTAGTGTTACAGTGTTAGTGTTACAGTTTTAGTGATACAGTGTTAGAGTGTTACAGTGTTAGTATTACAGTGTTAGTGTTACAATCTTAGTGTTACAGTGTTGTAATGTATTATGTGAGAGTCTCACTGTGTGAGTAGGTGCACAAGTGTGTGTTGATTGGTCCTCCGGGCCAGCTGTAGTGGACTGTCTCCTTTCTGATTGGCTGAATTAATGACCATCAGAGCTCCAGGCTGAGAGAGCAGGAACTCACACACACGCACGAAACCCAAACGCACACAAACATGCAGCAGAGTCTCTATACACAGACACACACACATACACACACACACACACACACACACACAGAGAAAATGAACTGACAGGAAAAGACAGAAAACAGAAAAAGAGTGATAACACATTTGTTCACTGAACAGAAACACACACACACACACACACACACACACACACACACACACACACACACACTGTATCCCACTGTAATTAGTTTACTCTCTGGTTGTCATGGTGATAAAATTTCATTACAGCGCTGGCTTTAATTATAACTGAATTCCGGATGTGTGTGTCAGCTGGACATTAAACAGAACACACACACACAGACACACACACACACACACACACACACACACACACACACACACACCATGTGTGTGGTTCAGCAGGTTGTGGTTGGTCTGCAGGTTTGCCAGAGCAAGTGCAACTTTTTTATCCATCTCTGCTCGCACAGTGCTGTCACTCAGATCGTATTGACCAATCAGATTGCTGTATTCATTGGTGCCAAGCTGGTTGCTATGGGTTACAAAGTACTCAGCCATCTCCTGTGCATCATCCTCAACATATTTCAGAAACGATACGCCAACATACCGCAGCACTCCTCTAACATGTGTGTACGCTCTCACACACACTGTCTCCTGCTGGTTATGACCTGGACACACACACAGAATAAGATTCGCACATTCTAGACAGACAAAATAATTCACATGTAAAGCATCAAACTATAACATGTGATTTCAGTATAAATTGAAGGATGTTATTTATATTAAAGCCTTGTAGGAGGTTTTTATTTCTTAATCAATAATTATAAATGTTATTAACTGTTTCTGGGTAGATTGTCTGAGCATCTAATTCTAGTTTAGAAATTCAGCTAAAAAATACCAGTGATGCACAGAAACAGCTGCCATGACTAAAGAAATAAAACAGTTCTCTGAGCTCACATTTACAGGAATAATTAATCATTTAAACAACGTGAAACTCAGAACCAAATGTAAAATGTGACAAAAAAAACCTCTGCTGCTGTAAAACTGTCTAAAACAAAGAGAGACCAAGGAGTGAAGAGTGTTTAAATGAGTAGAGTTTACAGTATACTATTGTGTGTAGTGTGAGTGAGAAGTGTTAGTGTGTAGTGTTAGTGAGTAGTGTTAGTGTGTAGTGTGAGTGTGTAGTGTTAGTGTGTAGTGTGAGTGTGTAGTGTGAGTGAGTAGTGTTAGTGTGTAGTGTTAGTGTGTAGTGTTAGTGAGTAGTGTTAGTGTGTAGTGTTAGTGAGTAGTGTTAGTGTGTAGTGTTAGTGTGTAGTGTTAGTGAGCAGTGTTAGTGAGCAGTGTGAGTGAGTAGTGTTAGTGTGTAGTGTGAGTGAGCAGTGTGAATGAGTAGTGTTAGTGTGTAGTGTTAGTGTGTAGTGTTAGTGAGTAATGTGAGTGAGCAGTGTGAATGAGTAGTGTTAGTTACCTGGCGTGATGAAGTAGGTCAGTGTGTGTACTTTAGTCTGTAGAACGTGAATTAAACTCGAACCTTCTAAAACCACAAACATTTCCTCCGATTCTGTTTGAGATGGAATTAACATGAAGACTCTTGCCTGTCCCTGACACACACACACACACACACACACACACACACACACACACACAGACATGCCATGAAAAATTATTCCTTGCTCTGTGTTTGAGATGTTTTTGGTTCTAGCTTCCAAAGTATCTTACAAAGTATTTTTTTTTCTTAAATTTTAACACTTCATTGAAAGTAAATAAGCTGAAAATAAGTGATGGTGTGTATCAGTGTGGCTGATAATACAGATCTACTGTTATTTACCTTTAACAGCACAGAGGTAGAGCATAAACAACTCGGTTTTAACTGGATCTAGCTCATCAACAGTTATTCCTTACTGTTAAAGGCTGAAATGCAAGAAGAAGTACTAGATGGTGAAATGAGTGAAAATGATGGAGCTGCTGAGATACACCGGTGACTTCGGCTGAACAAGCAGTAGCTGTTTATGGTTTATGGAGTGAAATATCAAACTGAGAAAACCAGCAAGCACCAACAGCTGGAAAAGCTCTTCATCCAATGCTTTCCAAAGTAAGCAAAGAAATATTTAATACAAATGGAAGCGTTTGTATTTAAAGTCCCTGTCTTGTGTAAACTCTAGGATTAGAGTGAAAGAGTGAGAGATGGAAATTTTTAGGACGTTAATTAAGAAGATGGAGCTTCAGGTGTGGTCCAAAGACTTAGTTCAGAAAACCATTTCAAGGCATCTTTTCTGTGCGGACTGTGACCTGCCCGCATCACATTTCATTTGTATCTGTAGACTGTGGATCTATCTATCTATCTATCTTACACAAATACACACTAAAGACTATGTGACTATAATTTAATCCTAAAAATGCATATAACCAACCTAGATTTTAACACATTAACAAAACACACACACACACACACACACACACACACACACACACAAATCTTTACCTACATAAAGTGGAACTTCTTTTCTGCTCAGCTCCATCAGACACATCAAAGAAAAAATAAAAAAGTATATAATGTAATATGCATATTCAAATTAATAAGGAGATACATGTATTTCCTCTACAGATAAAGCTGAAGAAGAAGGGAGAGAACAGAAAACACAGAGATGGAGGGGAGGAGCAGAAAAAAGGGAGGAGAAAATGAATGAGTAAAGGAGGAAACAGATGGATGCAGGAAAATTGATAAACAGATTAGTTAATAATGATAAATACAAACTTGTGCATTCATGAGTTTGCTTGTGTACATACCCCTAAAGCTAACATTCTAAAACACATAATATTATTAATAATTAATAAGCCTAGTTCAAGAGCTACCAAATCCCCCAGTGATAACCACACCCCTTTCAAGCCACGCTGCCTATCAACCACACCCCCTCCCAGCCATGCTGCCTCTCAGCCACACCCCTCCCAACCCCACCGCCTCTCCACCACATCCCCTCCCAGCCACACCGCCTCTCCACCACACCCCCTCCCAGCCACACCGCCTCTCCACCACACCCCCTCCCAGCCACGCCGCCTCTCCACCACACCCCGTCTCACAAAGCCAATCTAAATCTCCTGTTTACTACGGTTAGAGTTACTAGTACATTTGATTAAATTAGTAAGACAGTTATGCAAAGTAACAACTTTAACTATCAAATTAATATTTGCATAATCTCTTCATGTATTATTTTTTTATATAGTATATTATTTATGAAATGGCATAGCAACAAACAAAATCAGTACTTTTCTGCCCCTATTATTAATGTTTAATATATAATGACAGATATATCATGTAAAATACATTCTTAATATCTGAAAACCATGTATTTATGATGTGATACCATTTAACATATCAAATATGCACCTATAACCCAGAGACTGCCAACAAAACATCAGTATTTCTTGTACAAAGCTCCACCCCTTCATGGCCACCAGATGTTTTTGTTATACTTAGGTAAGTATCTAAATAATCGTAGTCAAAATTTGCCCCTCAAGATGGTACTGAAAAGATGTCTAGCTTATAAGCCTGTTAGTGTATAAGCTTATAAGACTATAAGCCTTTTTGTCCGTAGCAATCTGCCAACTGTAACTAACTACAAAACTGACATATAAACATATAAAATATAAAAACATATAAAATGACAGTGTGACATGAGACAATAGGGCAGTTAATAACTGGTGTATATATTATTTTCCTCGTGTTTATTTTGTTTCCTCATATTGGTATAAAATGGGTATCATAGCAACAGCTACAGGTTACACAATCATGGCATCTTTGGAGATTTTGATTTTAAATAAATTGCACAATGTATAAAAAGTGTAGTTTTGTGATTTACTTTACTTTGCTATTAATCAGGGGTGTCACAGAACATTTCATTTAGCTCTTTATTTAACGTTAGTGAGTTGATTTTAAATTAAGTGCAGCATCACCTGTTACTGGATATTTATCAATGAGTAAATGAGCTCAGTATCGGGCAGATATACAATACCAATATTGATTTCG
>JANDJT010000103.1:22879476-22891726 GCA_024331685.1 Stegophilus panzeri
CGGATTCATCCCCTCAGATCGTTGTTTCCAAGTCAGCTAATTCTTCTCTTCGAGAGGCGTGAGTAATGGAGAGTTTTGAGTAGCAGTTTATTAAAGGAGCTAAGGAAGGTTTTTTTTTTTTTGTATGTGCACCAACTCACGGGCCCCAACGGGGAAAAAAACACAGAAACCCAAGCGCTTGGTAAAGGTTTGAACATTTACAACAAGGTGGAACTAATACAAACTATATTGTTAGTGGTGTTTAATGTTTGTTAAGCTAACCGTCTGAGGCAGTGGTTAACTCCGGTATAGTCTTTTGTGAGGAAGAAATGAGTATTTGAGTTTACTTGTCTAAATTTGTCTACTATACATTCATACAGTTTGAGGTTGTTTTTTTTTTGTTTTTTTTTTTTAAGTTAAAGCATAAGAGGATATTTTATGAAAACAAAAAAGGGCAAGATTTGAATACAGCACAGAAAATACAGAATATAGGAAAATAATTTTTTTTTTTGTTATACATATTACTTGGCTGCTTTGAACTTTTTTTTCTTTTTCATTTAATAAGGTTTGTATATATTTGACATACTTGATATTTGTTTCTGGGGAATACCCATATAGCTCATAGTGTGTGAGTGAGGTAATTCTTCAGTGGAGGCACCGCGCTGTTATTTCTTTATCATTTCTATACATTTATGCCTGTGATAACATCATCTACTGGTAAATGTAGGTTAGCCAATTCACCATCAACTGCTAAGTACTCAGGATCCTGTTAATTAAAACCTTTTAAAGTAATAACCTCATCTAATATTACACTTCCAGTGCCAGGAAGGGGTTACAATAATAATAACGAATTATTATTATTATTATTATTATTATTATTATTATTTATTATTTTTATTATTATTAGTAGTAGTAGTAACAACTTTCACACTTTCTTCTCATTCGGTCTACAACATAATACTAATTGATAAACTTGTTGACTTCAAAGGACAAATTATTCTTTTGTTTTACAGGACAATAATAACTGGCTTAAAATGTATTTGTTTAGTCAAGCCTACCATGAGTAGAGTTTCTATTACGCTAAGCACAGTCCTAACAATCTTTTCTCTCCCTCTCTCCTTCTGTTGAGCCACACACGATTTTATGGAGATATTAGAGATCTTGATCCTTTCTGCTTTCCGGACTTGCCTGATCCGTTCGGATGCCCTACCTCTGGATGGAGCTCTCAACTCCAATTCCAGATTGCTGGGACTATGGTTGCTTCTAAGGCCAAACATACTTCATATAAAACCATAATGAACTTTCCTTTACTTTCACACTATCTGTTGTTACCCAGATGAGGATGGGTTCCCTTCTGAGTCTGGTTCCTCTCAAGGTTTCTTCCTCTTAACATCTCAGGGAGTTTTTCCTCGCCACTGTCACCACCGGCTTGCTCTACTGGGATAAATTTGCACATTTAAAATCTGTATCATGTGTTTATATGTTTCTGTAGAGCTGCTTTGAGACAATGTCCGTTGTAAAAAGCGCTATACAAATAAAATGGAATTGAATTTAATTGAATTAACTGTAAATAACAAACACAGGAACACAGCAGGTGAATAATTAACTTTATGTGGGAAACATCAAGTGTAATGGAAGGTGATGGTCAAAGACACACATGCTGATTAAGCCAATTTTCCTAAAGTCATCTGTGTGGATAAGAGCCTTTCTAACCTTGCCTTGGCGTCTGACTTCAGAGATCATGTTGTGTAAGCAGCCAGTTTAGGAACAGCTGAGGAACATTTATCTTCTGGACTCCCACTTTCGTGATAACAGCAAATATTCAATTCAGTTTTATTTGTATAGCGCTTTTTACAATTGACATTGTCACAATGCAGATTTACAGAAATATATAAATTTCCAATCTATATTTTAAATTGATACATTTGTCCCTAATGAGCAGCCAGAGGTGATGATGGAAAGGGAAAAAGTCCCTGAGATGACATGAGAAATAAACCTTGAGAGGAACCAGACTAACACTAACAGAAATAAATCTGTGCAGCCTGAAGGAAAGTCTTTCTTATCTGTTTAGTAGGAACAGAGATCAGTGGTGTGAAGTGATGATGAGGCTCGTGTTTAAATGCCTCGTGATTTTTACCTCAGGTGACGAGACAGAGACTGATGATCAGCATCATGCACATCAATGTGAGAACTCAGTAAAGTGTGGGTTTAGTGTTGGATTGTCTGTTAGCTCAGGATTACAGCTGAGATAATATAAAGATGACATCATGGTTATTAAGGACTTGAATAATAATAATAATAATATAATAATAATTATATTATTATTATTATTATTATTATTATTATTAGTGGTGCTTGAAAAGCACTACTATTGTTCTTGTGCATACTAATTATAATTATTCTTCTTCCACTTTTTATTCGGCGCGTAACTAGTCCTGCACCGTTCGTCGGAGATCGACGGGTGAGGTGTCAAATCGATCGGCTTCTTGAGGAGAGGTGTGCTATGACTTTTATAAGCGATCGGACTGCCGGAATTCCCGCTACGGAAGCTCAAATTCTGAAAATTTCCCATAGACTTGCATTGAGTTGCAAAAGTATTGGCCCTCTAAAGAGAAAGCTCTAAAAGTTTTGCCTCCATACACATTCGGCTCTAAAATATATTGGCACAAATATATTGGCATCTGTTCAGCTGTCGGAAGTATTGGCACCCCGCACGGCCAGCTCTCAAAAGTACTGGCGCCCTTGACGGTTGGCTCTAAAAACTATTGGCGCACTACACAGCCAGCTCTAACAGTCCTGGTTCCTCTAACAGGAAATGTACCGGTCTAGTGGTTGTTATTATTATTATTATTATTATTATTATTATTATAATAATTATACACTACCCTGACCCATGACTTCTGGATGGGTGGGGCTTGTGAGAAAACTGTGGTCCTAATAGAAATACTTCTGTATTGTTAAAATTAAGTAGGAGGAGGTTACTCAACATCCAGTGTCTAATGTCCATTACACATTCCTCAACTTCACTGAAACATACAACTGTCATCAGCATAGCACTGAAAGCTAATAACTATGAATAATTGTAGCATATATAGAGAAAATAGCAGTGAGCCTTGAACAGACCTAGGGATGTAAGAGTTTAAGGGGTTAATCTGATGGAGTTTATGTCTAATTGTTAGGTCTGACTTTTGGTTTTACATTTAAACAGATGAAACTGTTAATCATTGATTCCATGTGAGAAGTCTGAGTGAACACGTACACGCAGCATGCTCACTGTAGACATGTTCATGCCTGTGTTGTCAATCCCCCTCATTCTCCCATCACCCCCTAAACCCCCCACCCGCGACCGTCACTCCCCCATCACCCCGCTGCCCCACCCATGGCCCCCCTGCTGATGAATACATTTTAGCGAGGCAGCAAGAAGGGTTTTAAAAAATAAGTTTTATTGGTCTGCTTGAGACCAAAAATTCTCCTGTAAAAAATGATAACACTATGGAATATCTTGCAAACATAAATTATGGAAGAAAATAAAAATATACAAAGAATGTTAAAACCACAACTATAATGAAAATAAGACAAATATCGCATCAAATAACATTATTGTATAACAACACTGACACAATTATAAACACACACGCAAACACATTTCAATGTTTAAAGTGAAAACAGCAGTAAAATATTAACACCAGTCAATGTGACTGAAAGTCGGTGCACTGGAATGTGCACAGGTTCAAACTCGCTGAATAACACACTCCGGTGAAGAACTCACATTTTACATATTTATGTTTATAATTATTTTTGAGTTTTTCTCTGGAAAATGCCTTTAAATAATGCCATTTCTGGTGGTTTAAATCAGATAAACTGCTGTTTGGTCCATGAGTTCATTGTTTTTTTTGTAAACAGTCTATTAAGAAGCCTCTGAAAATGAACTCTCACCTTTCTGTAGCTTTCTGAGGTGTTCTGCATTTGAGAATTTCTCCAGAATTGTTCTGACATGCAGAACTGGGTGTCAGCTCAACACTGGAATCTGACTTTATAGCTTTCTGCCTTCTATCAGATTCATAAATAAATTTATCCTTACAAATTTACCAAAAAAAGACCGGTGTTACCTTCTGAGCACCAATAAACTCTTCAGGAATAATGATTTTACGGAAGTAATGTCACCATTACAGTTTGCAGCGTTAACTGTATTTAGCGAACAGGTGAAATCATCATCACTGTGGTTTTCAAAGAATAATATCGACCATGCCAGGTCTTCCAGAACATTCCCTGTTTCCTCTGATGCCTCTGTTTGGGAGGCGTGATGAAATACCTGCCGTTGAGGTTGGAACGGCCACAATTACTGAACCACCAGCCACCTGAAAGGAGAAGATGACGACATGTTAGAGCTGAGCTCAGTCCGTTTCTCTACAGTGGTGCAGACGAACATTGCGGTCGGCTTAGGTTTGCTCACCAGACAGATGTTTGGCACAGTTGAAGTCATATTTCCGGTCGTTGTCTTTGTCGCGTGTTGAAAATGGCAGACTGGATGACTCTGTGCTTAAAGAACTTTCCAGATTACCATCAGGACTTTCCAGAATTTGGAGAGAATAATCCTTGTCCTCCCCGTTCAGACGGAAACGGTACTGCACGCTTTGATGCTCGTCTCTCCAGTCAGTCATTTGAATCTTCAGGATAAAATCTTCATCTTTAGTCAAACGGTACATTTTCTCGAGTCCGAGCCAAAACTCACCTGCACATTAGAGACGATTTTACTTTAAAAGCCTCTGAGATTCCTTATGATCAGATTAATATTGAAATTCTTTAACTGATAGTAAAGTAAGTAAAATCTGAGATAATGTTAATGTTAACACAGGCTAAATGCTAACTGCTAAAGCTTCCTGTGTTTTCAGATCAGAAACTCACCATCAAGGTTTCCGAATCCGTTTTGATATTCGTTCCACAGCTGATCAAAATCTACAGATCCATCACGGCGTCTCTGGATAACGGTCCAGCCACCATCTACACACCCACACACACACACACGTGTCAGTAAGAAATGTACAATTATAATTTGCTATGTTTATAGACAATTAATTTGTATTTATTTAGATTTTTATTCTCATTTTTCTTGCTACTAAAATTAACTGAGTAACAAAAAGCAGTTTGGGCTTCATGCTGATTTACAGAATTGGATTTTAAATGCAAAACCTCTGAAGGATTTATTTATTTATTTATTTGGCTGATTTGTTTGCATTCGTACCAGAAGTCATTTCGCAGTAGACGTGGAGTGGCGGCGAGTCACGAGGCTGCAGCGTATAAACTCCGCTTGCTGTCTCTCCACGCAGGAACACATCGTGACAATTTGATGCTGTTGCTGCAAAGTAACATTAAACACACGTTTAACATAACAGTTCAGCACAGATAGGTGTGTGTGTGTGTGTGTGTGTACGCTTATATGTAAAAACCTTAAGTGAGAGATTTTTATTTAGGTTAACTGGACAAATTAAAAGCTGTATGTGTGTGTGTGCGCGTGTGTGTGCATGCGCGCACGCATTATTGTTCCTTTGCAGCAATTTGGAGATTCCCATTTGGAAGCACTGAGTGTGTAAACATGACCTTTCCCCTAGTTCCCAAGCTGACTTCCCTCATCTGCTGTTCATTACGTGCGTGGGTGCACGCACACACACACACACACACACACACACACACACACACACACACACACAGTCATGCCTCTTTCACGTGCACAGCAGTGTGTGTGTGACGTCACAGTGAGTGAACAGCGAGTGCTGACATTTGCGATGCAGCCTCAAGAAGACACAATGGACAAAACAGGCTACTAAACACCACCAGTAACACCATTAAAACCATTAAATACCCCACTCGCTGTGTAAGTCACTGAACTGAAAGTATTTTAATCTGATTCATAATTACACAACTCCATTTAGACACTTCATTTTTTTCACATTTGCATAATCCAGTTCAGCTTTATTACAAAGGGGATTGTGTGTGTGTGTGTGTGTATGTGTGTGTCTGACAGATCTAGGCTATAGGTCACACTGCTGGAGGAAGTGACTGCACTTTTCTTTGTGACAGAATGAAATCTCCTCAAACAGCAGAAAGTCTGTACAAAGTTCATGAGCCAAAAATATTCATCTGTGTTCCATCTGGATCAGAGCCAGAAATCTGATCTAAACCTCAACGTCTCTGCAGATCGGATCAACATGCCTCAACTTTCACCTATTTGGATATTTTACAACTCATTTTGATTTATTCAATAATACCATCTGAACTCAAAAGTATTTCATTCTTACCTACTACACATCTACAAACAATAATTATAATAATGTTCCCTTTTATCAGGCCACTTAAGATGTGTATTTTAACTGATTTTTGTGCTGCACAAAGTATTGGCACCCCTCTAGGGGGGTCCAACAGATATAAGTGGGTGGGTTTTATTTTACTGTGTGTGTGTGTACACTTTGATTAGTACACTTCATTAGTTACATGATATAATGCTGTGTAACTGTAATAACATGTGTAATAGACACTTATACCAGCAAATACAATGTGTAATTAATTATAATAATATCTACATATTTTTTGTGTGGTGTAAAACTCACCGGTGTCCTGTTGTTCAGTCCGAACTTCATCAGCACTCGGGTTCAGTCTCTCCTTTCTCACCTGGATCTGTAAACCACAGAAATAATTATCACATAAACAGTATTGTGATATCACTGTGATGAAGTAAGTTAAATCATTTCTCAATGAAACTATTAACATAACTCACTTGACTCTGCAGCGCTCGAATACGAATGTTCTGTTTGTCCAATTTTTCCTGCTGCTGATTAATTCTTTCGACAAGTTCATCAATTCGCTGATTCTGTGCCTCCAGCTGCAACTAAAAACAAATTATAAAATAAAATAAAAAATAGGCATGTGGAATGTGAGGGTTTATTTAATACACTTCAGAATAATTAATACAACTGAGTGATGAAAACACAGCAGTCATCAGAATAAAAATCACCTTTAAAATCATTGTAAACATTAAAACAGCTGCAGCGTGGCTCAGGACTGAAACTCTACACACTGATCTGAATTCTACAATATAATCATGACAGAAGGAGGTATTCAATTTCACTCTGTTCTTCTGTGAAAATATTCCTGCACGTACACGCACGTACGCTTCTGCCAACACACGCGAGCACGAGCACACACGCACACATTGCAGGTGGACTGAAGTGTCATTTGACAATAATTATATTTTATTGTTCAGAGATAAACGTACCTGAATGGCGCGCGCGTCGCTGTGATTGCCGCTCGTGAGCGCGTGCCTGTCTCTCTGCACCATGTCCACTTTTTCCTCCAGGTTACCGATCCTGTCGTGCACGCGCTGTCTGTCCCTCAGCAGCTCTCCGCTTTTCTCTTGCAGGTCGGAGGACATGTTGAGGATCCGCTTCTCGCGCTCCTCCAGACTCTGCGCTCGTGCTTTAAGAGTCTCGCTTTCCTCGTGCAGACGCCGTGTCAGTGCCGCGAGCTCACTCACGCTGCCGTTAAACACTCGGAGTTTGACAGAAATGTCCCTCATCTGTCCCTTCGTTTTGTCCACGTGCTCTTTCAGACTCTGTCCGAGTTGTAGCAGGCCGTGCGCGAGCACGTTGACGTCATCCCAAGCGGCATATTGCACGCGCTTCTCTTTTCCTGCAGGAGCTTTTCGCTCGTACGGGGAACCAGAACCGGAGCTCACGAGCACCGTGATGCACAACAGCTCCGACAGCTTCATCTTCATTTCGTCGTGTGTGTAAGATACCTCCAAATATCGTGTTTGTCTCGCGCAGGGCTCTGCTTTATTTATACTCGCACTGTGCTCGGTTCCTAGCCTCTGATTGGTTGGTTCTTCCTCACAGTGTTTAACTCTTTCGGTACTCATTGACGCAACAATGCAGAGGTTTATATGATCAACATCTCGCGAGATTTAAACACAAATCTGTGCCGTGTGTGTGTGTGAGAACTGGGGGAAAGGTCACTCACTAACAGAAAAGCAGCAGATACCGTTTTCCTTTGAGTGTGTGTGTGTGTGTGTGTGTTTATCATCAATATTTATTTTTATTTATTTTTATTTTAACTATTTGAAGGAGAATGTTACACATTTTTTAAAATATAATTTAGCATTTATTTATGTTGAAACAACTTATTTGATCTTGTGTTCTTTACAGCAAATAAACCACAAAATGAACATTTATTTACTTACTTTGTGTTAACACAGATTTGTGTTTGAGGTAACAGTGAGATCGATGTAAAAACATGTCACAATTGAGCATAAATATAACACAGAAGCAACAACTTTAATTACACTGTGCATTTCTACAACTAAAGTCATTTTTAAAAAATAACTACAGCCATTTTCATGATTATGTAAAACAAAAAATGAAGAAAAGTACAAAGGAGAAGTGTTTGGTGTGTTTATTTTATTAAAATGTTTATCTTTAACAACATCTCAAGAACAGGAAAAATATCCCAATTTCCACATGAACAGTGTGCAGTTAATGGTGTGTGTATGAGCGGTGCGTGTGATCCGTGTTAACGAGTGTTCAGTCTGAACAGCTGCATTTCAGCTCAGAGCACAACAACCTTTCACCTACATTCTAAAACACATCTGTGTGGCAGTGAAAAATCCACACTTCTGGAAAATGACTGAAAATGACTACAATAAAGTTTTACACACACACCACAGGAACTGTATTTATTTAATTTACTTATAGTTTTACACAAACGGAAGGTCATTTATGTGGCTGTCACAAGGCACTAATGAAACACTGAGTAAAATAAAACTCATGAAAATCCATTTAAGAAAAGCTGTAAGGAAAAATAATGGCACTCTGAGTAATATTACAGATGGACATTGTCAACAGCAGAAAATAAATTTCACAGTTCAGCTTAAAAAGTCATTATACTTTAAAGGGCTCAGTAATAATTAAACACTGATAATAATTATATAATAATAATAATAATACACTGATAATAATTAAACACAGTCCTGTTTCACTGCCATGTGTAATAGGGATGTTACGATACACTCCAGTCATGATTTGAGTCAATTCGTGATACTGGGTTTACAATTCAACAGATTAATTCTATGGGTTGAGTAGATTGGGACTGCTAGTGTTCAACAGTACAGTTGCATTAGATGCATAATTAACAGAATGCTGATATCACACATTTCCACGATGCACATGACAACATTTTTGCATCGCCAAGGTGTAACGATATTGTAGTGGGGATATTTCTTACCTTATGCTGAGTATTGGGAGTAACCTTTGGAAAATGCATAGTGTGGTCTTGAGAGATTAAGGTTCAAGTGCGTCATGTCTTTTTGTGCCTTGTGCCTGATGTTTGCTGTCTATAAAAAGCTTTTTAAAAAAAACTAATTATAGCCTTCGACCTTCCATTCATGACACCACATAACCAAAACCAGGGTTACGGATCACACAGAAAGCAGAAAGGTGATGTTGATCAGAATTTGCTGTTTGATTTTCATCATTCCATGGAACACAAGTGTGGGAAGATCAGAACTAGACAAATGCCTGATGCTGATTCATTTCTTCAGACATCAGGTAGTGAGGGATTCAAGGTTACTGAAGGAACTGACAATGATTCCTCAAGACCATGAGATCAAGAACCTAACTTTGTTGTCTGGAGGTAGTAGGAGATAAACTTACCGGACACCTCTGTAACCTCAGGAACAAGAACACACACTGTGCATGTAATTTCGTGAGCTTTTTTCTTTGTGTATAAGTGCAGGACGTAAACAAGTGTTTTATAAACACTAATTTATATAAATAAACACTAATTGCACTATGGAAAACAACCTGATAAAATAGAAAACAGGTTTGCATGTATTTTATCAAATTCTTCAAATTTTTCTCATTTGTTAGTCGCTTTGGATAAAAGCGTCTGCTAAATGAATAAATGTAAATGTAAATCAAATCAGGCACATTAAACCCCAATATAAGAGCAACACCGCCATCTTGTGGTCCATGACTAATATTAGTATTCTTATATTCTAAACCTATTCTCTTTCTAAATGAAATGTTTCCTGCAAAGAAGCAGAAATTATGTATATTTTAATATTTTGAAATTTTATATATGAAACTGTAATGTACCATGTGCACATAAGAAAATACAGAATTTCTCATAATTGGAAATAATTATAATGTATAAGAATTTTAACACTGTATAATATGCTTGGAATAAACTAATAAAGAACAGAGCTGTAGCATAAAAACAATGTCTTGTGTTCACAAGTTACAACATAAAAAGGAATGATATTTATTTGTATTACTTGATAATACTATTAAATATTAATATATATTAACATTTATTTATTGAACTATAAAACAATGCTAAAAGCCATAAAGTCCTGCCAGTTTCCTACCACAGTGTAGAGGACACGTGATTGCTGGTTTCCATGGGATTCTGAGAGAGATAGGCTAATAATTTCTCTGTTAAATATTTATGACAGTTTGAAAATTATATTTAATCGATATAAATAAAAACTAATTTTGAGATGTTCAACTCTGTTCTGCTGTAAAGTTTAAGGTAAGTTAAGTAAAAGTGGCTGAATCCCAGATGGATTTTCATGTTTAAGTGCACTGCATAGGGTAGGACTCAGTAGCACTACACCATACAGTGCACTCTTTATCCAACAGGGACACAACTTTAGTGTAACATTCTAAACTTAAAATCTTTAAACTTAAAACGTTTTCATATTCTTAATGAATGAAATGATGGTTTGAATAGCATGCTTTAATTTACAACTCTTATAGAAGAGTCTGATTTAAAACGTTTTTTTCCACAGAATCTCTGCACTTTAGACTTTAATGATGAAGTCAGTAGGGTACAAGACACTCTTTTAGAAAACAACACACTCCTACTGCTCATTGTCACGTTACGGCAAACCAGCAACTCAATTTCCCAGAATGCACCACAAACTACAAACCGATGACTAAAACTCCCAAAGATAAACACTGTCACGTCACCTTTTCTTGAGAACTAATCGGACACACCTGTTCCCAATTACATTCTCGATCACACCACATTATTTAAGAGACTCTCGCTCGCACGCATGACACCACAGCGAGGTATTACGTGCAGTTAAGTTTTGGTGCTGCCGTGACCAAGCCACGGTGCCTTGTTTGTCTGTTCTGGTTTTGACTTTGTTTTTGCTTTCGACCTTGTGTTTTTGCCTTGCCTTGTTCGGACTATTTGCCAGATTGCTTGACCTCTGCATGTCTGTTTATTGATTTCTGCCTCATCCCTTGGACTTATTTTATTAATAATTGTTTTCACTGAATGCTGACTGCATTGTTTTTAGTGTTAGGGTTAGGGGGTTAGGGGGTTAGGGTGTGGTAAGAAGGGTTAGGGTTAGGGGGTTAGGGTCAGGGTTAGGGGGTCAGGGTTAGGGGGTTAGGGTTAGGTTTTTGAATTTACAATGCCCCCCCAAACAGTACGCCAGGAACTGCTAGGTTAGATAGGGAGCCAAGGGAAGTGCACTGGCCGGCGCTTGTTAAGTACTGCTATAGCCCAGAAAGTTAGTTGCCTTCTAAGTTGCCCGTAGTTGGGTTTTGGTTGTAATTTTTGCACCGTTTTAAATCTATTGAGCAGTTCAAGGTGACATGGGGAGGAGGAACAGGTTTTTAGGAACAGAGTAAAGTTAGATATTGGGGAGGGGGTAGAGTTTTTTTTTAGTCCTTGATTAATTTGTCGGGTTGACTTTGTTTTGTTTAGGTTGTTGGCTGTGCTTGCCAATGTCATTGTAACGTGAGTCTATGAGTATTTGAGTATATGAGTATATTTGAGTATATGAGTCTATATGAGTACTAAGGTCAGAGTTGTGGTTAGGTGTTAGGAGCAGGGATAGTATTCAGAGGTAGGATAGGTTACGGTTGGGGTTTGGTTTAGGGGTCAGAGGGTATGGTTAGTTTTTTAGGGATTAGGTTAGGATTAGGTAACAATTTATTTATTTTATGCAGGTTATGCCATGGTTTGGGACAGGTTATGTTTAGGGTTGGGGTTAGGTCTAGGGGTCAGTGGTCATGGTTAGGTTTAGGGAGGGTTAGGGTTAGGGTTAGGGGGGTTAGGGTTAGGGTTAGGGGTTAGGGGGTTAGGGTTAGGGTTAGGGTTAGGGGGTTAGGGTTAGGGTTAGGGTTAGGGGGTTAGGGGGTTAGGGTTAGGGTTAGGGGGTTAGGGTTAGGGTTAGGGTTAGGGTTAGGGGGTTAGGGTTAGGGTT
>JANDJT010000105.1:5000-13754 GCA_024331685.1 Stegophilus panzeri
GAAGCAGTCAAACCAGATTGGAAAGGTTCCAATAACTTCGCTGAATTTAAAAACTGGATCAATTGTGAATGCAAAACTTTCTCTAACAGCTTTGATAGAAACGTTAGCTTAGAGACAGGCCCATAATTATTAAAGCAACCTTCATCCAATCCCTGTTTCATAAGCAAAGGATGAACAATAGCATGCTTAAAACACTTCAGGACCACCCCAGCATCCCAAGATGAATGTATCAACACCTGGATACTGGGGACAATTACGGAAAAAGTTGCTTTTTATAATCTCAGAAGGAACAACATCAAGTGAAGTGGACGTTATTTTTATCTGGTTAACCAGATCACACAGTTCCTTTAGAGAAACAGTTCCTGTAAAGAAACCGGCAAAGCCAGCGAATTCAGGGACAGGTCTGAGAACTGTGAAGTGAAGGAAAAACGAATGGCTATCACTTTATCAGCAAAAAACGTTAAAAAATCTCTCACAAAGTCCAACTGAGGATTCCCCATGGAACTGGCAACTCAGATTAATTATTGAACTAATCGTGGTGAATAAAATCGTAGGTCTGTGACAGCGCGTAGTGATTAAATCAGAGAAATACCTAGACCTAGCTGACTTTGCTGCATTCTGAAACCTAAACAGACAAACTTTAAAAATCTGAAAGGACACAGTTAAACGATCATGATTCCATCTCCGCTTGGCTTTACGACAAGCCTGTCTGAGAGAACGAGTATAATCGTCCAGCCTGTAATAAGATTTTCGCTTTGGTCGTTTCAGCTTGAAAGGTGCAATCGAATCTAAAATATTAGAGCAAAATGTGTCAAATAAACACATCATCAAATCATCAGGCCCAGAAGAAGACTCTGCGGCATTCAAGATAGATGTTTCAACAGCATTAGCTAGATAACGTTCACTAAACTGAAAGGCAGTGAGTGAATGAATAACACAGGAGTAATAGCCTGAGGGCGTAGTCAGGACTGCAGAGCTCGCAGCAGGGACAATAAATAAAAAAACATCAACAATAGGCTTGTGATCAGAGAAGGAAGCATTTTCTATATTAACATTATCACCTGGGATTCCATATGACAATAAGGTCTAGAGTATGACCAAGGACATGTTGCCTGATTTATATGTTGAATCTTGAAGACCAAAGTAATCCAAAATTCAGTAACCAAGGTTCGACCCGGGCAGCAGACATGAGGTCGACTCTAACGCAACGCACTGTACCTCAAACGACAAGTAAATCCCAGCAGAAACCGTCCGTACGTTAAGTAATTGTTTAAAGACCATAGCAACCCCACCACCTTTTCCAGCAGACCTTGGAGTACTAATAAATAAATAAATCAATCAACAGTTGGGCGGACAGAGTTCCTCGAAGACTGTTGACTCACCAGGCCTAACCCGGGTCTCCGTCAGGAATAAAATATTCAAGTCACGTCTGGCAAACAAGTCATTTAAAATAAAAGTTTTGTTGCACACCGACCCAGCGTTAACTAGGGCCATATTCAGAGGAGACTGAGGTAACAAGGCCAGATCCTCTACGGCGGATCTGTAATCGTGGAGGAACAGAGCAATTAGACGAGTGTAAGAAGTCCGGGAGAATATCTAGATGAAAAACATATCGATAATCCCATGAGCGTCGCGTCACGTGGAGTCCCTCCAAGCTTATAGTATCCAATAGAAACTCCGCCGATTGTACGGAGGAAGCAATTGCCCGTCCGGTTCTCACCCGGACACCACCACGATTCCCTCTCTTCCTGCGGCGATTAATTAGAGGAGGAGCGCAGCGAGGTATCCGGAGAGCGCACTCCACCGCGGGTCGGTTGAACGAGGATCGAAAACGAGAATACAGAGCAGGACAAAATCCCAGATGAGCTCCCGTACAGCTTTTGATGTTGAGCAGAGCTTGACGATCGTAGGTCAACACTGAGTCTACACGATACCGGTGCGGCACCATACACAGTAAAAACAGCACAGATGCCAGACAAACAGGCGAAACAGGTTCAACAAACTGTGACCGAGGGGAGAGACGGCGTGCCGACAGGTACACTGGAACTGCCACGTTTGAATTAAACTCTAGACCTTTTATCTGCTTTTTTGTAAGTATATTAATGAGGGAATAACACACACACACATGGCCAGGGAACAGCTGAGCAGCCTATTATCCAATGTTGGTCTCTTAAAAAGGAGTGTGGGGGTATTGGGTGGGGTATATAAGAATTACAGTAATTTCTACACCATTCACATGACTTGGATATAAATGCCCTTAAAATAAAGTCTGAACTCATATTCATGATATCATTTCAGCTCATATACTGTATACTGTTGTACACGGCTAAAAAAAACCCCCAATATTCATGGACCTGACTGGGGGGGGCGTGCAGAGACAACAAAGAGATGGAGAGAGGCAGGTATAGAAAAGAAAAGAAAGGGCAGAGCCTCAATAGAGAAAAAAGAGAAGGGGATAAAAGAACGAAGAAAGAGAGGGAAATGAACATGAGGGAGAAAAAAGGGATGTAGTCAGGAAGAAAGGAAAAGGAAGAGAGAGTGAGAGAGAAAACATTACAGAGACGAAGTGACAGGCAGATTTACTTATTTATTTGTTTTGTTTGTTTATTTATTCAGTCATGATTTCCGGTCCCTTTGTTCCTCTCATTGTATCATGTACAGTACAGGCGTGTTGAATTAAACTGAGAGAGGGAAAAATAGACTCATAGAGAAAAAGTGGGCGGAAAGAAGACAGAAGAGAGGAAAGGGGAGGAAAAAGAGGTGTATTGATGGAAAGAAATCAACAAGGGGAGAGAGAGAGAGAGGGAGAGAGAGAGAGAGGGAGGGGGGAAATGATTGAGGACACTGTCTCATTTGAAACACTCCTGAGTCTTTGGTTTGTCTTCCCCACACACACACACACACACACACACACACACACACACACAATAAAGTGACGAATCCAAACGATTGGCTCATTTCCAAACAAACGATTCCTCAGACCAATCCTGTAGCACGTGTGGTCCAACGTTTTCAGTTCCCCCCTCACACAGCTTTAGTTCCTACCTGTACTTAGTTCCTGGGTGAAAAATTGGAACCGTATGACCTCTTGAAAAATAAAGCTTGGAAAGAAGTAACAGAGCTTATTGGCGTGTCTGGAGAGTGTTTGTAGCTAGTAGCTAGTACAGCTTGCACTGCTAATCTTCTGATAAAGCTAATACAAAGCCTGGCACATAAAGTACATTAAAACATTTTTACAAATTCCTGATTTCTTCCCCACCATTCATTTTAAAGACGATTAAATTGTATATTGTAGTAAATTGTGCGCGGTAGGCTTTGCACTTTGGCTACTAGCCTTTCTCATCTGAGCTACAGACACCGGACGGACGCTACACACCTGCAAGCGACAGGCTAAGTACAGAGGACGGTTTAGCCCACTGACGGTTTAAGACTAGATTGAATAAACCAATTTACTGATCTTATGATCCAACTTCATTTTCCTATTCTAATTGGCTTGAAATCCATGATCAAACCATTTTTAATTTCCTCTAAAACACCAAAAAGGTCCCGTCTGTAATATTTGAGTGACAGGCGTACCTCTCTGGCAGTGAAAATGTGAACAGTAATGCGTTCGCATTTTATTTTTGGTCAAGTTGAAGCGCTAGTGATGTGCGAGTGTGAGAAAGTGCAAACGTAAGGAAAGAGTAAGGATATTCTCGGATATTGCTATTGATTTTTTAACATGGCCGACTCAGTCCACTTTAGACACTAATAAATGAAATGTTAAATCAACGTTCCATTTGCCTTTTGGTCTTGGCTGATATGTTTTTCACCAAAAAAACCAAAATAAAACGAATATGCTGCTCAATACTAGAGCAACTACAGCTCAAAACTGGAGTCAGAGCAGATCACGGAGGAACAGAAGTTAGCAGTTGTTGTACAGTGTGTGTATATATTGTTATACAGTTGTGCCCAAAAGTTTGTATACCCCTTGCAGAATCTGCTAAATCTTAATAGTCAGTGTGAATTGTTATTTCGTTTAAAGAGCTTATTTTTTCATTTAGTACCGCCCTTCAGACACTAAATAAGATGGTTACATGTCTCCCAGAAGACAAAATACTAACAATTTACACCGATCATGTTGTTCAAAAGTTTATACCCTCCTCCGGCTCTTGATGTATCATGTTGCTTTCTCGTGCATCAGTGAACGTTTGCACCTTATGTAATAGCCGTGTACGAGTCCCTCAGTCGTCCTCAGTGTGAAAAGATGGCTCTGAACATCATATAGTTGCTGTTCAAAAGGGCTCAAATATGCAGAAGATGCTGGAAAAATAAAGAATGTGCAGGACCTGGAGGATTTTTCTGAAATCGAAAAACATAAAAACATCATGTCGTTGATCATCCAGGTAACGACACACGGGATTAAGAATCAAGGGTGTGTAAACTTTTGAACGGGGTAATTTTTATAAATTCAGCTATTATCTTGTCTTGTGGACTATATGTAAACATCTGTTATGTGAAATAGCTTCTTCAGGACAGAACTAAATAAAAAAAACAACATGGGATTTTTATGATCCATATTATTTTGTTAACAATATTAAGATTCAGCAGATTCTGCAAGGGGTATGCAAACTTTTGGGCACAACTGTATATTGTGCTGCACTCACTGTGACACATCTACAATATCTGCTTAATGTATGTCTGTTTTTGAGACCTTTAGAAGATGTAGTTGGAGGCAGACTTTCCCCCGTGAGCCTGCAGGTTGAAGAGAAAAGAGTGTTAGTAAGCAGTACATCAGCACAAAAGCACATTCAGCATTTCTCTCTCCAGGTTGCAGCTCGTCTGAATAAGACTCCCGCCACGAGCCAGGAGATGAACTGCATCCGTCAGCCCCAAGATGTCCCCAAGTTGCATGAAATCAAATCAGGGATTTATGTAAAGTCGCTAAAGGAAGGATTAGGAGCTGGGATTGATATCGCAACGAGATCCAGTGGAGATGCATCCTTGCAATCTTCCTGAATAATTCACAGATCACATGAAATGCAGCCATGGAACACATGAACATATCATTCTCTCACTCCGTTTCTCCTTCCCAACATCTCTCCACTCAGGTGTTTCTTCACTCTCTTCTCACCTCAGGATTATTGCGACTCGCTTCCCTGTGTGCCACCCAGCCTCTACAGCTGATCCAGAATGCAGCCGCATGACTTGTTTTCAATCTTCTGCGTTCCTGCACTCCCTCCACTTGCTTCCTGTAGCTATCCGCATCAGATTTCAAGCCAGAAGTGGCCCCCCACCCACCTGACGGCTCTTATTAAACCTCACACTGCACCAGATTCGATTCAAGCAACAGCCACAACTCAACACTTGACTCAACCCACCATTCCTCCTGAACTTCCACTGAGTCACTGGATGTGTTCAAATGTTTTCAAATCTGCAGCTCAAACTATTTTCTTGTGTACGTGTTTTAGCTTCATTTTAGATTTAAAGTCTGTCCTCAGTGCTGATTAGGAGTGGGCGCTATGACAAAAATATGATTCTCAAAGGCATTTCTATGATACACAATGCATAACACGCTATACAGGATTTTCTAAAGAAACATCCAGTAAAACAGTGTTACAATAATAAAATAAAGAATGAAAGAAATAGATAGATAGATAGATAGATAAATAAAGTTTGTCCTCAATGTCCTCTGTGCTGATGCTGGCACAGTTCTTGGTGCTGATGGTGATGATGTCTTCGGCACTGTCCTAGTTCTAATAATTGTGCTGTCCTTGAGATGATGTTGGCACTGTCCATGGCCCTGATGGTGACACTGTGCTCGGTGGTGATAGCAGCACTGTCCTTGGTCCTGAGAGTTGCGCTGTTCTTGGTTCTAATGGCGACGCTGTTCTCGGTACTGACTGTGTTGGTGTCCTTGGTTCTGATGCTGGTGCTGTCCTCGGTGCTGATGGTGGCACGGTCCTTGATGCTGATGGTCGCACGGTCCTCGGTGCTGATAGTGGCGCTCTCCTCGGTGCTGATGGTGGCACTGTCCTCGGCGCTGATGGTGGCACTGTCCTTGGCGCTGATGGTGGCGCTGTGCTGGGTTCTGATGGAGGTGCTGATGGTTGCACTATTCTCAGTTCTGATTTTAGTGTTGCCCTTGGCACTGATGGTGCCATTCTCCTCAGTTCTGATGGAAGCGATGTTGTCAGTTCTGATGGCGGTGTTGTCCTCGGTGATGAATGGTTGCACTGTGCTAAATGGTGCCATTGTCCTCAGTCCTAATAGTATTGCTACCTTTGGTTCGAATGATGGCAATGTCCTCTGTGCTGATAGCAGTACTGTTTTTGGTTTGTTTGTTTTTTTCAGTTGAAGTTTGTCATGTGTAAAACCGCAGTTCTTATTCGTATATTCTCCCACAACAACATTACAAAAATATAAATGAACACAAACATTTGTGTGAGCAGCGTGGACCACAGTATTAAAATACATTCTGCAGTTACATGTTATGTTTTGGGTGTGGAGATGGTCACAATAATTTAAGTGCTGAGTGTCTACAGTACTAAAGCTGAGTGTAAAGCTATTCAAGTGTATTTACTTAATATTGCATTATAATAGTGACTGTCTATATTTGATGATTGGTGAATCTACCATGACCAGCTAGCAAGAATGAGCAGTGAATATTAGTAAGATCCTCTCAGAAATCCAGCTAAAAACATCTGTAAAAATCCACGTGTATATATAAATGTCACTGACTTCCTTGTTCCAAAAGAAAGCTTTCCATAAATGCTCTCAAAGACACGCCTTCTGTGGTGTATGAATGGCTCATGGAGAGAAGAACCATCAATGAGATGCGATTACATAGTGTAAGTGTTGATTTGATGGATTGTTATTTTATTTCGGTGCAGGTGCGATCTTTGAGCAGGACGCAGTTCGGGACTCTGAGGTGTTTCAGCTGGCCATTTCTGATCTGAGTCTGAGCGATGACATCCTGCAGAATGAACGTGTCACACACTCCATCAAACTCATTGAACCTGACAACCCGTTTCAGGCTGTGCAGGAAGGTGAGTGAGAAACACTCTATCATTTATTAAGCAGGTCTGAGATTTCGTATATATATGTGTGTGAGAGAGAGGGAGAGTTCAGTTGGTGGATTTTCTCTAGGTTTGAGAAGAAATTGTAGAAGTTTAAGAGAGTTTCTTTAGTTTTTTTGCTGACTGAATGGCGTGATGCGGAACCCGACAGCTGTTTTGGGGGGGATATGTGCAAAAAACCCTTCAGATGGTCAAACTTTCCAGCTTTTATTTCTGTATATAGTTCTGAAAACTACAAACGTTCCAGAACTGAAATATATATTCAACCGATGTTACTCTGATATCCTCGTCTGCTGACGGAAAAACGTCATCACTGACATATGATAAAGAATGGTATGTTTCCGACAGGAAATGAGTTCTCACATTTATTCTCAGCATCCGTCTCCGTCTTATCACCTCAATGCGTTTAAACATGCGCCTCGTCATCGTCCAGTCACTCCACCGATCGTCAGCTAACTTCAGTGTGGAAATAATTCACTCGCTTCTGGTCTGTTGGACCAAATTCTTGCTGTTAGTTCATTTAAAACTCCTCTGAAAACTTTGTGTGCTGTCAGTCTGTACAGAGAGTGTTAGAGTGTATGCTTCTTTGTTTTGATGATGAGCAGGATGGAGCAGGAGCATAGCGAACGTTTTGAGAGCCTGGAACAGATCACGAGAAATCACACCTAGCCGGCGAGGTTTTTGAGATCTCTGGGCAGACCGATGTGTTGTTACTGCCGTGTTTGTTAAACTGGCTCGTTAGACAGCATGATCTTCATGGGCAGACGCCAAGATACAGTTAGAAAAGAACCTAAATAAAAACATTTTCAACCCTGCGACTACATCTTACAAAGTCCTGAAGCTAGTACAAACATTTTGATTGTTTTCCATCATTGGGAAAAAACATTCACCATGGTACGTGCGCATTTCTAATTTGTGGTATTTGCGCTACAAATTTTTTTTTTTTTATCATCGCCCAGAACAGACATTATCGACTCTTTAATCCCTCTTTCACTGTAAGACATTTCAAGTTGGTTAAACTTAGAAAGGAAAGTTCGCCTGCTGCCTTAAAAGCGTGAGTAATCTCAACTTTGTTTCAACGCAAAAGTCGCCACAAGTAGTCAAGACAACAGATTACTTTAAGTTTAGTTCTTGAAAACTTAAAAGCTTGAGTTCCATATCCGAAACTTGTCTTAACAATTGGAGTTAAAGAGAAGAAATTTGCTTCTTAATGGAGCTTTCATGTTCCATTAGGAGTGTTCCCCTTCATAATGTTTGCAATACACCTTAAACGACACACCGACACACTGTAGATACACCGACTGTAATTACTATACACTTCCTTTTTCTTTGCAGTAGCTTATGTTTGCAGAAATTTATTCATTTTAATTCTGATCATTTGGAATGTATTTAAACGAGCCCGGGGAGGGGGGGGATGCCACCACCCACAGACTCGCAACTGGGTTTCAAAACTCGGTGTAAAAACTACGACCATGGCAACTTTGCATCACATATGAGCTTGCATTTTCCTGGAGATCGCTGAGGACGGTGCCGCTTGAAGTACCATGGAAATGGTTTTGGACCTCAATTCCACATGGACGTTCTTGCTGTGGTTGCTGGGACTACGGTTCCTGCGATGTCCTTGGGACTGCAATTACCACATACAGTTTTACACTCAGGTCTCCTTTAGTGAACAGTGGACTAGTTCAACAAACAG
>JANDJT010000106.1:0-21374 GCA_024331685.1 Stegophilus panzeri
CACACACACACACACACACACACACACACACACACTCACACACACACTCACACACACACTCACACACACACTCACACTCACACACACACTCACACACACACTCACACACACACACAGAGTGCAGCTCATATGAACTGTCACTGTTCTTTGTTTATGTTCAGGTTATAAAGTAGTAGAAGGTAAGTGATGTTGAAGGCACCTAATCGTTTATGAAAGCTATGAAGCAACCACATTTATTTCCCCACTAGACTGTAGAGCTGAGATCAGACTGAGATCAGACACATACAGAAAAACATCAGAATAGCAACATAAGAACCAAAGAAGGAAAACAGCAGACAGAGGAAGTCCATTAGAGCTGGGAAGGACACCACGTCCTGAAAGTGACCAGTAGTGGAGTTTTAATTCCGTCTCTGATTAACGACGCCACGCAGAGCGAGATCAAAACACAAGCCATAAAAAGCATTTCAGCCTGGGCCGTGTTCCAACACCGCTTTTAACTCGGACTCATCCACTTCCAGGGCCGTTCCATTACTTTATCAGCTCAGATGAAGTGTGTCAGTAGAGGAACCGAGCCAGCATCACCAACACCACAGCTTACGCAGAAGGTTGTGCTGCAAAATGGCAGATAAGGACAAATTTAAAATGATTTAATTTTACAAACCTCTCGGACTTGAACGTTAAAAGTACGGCTTGTGTTCCAGCTGGATGCTGATCCTCTCTCGCGTGTGCGGTTTGATTACGAGCTAAAGTAACAGTCATAAACGCAAAGAAATGTGTCTGTGGTGTAATTTTATAATTAGAATCAACATTTTACTTTGTTGCTTAGCAACAAGCTCGTTGTGTTTAAATATACTTAAAAAGATTTTTTACAGCTCCATCTCTGGGTGATTTCGGGTCGTCCGTCCGTCTGAGATTCTCGTTCAGATCCCAAGAACGTTAGGTTGAATATTTGTAGGATTTATTATTGTGGAATTATCAGCTGATGAAGTGATCAGATTTAGGAATTGCTCCAAACAGGGTCAAAATCACAGCAAGGTCAAATCTCTGAACGGATCAGACTTGATCAGACTTGTTAGTGGTGGAGGCGTCCCAGTCAACACCATCGGCATCAAGTTCTACTTGTTTTGCAGAATAAAAGCAATTATTTGAAGTGATAATAATATTATTATTATTATTATTATTATTATTATTATTATTATTATTATTATAAGCGAGTGCTGAATCCTCCACCAGCGGAGACGATGAGTGTGATACCAACATTTGTTCTGAATTTATGGGATTTCTAAGAAAACTAAATTTCCCGTGTAAACACTTGTACGAATGATTTATGAATAACTCCCTTCGTCTCCAGCTCCGTAATTAAAGCCCGGTGTCCATCTTCCTTCACTTTACTGTTAACTTGATAAAAACTTACGGTCTCGAGATCTCCAGCAGCACGACCTCGAGCCCAGACCAGCTCCTCCGTAGTCTCATGTTTGTCGTAGCGACAACGAGCCACGCGTGTTATCGTGACCTCCATCACAGGCCGAGGTGTTTGAGGACTCGGGGAAGTGGTGAGCAGGTGAGTGTTCTCAAACAGGAAGATAAAGTACAGACATGTGCGTATAAAAAGGGCCACAGCAGTTTATTTCGGGGTTTCAGTACCACTTACATGTTAAAAAGCTCAATGTGCCAGGAACAGAGGCGTCTACACAAGTTTATTCTCTTAAAAATACATCATCATCACGCTTAAACTCGTACATGGCCATGAAGCGAGGGAGAGAGGGAGAGAGAGAGAGATCCTGTCTTACAGAACAGTACAGTGTGGAAGCTCTACACAAGTGTGTAACTCTCTGTGTGTGTGTGTGGATATAAATGAGTGAGAGTAGTGTAACGTGGGAAAAGAGATCACCTGAGGAAAAGGAGGATAAAAACCAACCTCCACACAGCAGTAACGCAGCAGTCACACGGGCAGAGAGAGAGCGAGACAGAGAGAGAGCGCTAGTATGTGTGAGAAATTTAAATAAAGGAGAGCACAAAAGAGAACGAGATACAGATGACAGCGATAAAGGGAAACTGGGGGAGAAAGAGAAATTAGAGGGACAAATTAGAGAGAGAGAGGGAGAGAAAGAGGTAGTAGAGACAGAGGTAGAGTAAAGCAGAATAATATTAGGAGCTCAGGAGCTCTAAAGGCCAAACACACACATAAGCTGTAATAGAGAGGTGTGTGTGTGTGTGTGTGTGTGTGTGTGTTACATTAACCTCTATTGTGTTACAAGCCAGAGAGCTATATAAAAACACACACACGGTCCAGCAGAGAGGTAGATTCTAAGACATAAGGAAGAAAAGAAGCTCAACTTCACACACACACACACACACAGACAGAGAGCAGGGGTAGAAGCTGTTTCCCAGCTCTAAGTTAACAGTGTACAGTGTGTATCAGTAGCACAAGGTCTGTATGTGTGTGTGAGAGTGACACACACACACACACACACACACACACACACACACACAGGTAAGAGAAGGGAGAGAGAACCTCTGAGTGTGAGTGTGTGTGGTCAGTAAAGGTGTGAGAGCAGATCTATATTAGGAGCTGCATTAAAGAGAAGAGACACGGGAGTGTGTCTGTGTGGGTGTGTTAGTTTTCAGGTGGGCGGACAGGAAGTGAGGTCACTGGAGCCGACGGTATCGCATCAGGCTGTGCAGAAGACGGAGGAGGAGGAGGAAGGGGGCCAGGGTCTGTAAGGGTGAAATATATGATTGTTAGGATCCTGAAGTATCTGTTTACACACATTACATCACGTCCCTGTGGACAAGCTGTTACTATAGAAACGATAACATTAATATAAACCTGCGCTACGGTCAGAACTGCCGTTATAGAGGATTAATCAACACCTTCTGACCAATCACAGTGCAGGATTCAGCAGCGCTGTGGGGTAATGGTGTAAACACTCACACATGCCGTTTGGGGCGCCGGGATGTCTGGAGCTCATCATAGGGGGCAACGCGCCAGGGGGGGCACTGGGCATCATACGGCCAGGCATGGGCTGCCCTGGTCCAACCATCGGACCTGCGCACACAGTGCATTCTGGGTAAACAGAGCCTGAAGTCTAAAGTGATGCTGAATGTCTTTGAATTGATAAATGTCACGGGTGTGTTTAGAACAGAATGAAGAGTGTGTGTGTGTGTGTGTGTGCGCGCTGACCTGTCTGTGGAGGATGGTGAGGTCCCATGGGGTGGTGCATTGTGGGATATCCAGGCCCAGGGTGTATACCTGCAGGAGGGATATGAGATGGGGGAGGTGCACCGTGTGGGGGAGGCGGAGCTCCATGTTGAGAGGGCGGAGCTAGCTGTCCATGCTGAGCTGCCGCTGCCGCCGCTGCCGCCTGTTGCTCCATCTGCTGGCGTGCTTTCATCTCTGCATACTTTAGCTGCTCCATGTGGAACGCCTGCCTCTCAGTCAGCAACTGCTGCCTCTGCAACTCCAGCTGTAGGGGGCGCAAAAGAGCATGAGAGCGCAAGAGAGAGCATTTCACAACCATATTTAAAGATTACTGATCAGAAAGAGCGAGAGCAGAGATGTTTGAGCCTCACCGCCTCTTTCTCTCGGTCCATGATGGTCTCCAGCTCCTCGAAGTGACGCAATTTAATCTCTAACTTCTTCATCTGCGTCTCCACCAGCAGCGCCACCAGGGACTTGATCTTCCTCTCCTCCACTGCTGCCAAGTGCTGAAAGGGAGAGGGACGTGTACACCCACAAACAGGTACGTTTATAAACACCTCAGGGATTTCTGCTCCACCCTGCTTGTGAGATACGTCCAGATGGTACACTCCAACACTTTCTAGAGTTTTCTTTCGGTTTCATTCGTACTCGTGTTCATTCACTAATGTTTGTGAACTGTTAGAAGTGTGTGTGTGTGTGTGTGTGTGTGTGTGTGTGTACCTTAGCCTTGGTGGCAGCGGAGGCGAGAGCGGCAGCCGCAGCAGTGGCGATGTTTCCCTCTCCGATATCGAGCTCCAACTTCTTCTTGCCCTCTTCTGTCGTCTCTTCCTCCTCCTCTCCCTCCTTTCCTCCGTCAGTCACCTCCATCGCCTCCTCCTTCTCTTTCTCTGAGGTCATCAAAAGAGCGACATCACTTCACATATCACACACCATCATCAGGGTACATCCACAACTCTCATGCACACTAAACAGATAAATAAATACTCATTAGCACACAGATTTTTAATTAAAAAATAAATAAAAAAAAAAAAATAATACCCGGCTCTCAGTTTCCATAACTACGACTTCTCCATTTTATTCTGTTATTTCTTTAAGCACCATTTAAAAATTCACTAAACTCTTGGACACTAGCTCAGATTAAAGTGCGAGCGTTACCGTCGGCAGCGCTCGCTTCCTTCGTCTCTCGTCCGTCACCCTCCTCTTCCGAACCCTCAGGTTTCTCCACTGCCTCGCTCTTCACCTTCTCCCCCTCGGCCGGTTTCTCTCCTGCCTCGCTCGCTTTCTCCGTCTCGTCCTTACACTCCGTCTGTGACACACACACACACACACACACAATGAAAATAAAGGAACATTTTACAGAGACTCATGCAGTGTCTGAAACCGCTCCCTATCTCCTATATAGTGCACTTTATCGGGTGTCGGCCATTTTGTAGTGGTGTCCAAATTCTGAGTGAACAACTTAATCCCCTACATTTATACCCACAATGCACTCTGATTTCGAACGGACAGCCAGCGTATACTCGCCAACGTGAGATGGCGATAGGACGCAAAATAAAAATAAACATGGCGGACGGCAACGTTAACAAATGTAAGTAACTTTTTATTAATTAAAATACATCCGTATCGAGATATTTTGAAGCAAAACGATAAGATTATTGACTGGCACAGTATTTATTTTCAGACACTTAGTCTGCTATATATAATAAGTTTATTATTATATATAGTTATACTGCCTGGCGCTAATGTTCATAAATAAAAACGACCTCATATCGGTTTGAGTGCGCTAGACGAGCGTTAACTCAGCCGTGTTTTATGAAGACGTGACCTCGCTCACCTTCTCTCCCTGCTGAGACTCTGACTCCGTCTCCACCTTCTCCGTTTCTGTGGGTTCTGAGGAACAAACACCGCCACATCCAAAAAAAATAAATCATCATCATCATCATCAAGTGTGTAATCTTACTACGCTGGTGGTTTCGTAACTAAAGATTTATAATGTATTTGAGCGGTAATCACATTTTTACATAGTACAGATGACGCCCTCTGGTGGAGACGACTGGTGTAACAGAGCAGCACCAGATATTTAAGTAACAATACCTGCACTCCAGTAAGACTTAAATCTTCCTCGAACACACCTGGAGTGTGAAGCCATAGCTCATACATCAGTGTGCACACTATCACCACACGTACTGCGTTCTCAGTGAGGAAGAGAATAATATCAGTACCGGTTTTCTCCGGTTCGTCCGGTGCGGTTCCCGCGATGCCGCTGCTCTCCAGGCCGTAGGAAGGGTCGACTTTCCCCGTGCTCTTCGCTGCCTCCTGAACTTTCTTCACATGAGCCTCAACCAGCTCGGCTGGCACCTCCTCCCTCACGCGGGAGAACTCCTCTATATACATACACACAAACACACAAATGACAATGCAAATTTAAACAATTATAAAATCACACTAATGTTAAAATCACACTCTTACTATATAGTATAGTATCACACACACACACACCGAGAGCAGCCTTAGCGGCAGCCGCAGCCACTCTGGGGTCCACCACGGATGCGAGGAAGGCCACGGTGCTCATGACGGGGTTTCCTGATTGGCTGAAGGGGACAGGCTGATAGGCAAGGGGTCCGAGAGACGCCTCCGAACTCTCCAGGTACGGGTCCTCGATGGGCAGACGCAGGAAGTGAAGGATACATTCGTCCTGCGTCCGGCTGCCAACGTGCTCAGAAACCTTGTTCCAGTCGTCCTTGTACATCTCCAGAGCCTAGAGCAGACCGAAAAACATTCATCAGAACCTAAAACAAAGAAGCCATCACCCAAAGCAGCCCAAAAGATCAATGATCTCACACACACACACACACACACACACAGTAGAGAAACTCAGCAGTGTGATTTTTCATAATGTCACCTCTAATAGCAGCAGAGTTTCTTGCTCGGTCCAATCTCGTGCACTGCTTCCTCCTTTACTCTGGAAAACACACACACACACACACACACACACACACACACACACACAATTAATTTAATCCAAGTGCTCAGGTGTTCACTTTCCCAGAGACAAGTTTATACGAGTTAACGGTCCAGGAGCTCACCTTAGGGTTCTTCTTGGAGTACATATCTGTCCTGAGTCCAAAGTTCTGCAGGTCTGTGGGTTTTTCTTTGCTTTTCTCCGGGAAGTTGAGCATCTGCTGAGCCGAGGGAACCTGACACACAGGAACACAAAGGGCATAAAAAAAAAAATCCCTCATTGTTTACTCGCCAATTAAACACACAACAGGTCACGCAATGTCGTGTAAAGGTCACTTAATAACGCAGTTTATACGACAGCTCAGTATTAACAGGAACAGTGTGCGGACGCTGACCTGCGGGGGGCGGTGGTGTAGAGGGACGAGGCCTGACGGCGTATCAGCCAGGACGTTGAAGTGTGGTGTGGGTGGAGGACCCATGGGCATCGGCCTGCTCTCCGCATCCACCTGATAGTTAACGAGACCCCACTGCTCCAGAAACGCGTGCACCCTGAGGAATAACACCACATTAATGTGATCCTTCCATACAACCAGAGCGAGTGTGTGTGTGTGTGTGTGTGTGTACGCACCTCATGACAGCACACACGTCTCCAGTGAGGTTGCGTCTGCAGGAAGTGGAAGTGAGGTATTCCTGAGGGTTCAACCGGTACGTATCGATCATGAAGTTACGATACGCTAGATATCTAAACAAAACAAACAAACAAAATGTTAGACAGAGACATGGCATGCCGTCTAGGAATAATTCATAATTCATTTAAAAAAGTGCAATCAATGAACATATCAATAAATACATCAATAAAGTTATTTTAATGACTTAGCATTTCTTATCTGGATTTTAGAAAATGATTTAAAGTGAAAACTAGAACACGCTGTTACTGAAAGACGAATGAAATGAAACAAAACTTACATCTCGGGGGATTTAGACTTGTTTTTTCCATTGAAGAACTCGGGCAAGGCTCGTCTCTCTATTTCATGAATCCTGGACACACACACACACACACACACACACACACACACACACACACGAGGATACACACTTAAATTAAGTAAGGATTCTAAAAAGCATTTGCTAGTATCAGAGTAATGTGTTATTGGTGGAAATCACGGTGATAAATTGTGCAGCAGGGGGCGCTCACGCGCTCATCACCTGCAGTACATTCAGTTAAATGCTTCCTAAGATAAATTAGATCAGAAACAGAGGCAGGGCCGTATACAGAAGTGGCGTCGGATATTAAACTGTTTGATGAGCCATTATTTAAGGTCTACAAAACTGATTTCACTTTTATGTTAATAAAATCACATTTTTATAATAAATACTGAAATACTAAACAAACAGTATGTAATTAGTTTTATTAAAAGAAAAGGAAAAAAACAACTCCTTTTAGAGTTTTATCATCAGTAGCCCTAATAAGTATTAATTTATTAGCCTTGGCTCTAACACACACACACACACACACACACACACACACAGGATGTGTGAGACAGAAGCTCTTACGAGTTGTAGTCGAACCAGGCGGAGTAGCTGGGAATGATGATGTGATGCGTTTGCTCAGTCACGTTATCCTCGCCAGAGTCCATCAGACGGTTTACCTCCGTTTTACTCTGTTCATCATCGTCCTGTCTCACACACGCATGTATATGCACGTACACACACACACACACACACACACACACACATTTACATCCGTTGCTGATGAAGATAGTACAGTTTATCGCTATACCACATCAGTTTCACACACTGAACAGTGGACTGAGCCTCACACACACACGATAAAATGTCTTACCTTCCCCCCAGAACCCACAGAGCCGTCTTCCTGTTCATCTGAGAGACAGAGAGAGAGAGCGAGAGAGCGAGAGAGCGAGAGAGAGAGAAAGTGAGAGAGAGTGAGAGAGAGTGAGAGCACTTGAACATTATTCCTGTCAGTACAGAAGATCAGATTATTCTTCATCATTATGAAATGATTTATTTTATGTAAACATTGTAAGATAATTGACTTTTTCTTTATTATTTTACTGATGTATACAGACAGGGGGCGCTCTTACCCAGATCAGCCATGGTTCCTCCTTTAACCGGCGCGTTCTCGCTGTCCTTCTTCTGATTAACTGCAGGAAAAATAAAAACCCACATAAATAAACAATCCCTCGAAATTCCCTCGGAAGTTGTGTGTGTGTGTGTGTGTGTGTGTGTGTGTGTGTGTGTGTGTGTTAGTTAACCATTTTTGGGCAGAGAAACCTCCTCCATTCCCGGAACAGGAGACGGATCCTCCATGTCTTTGGTGAGATCTTCATCCTGCTCATCATCATCACGATGACCTCTGCGCTTCCAGTGCGGCCCGGAGCTCCTGAAACCGCAGAGACGAGTGTGAGAACGATTTGGAACACACTCTTAACCCTGTGTGTGTGTGTGTGTGTGTGAGTAAGTACCCTCTCTTGCTGCCCTTCTTGCGGGATTCTGCGGGGGTGCTCGGGGGGGACGGGGAGCGCCGCCTCTTCTTCCCTCCGCCCAGAGACTTTCGCTCCTTACGATCAGGTGTACGGGAAGACTGATCAGTAACCACGGCAACGGGATGAAGGATGAGAGAAAGAGCGAGAGAATGCGAGAATGAACGAGAGAATGGAACGGTTTCACACACAGCAGGGTGAAAAGAGGAGGAGGAGGATGAAGAGGAGGAGGAAGGGTGGAGAGTGTGGGGGTGATACAGATGGGTGACGCAGACCTGAGCGGTCGAGTTAGCAGTGTTAGCTTACCTCCTCCTCTTTAGGGAAGATGCGCTGGCGGAAGTTGACCGGCTTTCTGTTCTCATCTACTTCATAATCTTCCTCGTTCATCCACTCGTTAAACGCGTCAGTGTCCAGGACCCACTTGGTGTGCACCTGGAGCAGGTAACATCCAAAAAATACACAAACGTGATGAGAAGAAGAGGAATATTATTATTATTATTATTATTATTGTAGTCTGACAGAATTTCATTCCAATCTTCTCACCCTCCACGGTTTCTCTGAGCTCGGAGGATCCTCGATTTCACCGTCCACGTCGCTGGTGGAAACCCAGGTATCATAACTGCACACGCGCACACGCACGCACACACACACAATAAACCCAAAACATGAGGTGTGCTGATACCAGTGCCATTCTAAATCTATCAGAGGGAGTTAAAATGGCGCAGCGTGCGGTCAGAATCTCATACACCTGCCCAGGGGAGCCAACACTGCTAGCAAGAAAATCTTAGCAGGTGAGGGGAAAAATAAAGCCCTAGTGTATGTGTCAGTGGACAAGATGGACATTTTATATATTTATTGCTACAAATGTGTGTTAAACAGCAGTAAGAAAACAGTAATGCATAAACCTGGACTTCATAATGAGCAACTATTGTTTGTTTTTTAACCTCGTCTTCCTGTTCCCAATTGGCTCACAAGGCTGAGGTTCGTCAGTTCACGGGTCAAAGTTCATTTAGGACTAAATCACAAGAATCTTTCATGCCCCGCGTCCTTTCCCCTTCAGTGAATCAGCGTTTTTATTTGCTGTATTCAGACGGACTGCTGTTTAACCGGAAAATAAAAATCAGGAAAATGTCATTTTCAGGTGTCTCCACTAGGTGTCAGTGTAGCACGGGGACAGAAATCATAAGCGCTACAGATAAAACCGTAAAAGTTAGCACCTTGGACTGAGCTTATGGAGTTTAATTTGTGCCAAAACCTTACAAATAAACATACCACTTCACAAACAAACACAATCTGCTTTGCAAAGCAAAACTCTGCTCTCAAACTAACAAAGCCATTTTCTCACAAATACAGCTAAGCAATTTCCTCTTCCAAAACAACAGATGGCGCTATCTGTCAATTTACACTAGTCTCCCGGGAGAAGCATTACGCTGTACATTACACCACAATACAGTGTTCTAAGCAAATATTTTTTATTATTAAATCCTAAAATAATGTCTGTGATTAACACAGCTCAAGATATTTTCATGTTTTATTCTACGACAATAACAAGTTTAGGCACCAATTATTCCAATCTCGAACCTCAACTGCCCCAAGAGGACATTTTTATTGGATGTCTCTTAATGATAACATTCGGTGGAGGAAAACTTGGTTGTTGCCATACGAGTATTGCACACCAAATAAAATTAAAGAAGTTCATTATAGAATCCTGCAGAAAATCTACACATGCAAGGCACCAATTTTTCCTTTTTTAATTTCTTTATTTTTTCCAATATGATGTATATAGAAATATATAATATAACTCTAAGATACGCTTCGTGTGTGCGTGAGTGAGAGAGAGAGAGAGAGAGACACACCTGTCGGGATAATTCCCCCAGTGAACCAGCACCTGTTTGTCTTTGCGCATGACGGGACGCAGCCACTCCTCTGAAAAGACAAAAAACAAAACCACACACACATCAGTGAACAAATCAGCTGTAATAACTACAGGGCTATCACAGGTAGTTTAGATTATCATAAGGGAAACGTTTAAACTGTAAAACCTCGAGCAATAAACACTGACAATACACATTCAGCATGTCACAGTGTGTGTGTGTGTGTGTGTGTGTGTGGAGTGTTTGAGCTGACCTTCCTCTGTCTGAGCTGGAGATGGACAGATGAGATGTGTGGCTTTGGATTTGTCCTCAGTGATGGAGCCCTAAAGAAAAAGAGAAATGTGTACAAATCAGAACCAGGCTCTAATGTTTATGTACAGCACACGTGCCGAGCTCACGTCTGACCTGATGTCTCTTGATGATGTCTTTCAGTTTGCTGGCCTGTTTTTGGTCTATGTCGGATGAGATGTACACGTTTGGTCGAGTTAGACAGTTATTCTGCAGGACATAACATTACATAGTGAACACACACACACACACACACACACACCTTATCACAACCTATAATATAATACATCGTGTTATACATGCGCTATAATGAACAGTTTATAAATAAAGTTATCAAAAATATTTATTTTTTGTGAAGCAATTATCTCAGGTGTGTATTTTACCTGTGCGAGAGTTTTCTCAATATTCATGAACATCTCAACATTTCTGTCCATCCTGGATGGATTCTGCAGATCGAACCGTCGCCTGAGTGAGTGCATGCGCGCGCACACACACACACACACACACACACACACACACACACACAGAGTGAGACAAGTAACAGAAAGAAACATGGAGGGGGGAAAAAACAACAACAACAACAAAAAAAAGTAACATCAGCACACGTTCATCATCTTAAAATCCTGACTCACCATCCCTGTTCACTTTTAAACTTGTAAGCAGATCCCAGGATGTGACACAGAGCTCCACCAGCTTTGAAGTCCAAGAAGCTTTTTGCCTAAAGACACGAGACGGACCATGGACGGTTAATCTGATCACAGAATGGACAGTATCTAGACGCAGTGATTACACAGTGACCCATAACGATATTTCTGATCGGTCCTTTATTCCACCGTCACTGAAAACGTTCACAAATTCTCCTTCTGCAAGACGTCTGTACACAGATTTCATCACTGACAGGATTAAGGTGATCAGTCGAACCTGCCTGAAAGAGAACTGTGCGTGTGGACTTACGGGCAGTTTGGTGAGGGCCGGGTTGCTCACTCTGCGTCCGAACGCGTCCTCCTGAAACTGGAGAAGCTGAACCACCAGTCCCGCTAACGATTTACAGGACGGAGAGTCGGTCTGGACGTACTGCACAAAAACACACAAAAAGGCTGTGTATGCTAATTTATACGGCTGCATGTATACACAAGTGTATAAATAATTAAGTGCATTAATACAAAAATAAATAACACTGAGACCTAACATTGTTGGATCATCTGAAGGGTGCCAAAACATTTACAGTATCAATCTTCTTTCTGTTAAAACGGTGATTTGACAATGACTGAATGAATAAAACAGATGGGCTACGGTTATTTTTCCCCATCCATATTCAAAATAATAATAACCCCGCCTACTGACCAAGGATTAGCTAGTATCTCATGAACACAAAATCCTGATTGGCTAATGTTTGATCAATATTAGTAAATCAACCAATCGTAGCACAGATGTTGGATACTAGTAGCCAATCGCGACTCAGTAGGCGGGCTTCTGTCGGAACACTGATAGATAAAGCCAAGTTGTTGTTAGCAATGTGCTAATTTCGCTCCACTGACTGAAAAAAAAAAAAAAACAATTATTTCAGAGGATCATGGCATAAAATAATTAGAATTACAACTATTATTTTCTTTGTTAGAGTTCGACATTTCTTGGAACAAGACGAAATATGAAGTTTCGTGTAAAATAAATACTGAATATTTATTCAATAGAACTTAGCTAAGCTAGCGAATTCTGCTGCTATTATACTGTCCAATCTAGAGAAATCAGTTTAGTAGAC
Source organism: Stegophilus panzeri (assembly GCA_024331685.1). Classification (NCBI taxonomy): domain Eukaryota; kingdom Metazoa; phylum Chordata; class Actinopteri; order Siluriformes; family Trichomycteridae; genus Stegophilus; species Stegophilus panzeri. The sequence goes on from JANDJT010000106.1 coordinate 12,586, forward strand.
TTTTATTAAAATCTCACAATAGAATATATGCATATAATATACAATATTATTATAAAAACAAACAAAAAGCGTTAATAAATGAATCATCAGCGTTGGTTAACATACTCTTTGCTTTATCAAATAACAACTAATTAGATTAACTTTTTTATTGTTAATAACCATTCACTCATTCATATTCATTGTTTACAGCCAATTAAACTATATTTTCACAGCTCAAAACAAGAATATATGGTTTAACAGACTTGTGTTAACGCGGTTAACCCGGGTCAAAACCCAAACCGATCCCTACACCGCGTACAAGTGCACTACAGTAGATACGGAGATAATGAGCCACATACACTATGTAGTGACCTAGAAGTCCATTTGAGACGCCGCCCCCAACATACAGCAGCTAGTTTAGCATTAGCATTATCCAGCTAACCTTTTTGTAGTGTTTTCCGATCCACAGCCGAACCGTCTCGAGTTGAGAAACCGTCTCAGCGCTCTCCCAAAATTTAGCCGACGGCCCGCCGTCCTTTTTTCTGCCTACCGAAGCACCGGATCCAGCCTGACCGGCCGTTGATCCTCCCGAGCCCGTGCCGCCCGCCGCAGTCGCCGCAGTTCCCGCAGTCGCCATTGTTTCCTCTCACACCGAGACTCTACACCATGAAGCTCACCGTGCTAAAATTTGAAAATTAATCTGCGCATGCGCGAGTTTGTCCCGTTGTCTCGCGAGCCAATGATGTAGGCGAAGGTTGATTGCGTCACGCAGAAGTAGGAAATAAATTCCCGATGAGACGAATAAATGATCTTACGAATAAATGATAGATGTGTAAAGGTGTCGGTGTAATAAGTTGTAACGTTTTTATATAGGTCAGGATTGTGTAAGAACATATCTGAACACGTCACACATTCATATATCATTCGAATATTATAAAAACTCAAGACTTTTGGTACTTTTTGTAGTCTTTTTCACAAACTACCTGTCCCATAAAGCAACGCAGTCTCGTCTGGATAAATCAGAGACCGCCATCTCATCCGGGTATTTAGGCCATAGCGGCGGATACACAGCTAGTTAGCGGTTTTCCAATACGAACTCCATATATGAAAAAACAAATCTAAAGAGTGCCATCTAGTGGACAAAACAATTAACAACGCATTATTGGTAATTTAACCACCTGCAGTAGTTATTTTTGTCCACTAGATGTCTCTGTAGACAAGTTTAAAGTTGCAGCTGTTTTTTTTCTGTGATTATTTTAGATTTTTAATTGGGTTTTAAACTGTTCAAGGTTTATTTGGGTTGAAATTGCTGGTTCTGTATCACTTTTACATTTTTTGAGGATTTAAATATAATCTGTCTCTTATTCTACATCTTTGGTGTGTTCTTGATTACCATGGGTTAGTCCAATCAAATCTATTATGCTATTATTGATGCCAGATGTCCTTTGTGGGGGTGAGTTATTAGTTTGGTGAATTGTACGTCCGCACTGCAGGATTCTTTTCTCAGTCCCGTGCTTCCAGAACCGTTTCCTCTTCCCAGCAGTGAGCTTTAAATTCTTCAGCTGATGCATTAAACCATGTTGTACGGACTAATAGTCTACATTAACTTTACACAGTGAAAAGCAAACCCTCATCACAAGCCAACTAATACTGTATACATGCAGCTTAATGTCTGTTTTGTATAAAAATCTCTCTTCCAGTTTGTTATGCTTGGTGGTTTGATCGTGACAATCCTAGTGGATTAGGAGATTATTAAATGCTTGCCAACCTGAGAGAAGAATATCCAGATGAGATCTGCTCCAAGCCTTTAGCCATTGATGCTCAGACTGTGGATGACGATCCAGCCTCAAGCACTGGACAAGTGTTTCAATAGTAAGTTTCCCTTTTCAGTTTTCTCCAAGTTGCAGTTTTAAACTTATCTAATTTTCTGGGTTCTAATTATTCTGATTCAAGACATCACCTTGTCCATTGTTGTTTTACTGTAATAGTACTCTTGTAATGTTCTTGTCAGTTCCAAAAACCTTGTGAACCACTACAGCTGATATTTCTAGAACCTGTTGTAATTGGGATTGTTCTAGTGTTCTGTAGATCGGATTCTGAATTAAATGTTTGCTGGAGTTCAGACATGGTTCTGGTTTTGAGTGACTTATGGATAATGTCTCTCAGCTACAACAAGGTGCAGGGCTTCCCCTGTGTGAATTCTCAGCAGGATGAAGGACCGTGTCTGGATTACAAGGTGCGTTTTGGGTGCCCGTGTCCTTGGCCTCCGACCGATGTGACGCCTCAGTAAACACCTTTAACTGTCTGTTTCTTCAGTCATCTTATCACCGCCTTCTGTATTCCTATTGCTTCTTGTCGCTTTTTAATAACTCAAATGTGTACGAGAACATGTGCTCAAGATCATGTACAGAATCAGTCACTTGTCTTTGAGGTGTTTTTGAAGATTAATCACATGAGCAATTTGTATGCACTCTAATGAGAAACTGATGACTGTAATAAAAATAATTACCTTCAGTCCTGCTTGTCTGATTCGTGATCTGTACTCCAAAGGAGTCATGCTATTTTTGTGGGTTTTTATTAATTTATAGAAATTAATTGCATGTCCCAGATGCTGTAGTTTGCCTACTGTAAACCAAGCAGTAGAAATAACTGATTCTCAAACCATCCTACAAGAATACAATACTCACCGACTTGTGTTAAATCGTTAGTGGTATATATCCTGTATTCTTGTTTTCATTAAATAAAACACTAAGTTTTGCACATTTATATAAAAAATACATGTACCTTGTGCATAAGCAAAAATATATGATCAGAACAAAATGAGCACAAATTAAGTTGCATTCTTCAATTGAGTGTCCTTTATAGGATCGTGATCAATCTATAAAAAGATCAGTGAATTTCACTGATTGGACTGTGATATGAAGCATACAGTCGAACAAAAATTTGAACGCAAACATAAAACATAAGAAACAGAAAATAAACTAATAATTGGTGGGTCGTGATTCCTCCAAACCGACAGGTGGCGATGAAGCACATTCACCACTCAAATACAACTGAGGGGCGAAAAAGCGCTTTTGCTCAAACGAATCCCAAATCACTCTTTTCTCCTTTCACAAGTGCACTGTGTAGTGTGTGAAATAACACACCCTGCACCCTATGTAGTGCACTTGATGGCTAATAAGAAGGGATTTGTGATGCGGTTTGAAACACTGCGCGGTTTAAAAGTAAGTACGAGTGCTCTTTATTTTTCTCTTTTATAGCAGAATGAAGATGATTATTAGATGCTGTAATTGTGTAAAACCTGAAGAAATCCTCACGAAAAGTGGCTGAATGTTCCGAAATGTTGCTATCACTTTCTTTTTAATAAACGCTTTAACTGACCTTCACAAAAACACACATTTCAGCTAATTACCACATTTAATACATTAAACTAATTTACACCACAGCGCTGATGAGTTCTGCATTCTGATTGGTCAGAAAGAATTGATTAATTCTCTATAACAGCGGCTCTGACAGAAGCACAGGTATACATTAATGCTCTGGTTCTTGTATGTTATCGTTTCTATAGTAACAGCTGTGAAATGTGTTTATGTAACGTGTAAGGAAGGAGTCTCCAGTGTCAGCGCTTTGTAACAGTCAGAGGTGAAGCTGTAGGACAGAGGAGTTTACACTTCTAGTTTATTATTACTGTGGTGTGAGCAGAATAAAACACTCAAGGTGCCGTTATTAATAATCAACCTCGGGGTGGTAACAGTACCTCCACCGCATCACACCGGCCCAGAGGTGATTATTTTACTATAACAGCAGCACACAGTGTTTATTACTTCCATATGACATGTTGTAAACACAAAGCTGTTTAATACAGTGTTCGCTGCAGTAGTTTACGGTGATGTGACACTCCGCCTCCAACATGTCTGTATTACACACTCGGCCTTTTGTTAGTCCATATGTTGAACCTGATAAAGATGAAGCTGCTTCGTTATCACACACTCCACCCTGATACACACACACACACACACACACTCTCTCTCTTCAGTCCTTGTTAAACCTCAAACAGAGAAACTTTTACACAAAAACACACTCAGGATTTTACTTTTTCTCTGCTGTAATAAAGACGTGTGAAATTGTCTCTTTGTTCAGGTGAAGATTTCTCATCCTGGAGGTTTTTGCTTTTATGCTTTGATTTATGACCACAGATACCGGTAAGCTCGGTTATTATTTTTATAAATGAAAATCATCATCATCATTTTTTGGAATTTATATGGCACTTAATAAAACTGGATGGAGAGACTTCAGACTTTTGGGAGAAATCTCCCAGTTATGCGTTTTTCACAGCGTCTGTTGTGGGATTTGATTTTTCGCCTACACATATATAAACCTAAATAAATATATGATGTTCTTGTTGTGCCATGTCTTGATGATGGTGTGTGTGTGTGTCTGTGCAAGTGTGTGTGAATGCAGAAGTGTGTGGCTGTACTCGGAGGTGGGATCGGCGGTCTTTCGGCCTGCTATTACCTCAGCAAGAGCTCCCATGTCTCCAAGGTGAACTTTATTATTGTTATTATTATTATTGTTATTATTATTATTGTTAGTGTTATTATCATGTTCATTGTGTGTTGTTCACTGTGTGCTCCTGCAGGTGGTGCTGTTGGAGGCGACGGGGAGGTTTGGAGGGTGGATAAACACTACTCGTAGGGAGGATGGAGCTGTATTTGAACACGGCCCGAGAGGAGTCCGGCCGGCCGGAGCGGTCGGGATAAACACACTAAACATGGTATTATAAATCTACGAAGATGTTTAATGAAATCCTCTGAGCTGTAATCACAGTAAGAACTTCAGGTCTGTGTGGGAAATTGCGTCCACTGACATTTCTAGCCTAACTCAAAACTGTCGTTAACCACGCCCTTTAATTTATCACCAAATAACTCCTCTTAAACACATTTATCTTAAGGAGAAATATTAGGGGAGATATCAGGGTCAGATGAATTTTTAGCAATGATAGATTCTCAAAAATAATTTGCAGAGATGTAAATTAAAATGGAAGTTTGGCTCCTTTCACATTCACTAACACGGGAAGGGGTGGGGTTAAAGCTGTACCGCAGACAGCCACTAGAGGGCCTCAGACATTTTGTCTTCACTTTTAAAGTCCACTCATATATATATATATATATATATACACACACACACACACGCACACAGTCACTGGTTCTGCCTGTCTCCTTCAGCTGTCTGATTTGGGTCTGGAGCGTGAGATCCTCCCGGTTCCTCATGATCACATGGCCTCCAAAAACCGGTTCCTGTATATGAAAGGAGAGTTACATAAACTACCGTCCAGCCTCAGGTTCGATTTCACTGCACACGTTTACACACAAATCACTCTGGAGTACATGATGATGAAGATGAGTGATGCTTTTCCTCCTGCTGTCTCTCTCTCTCTCTTCTCAGTGGAGTGGTGAAAACTGTGCCTCCGTTTTCCAGCCCCATCATCCTCAGCGTGATGAAGGAGGTCCTGGTGAGGAAGGGGAAGCAGGAGGATGAGTCCGTGCATTCGTTCATGTCCAGGAGATTCGGCTCTGAGGTGAGCCATTCATGACTCGTGTTGCAATTCGGTTTAAAACTGTTTAAAGTTCCAGCCGGGAATCGTGAATATACATGAGTATGCAAATTAGGAAACGCCCCCAAACAGTCAGTGTCGTTTCTGTTTTAGTTTCGATTTGTTCCAGCCTCATTTTCTCACTGATTTGATCTAACAGAAGGCAAATCCGTCAGAATATGCTTCAGCGTTACCATGGCAAGCACCTTCTTGCCATCACTAAAATTAGCTAAGTCAGCTAGCTAGTAAATTTAGCACACTGGTTCTGTGGATAAATAGTTCCAAATACCACCCCATCAGCCTCAAATCTGTGACCTGACTGGTCCGAAGATATGATTACTACTTTAGTGACATCACGGACAGAGCTCATAAGTAGCCACGCCCCCAGATGAGGCTAGGAAAGTCCAGAGAGTCTTGTTAAAAGTGATTTTAGCAAAAAACCAAACAAGCAAACAAAAACATTCAATTTGAGCCAAAATCTGTAGACTCGGAATCAGCACCTGAGAGGAGTTTGACCCTACCCAGAAGGCATTGCTGCAATCTGACACCGTTTCCTCTGTGTGTGTGTGTGTGTGTGTGTAGTTAGCAGACATAGTAATTGACTGTCTGTGTCGTGGAGTGTTTGCGGGAGACAGCAGGCAGCTGAGCATGCGCTCGTGTTTCCCGCCGCTCCACAGGGCCGAGCAGGATTGGGGCTCCGTCCTACTGGGCATGCTCATTGGGGGAGGTAATGTTTATTATAATTATATCATTATTAATTAATAACATTAATATAATCCTCTTTACTGCATGTGGACCTAATAATGACTGACTGAATGAATGAATGCCAGTGCTCTGTGACACAGTATTTTGTTGTGATTATAAATGTATTTAATTTCATTATGAATTTTAATGATGTAATAGCTTTAGCATGTGGATATTAATGAGTGTATAATGTTACAGAGTAAACATTAGCGGTCCCTTTCGACACGGACTATCAGCTTCGTATCACTCGTAAGCAGAGAAAATCCCAAGCGGACAACAAATACGCAGTAGAAACACTCAGTACGTCGTGAACACAGTGCACGAGATGAAAAGTAGAACTACATTTGATCCTGATACATGAACCAGCAGATTTAGGGCACAGACATTTGTAAGGAAGGACGTGTAAGTGTGGAAAGAAGAAAAGAAGGAAGTGTAATTAAGGAAGGAAGTAAATAAGGCAGGAGGGACAGAAGCATAAGTAAGAATGGACAGTGGGATGTAAGGAAGAAAAGAAGGATGGCAGGACGTATGGAAGGAAGGAAGGAAGGAAAAATATGTACAGAAGGAAGTATGCGATTACGAGTAAGTAAGGAACAAAATATTAATGAGGAGAGAAGTGTGGAAAGATGTAAGGAAGTATAAGAACGGATAAGGACTTTAGGAATCTGAATAATTTGAATATGTAAATATTATGGAAATGTGAATAGAGTTTGCAGAGTGAAAGCCATCGTATTGACACTAATGGAACATTACGTTTACTCTAAATTACATTTAACCTGTTTTTTTTTTATTTTTTTTTTTAATGTTATTTTATTGATTATAAGAGCTCTCTCATACACACACATACACACACACGGGGGGGGACACTAATTAAATTGTGAGGTTGTGATATAACGATGTAGATATTCGTTACATTTACACGGTGTTTTAGAGAAGGCGGGTACAGGCGGCAGGTCAGCGCTGGCACAGCGGGCAAAGGCGGAGTCGTGGGCGCAGTGGTCTCTGACGGATGGGATGCAGACTCTCCCTGATGCCCTGGAGGGGGCGCTGAGGGGACATGAGCGAGTGGAGATCCGTCACAACGCCCCCGTCAGGTCTCTGAGCTACACTGCGGGCGGCTGGGAGGTGAGGAAACCATGGCAACCAGAAGTAAACGTAATACACACATTTGGGTGGTGTGTGGATAAAATGGCTGCTGTGTAAATGTGAATGACTCGGTTAGTGCGTGCCGTGTCACTGTTTATTTTACATCATTTACTGAACAGATTAAACAGGAGGACGGAACAACATTAAAAGCTGATCATGTGATTTCTGCTTTACCTGCCTCAGGTAAACACACACACACACACACACACACACACACACACTCTGCGTGTACACTTTGAACACTTATTTCTGAACAGTGTGTGTGTGTGTGTGTGTGTGTGTGTGTGTGTGTAGTATTGGCCTCATTACTGCCCCCTGCTGCGCGATCACTGTCACATCAGCTGCGTGAGATAAACACTGTGAGCGTCGGGTTGGTGAACCTGGAGTACGAGGGATCTGTGTTACCTGTGACGGTCAGTACACACACACACACACACACACACACAAAAGTCAGAGAAAGAAACCAAGAAAGAAAGAGTAGAAAACATAAAATAAAAAGAGAAAGAAAGATGGAGGAGGAAGAAAAAGTAACACTCGGAGGCAAAAAGAACGAAGAACAGATAGAAGGAGAGTGGAAAGAAAAGCATAAAGAAGGAGGGAAAACAGACTGTGTGTCTACAGACTCTACAGACTGTGTGTGAAAATTCCAGCAGGAGATCAGCAGTTAATTGCATCGGTGCACATAATGTACATATGAGAATGTTTGTTTATAAGAGACGTGTGTGTGTGTGTGTGTTTTGGATTTGGATTAGGGTTTTGGACACTTGATCCCTTCCTCAGAGGACAAAGGTTTGTTAGGGGTCGTGTACGACTCGGTTCCATTTCCACAGCACAACCGGAAAGGAGAACCTACAACCAGAATGACGGTGAGGCTCACACACACACACACACACACACACACACATCTCAGAGACCTCAGCAAGACCTCAGCACAATGTCAGTGTGTTTTTGTAACTGTTATATAAACTGTTACAAAAGGTATTGATCCCGAAAACAAGAATACATACACACACACACACACACACACACACACACTGAAACACACCCACATACACATTCGCACAGTCTCAGAGGAGACGCATGCTGTTATAGAGGTCTGTGTCTTTGACATCTTTATGAGCAAATGTTTATTTATGTGTGCATGTGGTTATAAAGTGTAATTGTAAAAAAAGACACACACACACACACACAACCTCCATTTTTAACAGCAGAAAACTGTTATGTTAGTTGTTTTGTATAAAAGCTCCTTCTCTCTCCCTCTCTCTCCCTCTCTCTCCCTCTCCCCCCCCTCTCTCTCCCTCTCCCCCCTCTCTCTCTCCCCCTCTCT
>JANDJT010000106.1:21397-32307 GCA_024331685.1 Stegophilus panzeri
CATTAAGAACACCATGAACAGGGTGAAAATATCCTGCCGCTCTCAAAAGCCTTAAATTATTCACCTGTCCTCCTCTTAAATCATCATTAATATAACAGGGACATGTCCACCATTTTGTCCTTCCACTGCGAGACTCCTGCAGTAAAGCGGAAGTGTGTTCCGGTTTTAATTCATCAATTTAATTTTAAGACACCTGGCACACATCAACTTTCACATTTTATCATCACCGCCTCGCTCTGGTGTTTGGGGTTTCGTAACACTCACTACAGTCACTACCAAGCTAGTATTAGCAAGTAATGTAACCTAAAAGGGAATGTGGGTGTGTCCCTGAGTCCATATATGGAATTTATGGCAGCACTCAGTGGGTGTGTCTTTGACTTCATGTGTGGATATGAGATTAGATCTCACTGGGCTTGTCTTTAAGGCCAGCACTGTAAATATGGGTGTCTGTGTTTCCATACATGGACATTAGAGCAGGAATAAGTGGGTGTGTCTTTGAGACCATAATGAGAAATATATGCATGTCTTTAAGTCCATATTATGGAAATTAGAGCACTGAGTGGGCGTCTCTTTAAGGCCCTAAATGGAAATATGGGTGTGTCTTTGAATCCATGTAAAGACATCAGATCTGTGTCTATATCTGGCTTGTCTCTAAGACCATCTTTGGAAATGTGGGTGTGTCTTTGAAACCATGCATGGAAATTAGAGTAATGAGTGGGTGTGTCTTTGAGGTCATAAATGGAAATATGTAGGTGTTTGTGAGTCCATATATGGATATTTGAATAAGAAAAGTGTTGAGTGGGCATGTCTTTAAGGACATAAATAGGAATGTGGGTGTGTCCATGAGTCCATATATGGAGATTAGAGCAAAAAAGTGGGTGTGGTGTTGAGGTCATAATTGGATATATGGGTGTGTCTTTGAGTCTATATAAGAACATGAGACTAGATCTGAGTAGGCTTGTCTTTGAGTGTCTTCATACATGGAACTTAGAGCTGTTCAAAAAAGCTGCCTCTCAAGTAGAACACTTTTTGAAATGTTTATGGTAAAAATATATATACATAGGTCTATATGTCAAATAACGTGTCATATAACTGATTATCAGCAGAGAGAGAGACAAAACAGATTCTATGATGTTCGGTGCACTTTATACCAAAGATGTGTGTGTGTGTGTGTGTGTGTGTGTTTTGAGGTGATGATGGGAGGTGCTTGGTTTGAAGAGACACTGGGTCATCCAGGTGAGGTGAAGGATCAGGTGCTGTTGGATCGAGCGGTCCAGGCCGTGAGGTCGCACCTGAACATTACATCATCACCTGTGTGGAGTAAAGCTACTGTACTGAAGGTGAGTCACACACACACACAAACACACACACACACATATGTCACACAAACACACACACACACACATATGTCACACAAACGTGTAGTTTAAGTTTTCAGAACTAATTTATTCTAAATAATCACATTCACAATCAGCAACACTTTAGTAGAAATCAGATATGTAGTTCCTGTTCTGGCCACCAGGTGTCCTCAGTTGTGTTTCCATGTGTGTTTCCACGTTCGTGCCCTTTTCTGGTACTCAGTATTCCACTCAGTCCCATCATAGAGGAGTCGAGCCAAACACACACTCGGCTCGTGTAAAGCTCAGCAGATGGCTGGAGACCATGTGCCCCATGTGCCATCATGACCTTTGACCTCTTTTCATTTACAATTTTTTTTTACAATTCTCACTGTATGCTAAGACCATTTTCCACGGGTGACTCACACCTTTAAAGCAGCAGTATGCAATCTTTCAAATCCTCCTCTGCTGCCTCCTTACCCCCACCCTACCCTCATGTCCTTTGGTTAGAATTGCGTACTTACGCCTTTTATGGAAAGTGGGTGGATGACTGATCTGATCGTAACACTCGTTGCTCTTTTTAATTAAACGCTGCAGCACATTTAAACTGTGTGTGTTTATCATTCTTATGTCCTCTGGATCATTCACAATTCAGAGAGCTGCTCTCCATGGAGACTTTTAATTGGATGATGAGTCATTGCGTTATTGTCTGATTCAATATCATCTCGTCTCCCTGCTGAAAAAACCAACATTCAGGCCTCATAATTACTGCCTATTAAATATTCATCATAAATATTGTCCTCGTCTCTGCTTCACCTCCTCGTCTCTGCTTCACCTCCTCGTCTCTGCTTCACCTCTCCGTCTCTGCTTCACCTCCTCGTCTCTGCTTCACCTCCTCGTCTCTGCTTCACCTCTCCTCGTCTCTGCTTCACCTCCTCGTCTCTGCTTCACCTCCTCGTCTCTGCTTCACCTCTCCTCGTCTCTGCTTCACCTCTCCTCGTCTCTGCTTCACCTCTCCTCGTCTCTGCTTCACCTCTCCGTCTCTGCTTCACCTCCTCGTCTCTGCTTCACCTCTCCTCGACTCCATGAGAGTCGAGAAGTCAACAGCACTGTGATATAAAACACACTGTATACACCAAGGTTCTGGATTGTGATTGGTCAGAAGGTGTTGATTAGTTTTCTGGAACAGCAGCTCTGACTGTAGCGCAGCTGCATTTCACAGGTTTATATTAATGTACTCGTTCTAATACGTTATGGTTTCTATAGTAACAGCTCGTTCACAGGGACGTGTACAGCGGATCCTCCACTGATGATAAACGCATGATTTAAAAAATGTGTGTAATTACTGATATGGTGAAGTTTTCTGTAAGGAGAGGTTTATTTAAGGATTCTGGAAGGAGTCTCCAGTGTCAGAGGTAAAGCTGTAACTGTAATCTTCAGGACAGAGGAGTTTACGCTTCTTTGCGTTTTCTCTGTAACATGACAAGCTGCATTTTTTTTCCTTCAAAAGGAGAGAGAAAGAAGAGAGGCTGGTGAATGATCGACTGTTTATAACCGCTGTAATGTACGCGATACTGTATGACCGCTGAGCAACCCGAGCCTACACGGGAGCGGTACGGAAAACACAGCGAAGGCGCTCGAGTGTGTGTGTGTGTGTGTGTGTGCTTGATGTAGAAATTCAGGAAGCTGCTCTCGTGAGGATTTAAAGTAGAACATGAGTCACTGTGTTATTGTTGTGTGAGTTTGTCCTGATTCAGTCTCGTCTCCCTGCTGAGAGAATTCACTTTTGTCAGGCTTTCAGGTTTTGATGTGTAGTTTATTGTTCAATTATATATATATATATATATATGTGTGTGTGTGTGTGTGTGTGTGTGTGTGTGTGTGTGTTTTCAGAACTGCATTCCACAGTATCACCTGGGACACTGGAAGGGACTCGGTGAGATGGTTTATGGTGTTATTTTACTAAACTCATGTTTCTAGCACTTACGGTTAAAAAGTTATTAGCATAAACGTAAGTGCAATTTTGAGCTGTTGGTGGCGCTAAAGAGTTTGACATAGAGACTCCAAAATTGCTCTGTTTAATGTTGAGACTGTTCTCTATCTGTGTACCAAATTTCATAACTTTCCCCCAAGCGGTTCTATGGGCTGCCATAGACTCGAGCGGAAGAAGCAGTGGAATAATAATAACAATAATAAATATTATTATTATTATTATTATTATTTATTATTATTAACAATAAATAATAATAATAATAATAATAATAAAGAACATTAATGAAAACAATAAGTGCCTACCTTCGGTGCTCCTAATAATAATAATAATAATAAGTGATGATGATGATGATGATATTATTATTATTATTATTATTATTAACAACAATAATAATAATAAGTGATGATGATGATGATAATAATAATAATAATAAATGAAGATGAAGGTTTTTGCCCTTTCAGAGACGATGAGGCAGTATATCAGCGATCACGCTCTTCCACTCACGCTGGCTGGAGCCTCATTTGACGGTGTCTCTGTTAACGATGTCATATTTAGTGGACGGACAGCAGCAGAGGGGCTTGTGGGAAAAATCTAATCTGGAGTGTAATAATTTGATTAATAACCCGTATCTCAGTAACACTGGAAAACCTGCACTGGGCTTGAGGTGTTTCCTTCAGGATAAATGTAGAAGCTTCATATCTGACCCATGAGAATCATTCAGCTATTTTTTTTTTTACAAATGAAATATTATTTAATAAAGTTTTGAGAATAATTGACAATAAGACGTGGTTTATTTCTGAATGAATGTCTTAGATTATCAGTGAGAATGGTGATGAATGTGTGATGATCATTTTATTACCAAACTGTCCAATGAGTTCACAGTAATTTAAATTTATGTTAATTATGTTAATATTATTGGTTTAGGTGAGTTATCAGGGTACAAGCATGATGATTAAGGGTTTAAGGTTCTAAGTGAGAAGGTTTAAAGGTTGGGTTTTAACGGTTAGGACTACAGCATGAGGATTAAGGGTTTTAGGGCTAGGATTTTGGGATTGAAGTCTTGTGGTATAAGGGTTAGTGTTTAAATGTTAGAGTATGTGGAAGAGGGCAGATAGCGCTGAATTTTCCGGAACAATCTTCCTTCTTTCTCAGTAAACAGTTGTGATTTCTCTCACTCTGGTATCCGACACACAAAGGTTCTCAAGTGTTCCACATTTTCCCTTTTTATTAGCCGTGAATGTAAATAGAGCGTGTAAATGGGGTGTGATGGTGAAGAGGCTTGTTCAAGCTTTTCTCACCGTCATTTTCACGCTCTAATGTGTGGACAGGAGGTTTTTAGCACCACTTCACTAAACAAACACAGAAATCCGAGACGATCGTCGAAACACAGCTTGTTTAGTGACTGAGCCAGAATATAAAAATCTCACGTGCGGCTGAAGGTGAGCTCAGGGTTCCAGCGCAAGAGCGGCGTGCTTGTGGAGAATCTGTTTTCCTCCAGGTGCTTTGACGGAGCAGGTGTAATGCAGATGAAGATGAGATGAGCAGACGTTTGGCCTTGACGCAAAATTTAAATGCTTTTATTGATGTCCTTCTGAAAATTCATTTCCCATCTGCTTTTACCTCAACGCCAATGACCGAAGTCTGTCACTGGATTTAAAGGAAAACGCCAGATAAAATAAAACCCACAGCATCCCTGCTTCCACAGAGGGGTCCCAAGGTTCCACAATGTCGTCGATGAGCCGAGGCGCGTCTGTTAGCTAACAAGTCGTGAACTGTAAGAGCTTCCAGGTGAGAAACACACCTCACTGCTGTAGAACTCTGGATTGTGATGGGTCGGAAGGTTGTTCTTTCATAAATAAAACATTGTAATTGTAAGCAAATTCCTGTAAGAAAACACGTGGGGTTGTGCTGTCACAGGAAAATAATCAACTTCAGGGTGATAACAGAAACACCTCTTTATCATAGTGATTATTATTTATGTATAAAACGTATTTACTTCAGTTCCTGACAGATTTTGTGTTCGTGTGATAAAAGGTCACGACTTTAAAGAGTGGAATCATCAGCCGAGTGGAGTGACTCACATCATGCTGCTCGTAGCCCATTCCCAATCCACACACAGAACCGAGAGAACCGTGTGTGTGTGTGTGTGTGTGTGTGTGTGTGTGTGTGTGCAGGAGAGAGTTCAGATTAAAGGGAAAGGCTGAAATGATTCCAGTTGTGTGATGTATGATTAAAAAGGTGTGTCTCAGCTTTTCCTCCTCACCTCCTGACTCTCTGCATCATTAAAACTCTTTTGCCTCAGGAAAGCTTTTATCAGGAAACGTTCATTCGCACATTTTAAGAGGAAAACATGCAGGAAGCTGATCACAGTCTCACACACGCTTCTGTTCTGTTCTTGATTCAGGTCACAGGATCATTTCCTTTCACCATCGAGCCTCTTTTACATCATTTTTATATGTTTACTGATTAATCATAAACCTCTCTCTCTCTCTCTCTCTCTCTCTCTCTCTCTCTCTCTCTACTCCTCTCTGTCTGTCTCTGTTTCCATCTCGGGTTCTCTCCGTATTTTTTCTATTTTCCCCTCTGTCTGTTTCATTCTCTGTTTCTCTCGCGTTAGATTTCTCCCCATTGTTTTTAATCTCATTCTATCATTTCAACTCTTTCTTTCTTTCTGTATTTTCTCCTTTGTCTTTCTCTGTCTCTCCTACACCCTCCCTCTCATTCTATTTATCACTCCGTTTCCCTTCTTCTCCTTCTGCCTCTTTTGATCCTATCCCTCTCTCTCTCTCTCTCTCTCTCTCACACACTCTCTCTCTCTCTCTCACTCACTCTCTCACACACACACTCTCTCTCTCACTCTCTCTCTCACTCTCTCTCTCTCTCACTCACTCTCTCACACACACTCACTCTCTCTCTCACTCTCTCTCACTCTCTCACACACACTCTCACTCTCTCTCACTCTCTCTCTCTCACTCTCTCTCTCCCTCTCACTCACTCTCTCACACACACTCTCACTCTCTCTCTCTCTCTCACTCTCTATCTCTCTCTCACTGGGGTAAGTGAGGTTTGATACAGAGTTAATTTACTGTCAGCTTTTCTGTTACGGAGTGAACCACTGAGATCTTGTCGGCCGAATATGCCATTTTAATTATCAGTGAATCTCAGCATGTAAAGTCACCTGCTTTAATTTAGTGCTCTGCTTGGTTTTTACTCTCCCACCTCGGGTTTAATCTCCATGCTCGGGGTCTAATCTCCCTGATCAGGGTTTAATCTCCATGTTCAGGGTTTAATCTCCATGCTCGGGGTTTAATCTCCCACCTCGGGGTTTAATCTCCATGCTCGGGGTTTAATCTCCCACCTCGGGGTTTAATTTCCCACCTCGGGGTTTAATCTCCATGTTCGGGGTTTAATCTCCCACCTCGGGGTTTAATCTCCGTGCTCTGGGTTTAATCTTCCACCTTGGGGTTTACTCTCCCTGGTTGAAGTTTATTCTCCATGCTCGAGGTTTATTCTCCATGCTCGGGGTTCTGGGTTTAATCTCCAGGTTCAGGGTTTAATCTTCCTGCTCGGCCCCGGTAGGACAGCCAGAGGAACCTTAAGGGATCTGTGTTGTGATAAAAAAAATGTTTTTAATATTAAGGGGCGGAGTCAGTCACTCTTCTGCTGTAACTCTAGGTAACTAACGAACATGAGCTAACCTGATAAGATTTCTGATAGGATTTTAAATTAATGATTAATCCTACAGTACAAGTGTGTTCTCTCTGTCTCCACTCCAGAATTTTCCGTTTAGGATCAAATGTCTGTGAGAATTAATCGACTTCACTGATTTCTGTTTGACATAAAACCATCACGGTAGCACACCACTATCACATGGTTTATTAATGCGGACCTGCTGAACTAGCCGTCCGTTTTTAATCCTCCAGCTTCTCCAGCAGCAGGACGGAGGTGAAAGTTCCTCTCCGTTGTGTCAACACACTCATTAAACAAATTCCCCCCAGTGGCCAAAATGGCCGCCGGCTGCCTCATTCACTTTCCTGACGTGCGTCCAACGCTGGAGAACACACAGCGGCGAGGAATAATCATCCCTCGACACCTTATTAGCGAGACAGAGGGGGAAAGATGTTGGGCTGGATTGCTGAGAAGAGCAGGGAAAAAACACGGCCTCTTGATGTCGATGACGGCCAAACGATCTCAAAATTGCTCAGCGATTAAAGAAAGACAGCCTGTGAGAGCCATGCCGTGAGCTGTGTGCTAATTCTCAGCAGGATAACTGACTAGAGACACAGACTGCCTCACTGCCTCTTGTCTTCTCCAACAGAATGCAAAACTCAGACTCTAGGTTAACCCTGTGAACTGATCCTATTCAGTCATGTTAGCATTTTTCTCAGAAATATCCTTTTATTCTCAAAGTTTTCTTTTTAGCAAAAGCTAGCAGGGACACAAGTGCTGCTATCATTCATGTCTTTTAAGCATCCATTTCTTAACATACTTGATAGTGTTTTAGTTAAAGTATCCCTTTAAATTCTGTCAGTTTGCTCATTGGAGTAATCTTGTTAACTGCTAGCATTCAACCACTTCTGTTTTTATACCATTTATCTAACTTTGATGTAGGAACACACAACCTAGCTATTAATAATCATGCAAACTAAATAATTCTGATAAGCTAAAAGCTAAAATTCAGTCATCCATGCAATACTACTAGCATTAGTTATCTGTACCCTGCTTTTCTTCCTAGCTGAGTTATCTTGCTAACTGCTAGTTTTACTAGTTTAAATTTTTAGCCTTTTTCAGCACGGCTATCGCACGTGGGGGTTTTTTGTTAGCATGTATGCCTTGCTATCCTTTATTTGTTTCAGGGCTTGTTATAATTTTGTCTCTACATGTTTGCTAACTGCTAGTTTGCAAGTGCTTGTTATTAAAGCTTTATTTTGAGGAATTATCCCTTTAATCTGGAGAGTTTCTATGTAATGTAGCTAGCATATTAGCTGTTTATAAACCGTGTTAGTGTAGCGGTTTACCCAGTGTACAGCACTCGTGATTTACATGAATATAATTAAAGAGAAAGGGATGTGGTGTGTGTCGGTTTGGTCAATAACAAGCGTCCTGTCCTTCATATTGTTGAGAAGTCTTTAGCTGAAATATTTTCTAATGGATGTGTTGTCACATCACCACATCTCCCTCATTCTCATCTTTCTTTTTTTCCACGTATAATTAACCGTCTCTCCTGACGACAGGGGATTTTTCCCTCGTACATGTACAGATGACTGATAGACGCTGAGATTAATTGAAAAATATGCTGGATGTAATTACAGGTGCTGTCAGCAGTCTGAAGACCTGTGACAGATCCTTCACCGATCAGATTTGAACACTTTTTTGTTTTGTTTTTTCTGGAGTGTGTCGTTATGATTAGCGCACTGAATCCGGATCCCGCTCTGTGAACGAGTGTTTATTAGATCGGTGTTTCAGAAGTCCTGATCCAGTCCTGAATGAACCAGTCTGTTCAATCCACAAGCGCATCTGAACTGTTACTGGCTTAAGAATTCTAATACAATGCTATTTTTAATATACATTAATACAACGTATATATAATACACAGGGTAGAATTTTAGGAGGCACAGTTTGTGAAATTGAATCGGTCGAATCGTTTGTTTGAATCATTGAAATGAACAGTTTGACAGAATCGACTCAGTGAATCGAATCAAATGTCATATCACTGGTCCAAATGTAATAACTAAACTGTAAGATATCGAGAGGAGGGCACGTACAGCAGGCGTATAATTTTTATAATTAAAAATGATCATTTTTAATAAAGTTTTCTTATAACTTATAATCAGTATTTTGTACTGTGTTCATTGTGTTTAGCTTTGTTGCTCAGTTACATGTTAGTTACATACTTTTATTTTAAAAAGTGATATTTACTTCTTGTACCCTTCTAATCGAGGGTTTCTTCTGCACATCCTGTTGCCCTACATTGTTAATAAACAAGACTGAAACTGGAATCTGTTCAATCCTGCTGTTTTCTTTCTAGCTAACCTCGCAGTACATGTTAGCCGTCCCTTAGCATAATTTTACTAATGCTAGCATGGAGGCGTTGAAGAACTTTTTATCATTTCTTGTTAATGATGAAATTTTTTTAAACACAAAAGTCAGACCTTGCTACTTGCTACCATGCTAGTTGTTAGCATTTTCACCTGTACCTTTAATCTCTCTAGCTAAACGACACAGATAATCCAGATCCACATTTTCCAGATGTGGAAAATGTTTAGTCAAAGTTTAGAAAATAAATAAATAAATAAATAAATTTTATGAAAATCTATTTTTTTTCCCGTGGGTTTTTTCTCCCGTTTTGGGTCACCGAAAACTAAACGTTTGAGCTTTCTAGTTTTAGAACTTTTGGCCATGTTGGAGTTTTTCAGCATTTCTCATGCTATAACGAGATTTACACCACACTCAACACGCAACTCAACGTTATTCTTGAGGTGTTTGACACCTGTTGTTTCGTGACTGTTTTCTAATCGCTTTAAAGTTTTCATGTGGACGGAGATATTTTGAAAACGCTGTTTGTGTGGACGGAGATAATTTTTTGAGAAAACTGTTCATGTGCATGGAGACATTTTAGGAAATGTTGATAGTGTGGATGGAGATATTTTTCGAAAACAGAAGGGTAAAAACTACATTTTCAAAATATCCGTATACATGTGGGAGGAGCCTCCGTGAGACAAGAAGTGGAAGTTTGGGTTCCTGTTATATCGTGGATATACACCACTTTTAACTACGCGTATGCAAAATGGCTGCCGTGTGAATCCTGCCAAAGCTTTACATGACTGTCGGCCTAAACATACTGCAGAACAATTACTACATGACAGTGTAGGTTAATAAATATGGTGGGATTGATAATATACCACTGTATACAAAATAAATTCTTGATTTATAAAACATTATTTTGCTCAGAGGACTTTATCATCTCCACCTTCATACATACCTTCACTTTGTAGGTGAACAATCACTGACTGGAGTCCATCAGCTGCGCTGTACAAAGTGACATCAAAAATATATTTGCCTTTTTATTTTCTCCACAGACTCACAGCATTAGTCTTCATTTATACACTCGCTTTCAGATGAAGGTCCACAGGAACTTGGCTTTGCTCCGTGTCCTTGTCTCTCTAAGCTTTATCGCTCTAAATGCTTCTCTTATCTCTCCACATGCCACACGTTCCTCCTCCACGGTAAAGTGTACACTTGTTATTCTTAATCTTTAAGTGGTCCTGGTTTCACCACGAGCGCTTTATGTAACCACGTGAAGCAGCCTGGTCCAAACTTCTTCCTATTATTAGTGGTTAAGACGTTGGACTTCTGATCGGAAGGTCGTGAGTTCAAATCCCAGCGCTGCCACTGTTGGGCCCTTGAGCAAGGCCCTTAACCTTCACCTGCTCAGGTGTATAAACGAGATAAATGTAAGTCGCTCTGGATAACGGCGTGTCTGTGCCGTGACGTGTCGGGGTAAACGGCGTGTCTGTGCCGTGACGTGTCGGGGTAAACGGCGTGTCTGTGCCGTGACGTGTCGGGGTAAACGGCGTGTC
>JANDJT010000107.1:0-30970 GCA_024331685.1 Stegophilus panzeri
CAAGACACTGAACCCCAAGTTGCTCCCGATGGCAAGTTAGCGCCTTGCATGGCAGCTCTGCTACTATTGGTGTGTGAATGGGTGAATGAGACACAGTGTAAAGCGCTTTGGATAAAAGCGCTATATAATTGCGCCATTTACCATTTAAACCTTAATTTAGAGGTATGCCTGAAAAGATGACGACTAATTTAATGTCACTGCACAAGATGCAGAAAATATGATTTTCAAGACCCATTATGTGAAGCAATGTGCCTCTTGCTTAAATGGGTGTTGAACACCATGTTTCACGTCTATTCTGTTCCTGTAATGAATGTATTTTGCAGTAATGCGCAGTATTTGGAAACCACTACAATAACAGGTCCATATGGCAGAGCACATTTCTCAATTTTTTATATATATATATATTTATTAAACTCCTGAAACTGTCAGGAATATTACGGTAATTAATTGTAATACGTTTAGTAGTAATAAGTGATGACCTTTTTTAAATTTGTACTCGCAGCAGAAACCACAAGAAGAGCCAGTGACTTTTTTTCAGCTTGTGTTTAGCACCTCTGATCTGGAACGTGTGACGGAAATCCTTTCTGTTGTGTGGAATCGACCATGTGTCTCTGGCTGCTTCTCCTTCTGCTGTCAGATACAAACCTCATTAGCACCATGCTGAGATCCACCAAGAGAACCGGCTGCACTGCTGACGAGTGTGTTTGTACATGTGGGAGGAAATGCAACTCTCCCCTGCCCCACCCCCCGCTTCGTCACAGTTTTGAACATGTTTAAATGGCAGCACAGTCACTGTTCTATGCAGTGTGTGTATCTCTTTATCATATGTTAATCTCTCATTCTCTTTCTCTCTCTTTCTCTATGACTGCTGCTGCATCGTTCTGTTTCCACCAGTTTGTGACAGGGCCTCGGGCCGCCCACCATCAGGTAACGTCCCTCTTGTGCCACAGTAAATCTAATCACAGGTTTTATATGAATGCACTTGTTCTAATATGTTATTGTTTCTATAGTAACCGCTCATTCACAGAGACTAATAATAAACAGATTGTGTTGTTATTTAAAGGTATAATCATTGATATAGTGAAGGTATTAATTTTTTTATTTATTTTTTTATTTTGGGGGTGGGGTTTTTTTTTTGTTTGTTTGTTTGTTTGCCATGAGGGTGTCTGTGCTTTCCAGTTTCTCAATAACTTGACAAGCTTTATATGTAAAATATAATCAAATTTTTATTTATTTATTTATTTATTTATTAAGACGAACTTACTTCTCTCAAGGGTGTTCCACATCATTAAATGTAACTATAAAAGGCTAAAAGTACAATGTATCATTTGTTAATATATTAAATTGTAGGTGTTGACAAATTGCTGTGGTATAAAAGAAATAAAACCCTTTGGGACATGCTGTTATTGGAAAATAATCAACACTGGGGTGGTAACAGTAACCCTGTTTTGCCTCAGGCTGCATCACACCAACTGTGGCGTTGATTATTTTCCTATAACATCAAGCCCGGTCATTGGAACGACCATGACTACATTTACATGCACGTCGAATTCCTTTTAAGGTCTTTATTGAGGTTGCAGCTATATTTCGAATACGATATTTATATGCGTACAAGCATCAGAATATTCCTGTATGCGTGGTTGTTGTAAGTATGCCGATCTACACATGCACTTTTCCTTTCTCGCTGTTGTTTCCCGGGAGATTCAAGAAGCTGCCGTTACTTCCCACAATTCCTTGTAGACTGAACATGCGCGCGTATCTCCTTTTCAGTGAGTTTTCTGAATAAGGTGTTTACATGCAACACATTTCCGATTAAAATGGACATATTCCAGGGGTGGCAATCAGAATTTGTGAAATCTGAATATTGTCTTCATCTGAATCGGGCAATCGGATTGAGGTGTTTACATGACTCAATGCTAATTCGAATATTTCCCAATTCCAATAAAAATCTGAATGTTGATGTGCATGTAAACGTAGTCATTGTTTTAAATAAAAACATGTCTAGGCAAATGACTCGGCTTGGTCAAATAACTGCTCTATAAACTTGTCTTGACATCAAAAGAGGATATTGGTACATTGTGACTGAAAGCAGACTTCCTTAACTGTTTCGTAAGAATTCACAAAGCTGCATTTCTTAAGCATGGCCGTAGCGGTAAATAAGTTATCTGAAAGCATTTTAAAGCTTCTTCCTCCTCAGTGTATGAAATGCCTAGAAACTCTACGTCACACTGTATTGTTACATGAGGCATCAGTATGTGTCCTTTAGCATCAAACATTGAAGACCTTTGCTACTTGTCATTCAAAGCGACTTGTGTGATTAACAGATGTGAGGCAATGAAGACTGACCCTTAATTGCTTCTGCTCATCTCTGTACCATTCACAAGCAGTCATTATATATGATGCACCATATGGGACTGTTGTGTTTCTGCAGTGCAGACATGAAGGATTTCCACCTATCGGGGATATACACTGAGCATACGCAGCTATTGCAGGAGTCTCAGACTGTTTCAAGTAACAAAAGTTGGCAGCAGTGAGACAGGACAGACGTGCAGCCATTAACTTCTGTGCTTATAAGGATGAATTACAACTCATGTGGAATTAAGGATTAATCAGTAAGCAACATAATGGCTTATTGAAGTCCATCCATTTTGGATATGACTCGATGTGGTCAGCTTGCTCTTCTGTTAATTTGATTAAAAAAATTTTTTCAAACTTTACGCATAAACAAGTGGAGTAGCTGGCATCTCTGCTTTTATGACCGGGGGAGCAGACGTGGTTTTTCTCCCCCACTTTGTATTGGAATAACAAAATTAATTGACCTTCAGTGTAAATAACTACATGAGTTTGACTAAGCAATATGTTTTCATGTAATTTTATAAACCTCCCTTAAAATAAAACATCTACTTGAGAAGGAAAGCCCAAAAGCATGACAAAACTCTGGTGCCTAGCACTACCATGCCGCAAAGAAACCGTCTGAACCAGTGAGCCGCGTGCTGTGATCTAAAGTCATGACAGTAAAGGTTTTTTTAAAAAATAAAATAATCACCTTGTGAGCGGTACTGTTCTACTGATAAGTGTGACACATTTTGGGTGGATGTCGGACAGTAGTTGGCGTCATGAAATGTATTTGTTTTTAAGTGATTTAAGGCAAGGTCACCCATCAACAAAATCTCATTAACGTGGCCACAAAATATCTTGGACCGTTCCACTGAAAATGACCCAAATAAGGTGATCGTAATGAAATTTTATCTTCCATTTCATTGGTGCGTAAAATGGATAGATATAAAACATTCATCACCTGTCAAACTAATTTATCAAGACTAGTCAGGTTGATTACAAATCTCCTCTTCATACTGTCCTTTCTTTCTTTCTTTTAACTCCTCTATAGTTGTGTATTTATGTCCAGTGGGGTTTGCCATTTAAGCTATGAACAATTAGATGTCATCACTTCAATAGACAAAATCTTAAAATTCTCCTAGCAATAGCACTTTCACACTTCTTATTCCTAGGATTAGATCCTAAGAGTTGCACTTGGAACTATTTCACGACTATTTTCACGAGTCCTTCTGTCGATTTGTACATACAGTTCTGCAATGCAGGAAAGGGAATTTTATCAGACAGAAATGGGCACAAAGTTGTTTAGACATTCTGTCAGCACAAACCAGAACATCTTAACCTTCCTAGCACAGATGAATCAGTCTTTTGCACCTTCAAACTGTCTGGCTATTACAGTTCTGATGGGCTGTAAATAGCTGAGTGCCAGCAGGGCGCCATTAGCCAGTACACTGGCACCATGCACTCCGGGGGTGTGTGTGTGTGGGGGGTGGGGGGGGGAGGCCAGATGGAGGAGGAACAATAACGTGTTCTCCTGCAGATGCACAAGTCAGGCTAAGAGGAAATGCTGCAGAGGCATGAGAAATTTCATTCATCTGACTTGGTTATGTTTGTTTGCCATGTAAGATGACGTTCGTGCTTTTCTCAGTTTCACTCTGTGGCACACACACCACAAGCTTCCTCCTTTTCTTGTTCAACCAGATACATCAACACACACACATGCTCTCCCATTATAATTATACCAGTGGGACTTTTTTTTTCTTCCTCGTTTCCTGTTCTTGCAAAAGCAGACTGGTTCAAGGATGTTCATGATTATCGCTTATGTAACAACCCCTGGAGAACCTGTAATCAGCACTGCCTTAGATCCTTCTGCTGATTCTTACTATAACTCAAGCACAAAGTCACAAGAGTGCTCTCTAGTCTAACTGGCTTGTTTCATGCTGATTTCAACATCGCGCAGGCTATTTCTACAGTTTACAACACCGTTTTAGTGATCTTGAAATAAATCTGATGCTTTCAGCGAATTCCGAGTGGGTATCCCCTTACTTTTTGTCTTTTTATTTCGGGGGCCCGTTGTGGGATTAGTGGAGGAGTTTGACATCTGTGCAACAGGACAGTGCGCTCCTGCCTGCCTCCACAACAACCGGTTAACACCAGCAACTTACAGGAGATTTGAAACCAACATGTAGTGAGATGTCGAAGCAGCAAAGGGTTGGTGACTGTAGGTCAGAATTGGGATTGGGGAGTTGCTGCTCAATCATATAGCACCTAAAGGCTGCATTTAACACTGTAGCAGGGCTGTTATTGGCCCAAAGTTGTCAAGTGACAACTGCACTGTGCCTACATGAGTTCATTACATACTGTAAATGAACTCATGGCCCAGTTAGCTTGTTAAGTGCATTGATGCCGACTGCTGTTAATATAATGTGTCTGACTAATAAAAATAGTTGATGACTGTAGAGCCAGTTGTGGGATCTGGGAATGAGCAGTGAGTTACCAGTACAGTATCATGGAGCATTACACCACTAAATACATATTCCAACTGCTTCGCATGCATTATTTATACAATTTAAATGATTTATATCAAATGGGGGGGAAAAAATTGTTTATCAGCAACAGCAAAATGAGCACTTGTTCTTTTAGGCTGGTCAATAGATCCAAAAAAAAAAAAAAAGAAGAAGAAGAAGAAGAAGAACAAAAGAATACTGGTGTTTGACATGTCAGCAGCCCACGAAGCCAGATGTTTACCGGGCGATTTGGTATTTGTCACATTGCCTCATCACGTTGACTCGCTTGTGTTCTGTTATGCTTCACCAGATTAACGCAGTCATATACATGTTTTATATTTTTATTTATACTTTAACTGAAAAAGGATCCTTTTGGAGGCACTGCACGTTGGATCCACGACAGGTTTATTACAAGTCATTACTTCCAGTGTGCTGTACATGTGACATTTGTTTACTGGCTTCTAATCTCTTGCTAGCTCTTGTATATAACCGAGGGACCTGACTAATAGTCTAATGTTAGATAGCAAGTGACCTGCACTCAGTTTGGTTATGTCGTGTAAGCTTGCTGAATGGAACCTTGGGAACAACATCTGACATTTCACAAATATAGTTTTGCAAAACCGGTAAAATAATAATAATAATAATAATAATAATAATAATTAGCTGTGAGCTTACTTAAATTTGTAAACAATAATGGTGTCCCCCTATCAGCTGGCTCTCACATGACGACAGAATTTTGAAGTGTCCACAACAAAACAATAATGTGTGAAGCATTGTCATGTAAAATGTCATATCTGCACTTTAAGATGACACACACACACGTCTGCCTCCCACAATCTTGCATTTGCTCCCAATGGACAGGGAGGATTTTTATAGATTTTTTTTTTTTTTTTTTGTGCTCTGTGCTGTGCTCTCTCCACTGTAGATGTATATGAGTCATGGTTAGTATCTCATCGGCTCTCATGCACGCACGCACGCACGCACACGCATAGAAACACACCACTGAAAAGGGGTGTTTAGCCCCTGGTTGTACTTTCCCTTCTGTTGGCACACATGACTCATGGTTCTTTAATAGCAACACACACTTCAGACCGTCAGCACTGTCACTCAGTCCGCAGTGGCCGGCAATGCACAGGTCTATTTGTTTTTCTCTGTTACTCTCTGCTAGCAGGGAATTCAGTAAGCTATTGCTCCTGTTATGGGTAAACAACTTTTACAGGACTTGCCTAATATTCTAAAAGGCTATCAAACTTACCCAGGGTGACTTCGTGCCACTGTGATTGCACAATTATGTACCAGTTGTGTGCACACACAGATCTTTATTGATTTTCCTCTGTGCCCTTTATCCCACCAGCTTCTCTCTCTTTATTGCCTCAATACTGAGCAAGGATTCTGGCCCATCGAAGTCCCTTTGAAATGTGCAGAATGAGGAAAGCCCTTAGGAGACTTTTACCCATGACCTTTAGTGCTTCAGCTCTGCCATCAGCACAATTAAGCAGATGGTTGAAGTTACCTTTTCCAAGGAGGCAGGACTAGTTTGTTTCCGTCTTAAAACACTGTCTAGCCTGCGGCTTCCTGAATCAGGCCTGATCGTTTTGAATATGATAAGTGTTTTA
The DNA here is from genome assembly GCA_024331685.1 of Stegophilus panzeri. Taxonomy (NCBI): domain Eukaryota; kingdom Metazoa; phylum Chordata; class Actinopteri; order Siluriformes; family Trichomycteridae; genus Stegophilus; species Stegophilus panzeri. The sequence continues at coordinate 6,458 of JANDJT010000107.1, forward strand.
ATCCCATGTGCTTTATAGAGGCCTATGTAATTGCTGCAGTGAAAGTGCAGGTCGACTCCTGTCCTGCGTAGACACACATGCACATACTCGTTCTGTGTATTTATCCTTCTCTGCTCTTTGCCGATCTGCTGCGCCATTGATTTCGGTATAAAGGCTTCGTGTTCACTAAACATGCATACTCATTATGGAGGTGAAAACGGGGCGTATCCAGGCCTCAGCATGAAGCCAGTCCTCCAGACTTTCTCGTGGTTTATAGTCCACAGTCAGTGTCGTTTTTATGTTGTGGTGTCCTCACCATCTGGGAGGCTATAAACACCTCTAAGATGTGTCTATCTTGGGGTGTTTTCGCACTTTGTCCTTTTCAGGGGTCTGAGCATGGTTCCCTGGATTTTTGACCCATGTGTGAACACTCCAAACGATCTTGGACCCTTTTGAAGCAAACCGAACCGAGACCATATTGGGAGATAAGCTTTCAGCTTATGGTACAATTTGCTAAAAACATGCATCGTGAACCCAAATCGCTCCAGGCTCACTTGACTTTTTTCCATTCGTGAATTCCCATACAGGCCTCTGTACAAATCGTGCTATTCAACATGGCTGCTTATGCTGAAGGAAGGATGTTATGGACAGATGAGGAAATGGCTGCACTTCTCCAAATTTTGAAGGACTATATTAAGAAACAGTTGTCAACCACTCACAGAAATTCAAGAGTTTCTTCAATTTTCAGCAAAATTTAAAGACGCAGGATTTAACTGGACTGCCTTTCAGTGCTGGGTTAAAGTGGGGAGAAAATATATGGCCACACGTGAAGCTGCGATCAAGTGGACAGTCAGCCGATGTCAAGTGGCCTCTCTGTGATTTGTTAGACGAAATTCTTGGTACAAGCCCCTGTGTGAACCCAATGTAATAAAGTTACAATGATTGAGTGAATCACGCTGTGCGAGAGCGCTTTCCTTCCTGTTTTCTTCAAAACGAAAACTAGCATTGTAATGACATAAGCATGCTCAGGCTCGGCACGTTAAGTGCAGTGTGAGTGCAGGCCAGTGGGGAAGGGGGACAATCATGCTTGGGCATGTTACAAGGCAATTGGGCCTAGTGTGAGTACGCCCTTTTAAGTTTTCTTCCTTATGTCATCTTGGGGAGGTTTTCCTTGCCACCATTGCCTCTGGCTTGCTCATTAAGGATATATTTTTAAGTCTATATCTGGCTCTCTGTAAAGCTGCCTTGTGATAATGTACATTGTGAAAAGCACTATATAAATAAATTGAACATAACTCGGCACTCCACTCAGTCATGTAACCACACAGATGACTAATGTAGGTACTGAAGAAAGATGGGTATATTCCCTTCCTAATGACTATATACAGTATGGATTCTTCATGGCGATTAAACTTGTCTTCCAGCTGTAGGGATCACCTCTGCACCACTGAGCGGTAGTTTTACTGGGTGCGACCCACCACTGGGCCATTTACTTGTTTGGCTCATTATGCTTTGGGAGGATTGATAGAGTTTCAAGTAATGTATGTTTGGTCTCATAGGTGAGGGAAAAGAAGGTGATTTCACGGTTTCCATGTGTTTTGAGAGCAGGAAGAATGTGGGCGAGCCACAAAGGGTCACCTCTGGCGTTGAAGTTGCTCAGCTGACACCCTCATTGGCTGGGTTTGTTTAGGAAATATTTGCAGTGCAGGGTAATCCAAGAGATGTGAGATTTTTGCCTCCAGTATTGACATAGCTAGAGCTGTTTCCAGGCTCTAAATCATTCCATTCTCCCACAAGGTTTTGTGTGTTTTTAGATGTTTACGGTGGAAATTCACCAGGGGTTTTATTAAGAGATTGAGACATATGCTCGATAGTCAGTAGACACGCAAGGAAAGTTAAGTGGGTGCTTAACTTGATTTTCTGGATGGCTTATTCACTTCATGTATCTGAGGTTGCCAGGTTTTTTTTTTTTTGGTTAAACCTCTTGGGGCATAAGTATTTTTAATTGTGTCTAAGCCACTCCTTTTAAACCAACCATTTGCCTTTAAGCCATATGAATCAGATAATGTACTGATGATAAGGCAGGTTTTCTTTTCTCCTGTGTGGAATATAAGGTTAATTGCAGTACAAGTAGAATAAACATGAAAGAAAGTAAAGTTTAGGCTAATGAGATAATATATACATGACATGTAGGCAAGGTACAAATAAACGTTTAATAGTAAACAAATAATGTTGAGGTTGATTTTCACGAATAGTTCTAGTAATGATAATAACACTAACTTGCTATTCTAATTTGTCTTAATTTTACAATCTGGGACCCATATTAATTGGCTGCTAGGACTTTGATACCAGAGTAATGTCTAGCAGATGCTAATAATAACAAAAAAACAATAAAAAACAGTTTTTGTTTTGGGTTTTTTTTGCATTATGAGCTAGACATGTGCACTTCCATGATCTCCACAGGCATGCACGATTTTGTACATGACGACGCCAGAAGCTTAGTAAGGGTAAAAATGCTGCTTCTGCGAAGAATGAATGATTTCATATGACTTACTTGTTTCACAATGTAGTACATGCCCTGAAATTGCATTCTAGATTTATTCGCATGTATTTTATATTGTACAAAACATTGACGTGAACAACTAAATATTTGTCAAACTTAATTCAGCTCCTAACAGGAGTGGGGATCATACAAGGAAACACAAGGTCAATTCAGATTAGTGGATAACTTGGACATGATTCTGCTTTGGAATTAGTTTACTTCTATTCAGAGGTCAGACTCCTCACTGCATGTGCTTAATCCAACTCTGAACACTAGATGAAGTACAATGCTTATTCTCTTCTTCAGCCAGGATATAAATGTCTGAATGGAAATTCAAAACCATTAAATAAATTCAGTGTTAAGACCGTTTTAATCCTGAAACAGTTGGATATTTTCTTCAAATGAACAGCTTGTTTGATATTCTTTTGTTCTCTCTTTCTTTCCCGCTACAGTTCCTGCACAGGGCTCAGATGCAGACACCTCGGTCTGCTCTTCCCACCAGCACTCCCTCACTCCGGCCCGGCCCTCAGACCCCCACGGCCGCTGCCGTCTATCCCCCTAATCAAACTATCATGATGACCATGACTCCCATGCCCTTTCCCTCAGCGCAAGCGGCTCAATACTACATCCCCCAGGTACCCAAGCCCTATCCCCTCTGAGCACTGTCTGCCTGTATAATGGTGCTATAGTGCTGTCTTTTAGTCATTATGGGCTTGCTTATTTGTTTGTTTGATTTGTTTATTTGTTTATTTATTTATTTATTTATTTATTTATTTATTTACACATCTTTTGACAAGAACTGTGTGCAGTTTATTTGAATCCCAGATTCCCACCAGTCTTTCATCCAGTCAATCTACAGATTCACCATTTATCTAATGTTTTGTTGTTGGGTTTTTTTTTTTTTGTTTTTTTTTTTTAGTATCTTATTCACTGTTGTGTTTACAAAGTAAGGGTGGGTTCAAATAAATTACAGACAAACTGTATGACAATAAAATAAATATTTGGTGAATGTTTTAGATAAAATGAAGTAATGCAACAAAACGTAATTTGTGTGTGTGTGTGTGTGTGTGTGTGTGTGTGTGTGTGATATTTGGGGAGGCTTTGTCTTCACTTGCATGTCCTCACAGCATAAGAGCACGTTTACAGCAACAGTATGAGCAATTGAACTTGTACACTTATTTCTACAGTGGAGGGCAGGCTCTTGCACTAGTGCATAATGTAGTTCAAATAGCTTGTAGAAACTAGAAACAAATGAGTGTGGGAGATGTCCTCCAAGTATTATATAACTGCTGCTTTTGTAGATATAATATCATCATCAGGTAATTGACTTTATGCAGGCCATTTATAATTGAAATAGAGTAGATGTATAGGCTTGGGCTAACCAGTGTTCTCACTTTTTAATCCTCAGTATCGACACAGTTCACCCTATGTTGGACCTCCGCAGCAATTCTCTGTTCCACCCCCTGCCTCTGGAACCTTCTACCCTGGTCCTGGCCCTGGAGAATACCCTGGACCCTACGGTTGGTGCAAAAGTACAGTATATACTCCAGTGCATTCCTCTGTCTCACACTCAGCTGGTTTTAGTCATGTGCAGTTGTTTTTCTGCTCATCGGATGTTGACTGATATCTGACCACATTCCAGAATGATCTCCTCAGTAGCTGTTTTGATCAGTGACTCATGAAATGATGTGACTAATTTTTTTTTTTCTCTCTCTCTCTCTCTCTCTCTCTTTAAGCAACAGCTGCTCCAGGTCCAGCGTATTTTCCAGGCCAGACGGTGTATCCCTCCTCTGCCCCAATTATAGTGCCTACAGCGCCACAGCAGCCTCCACCAGCCAAGCGTGAGAAGAAGCCAGTGAGTGTTCCACAAATCACTTACTCGATCATGTACAGCCAGTTAGAGTTTAAAATGGGTGTCTCATCACCACTTTAGAGCTGCTTAAATATTTTTATCACAGTGCTGTTGAATTCTCGAATCTATAGCAGCAGCTACGACAGTAGATCCAGCTATAATTCAAACCACAGCTTTATAATAATGTTATAATATAATTAGTGGCCATTCAAATATGTTATGTTATCGTTTCTATAGGAACAATTCGTTTACAGGAACATGAATGTTAGACGCACCACAGAATCAAAGGCTAATAATAAACAAGTGTTTATTACGATCATTGAACCAGTTTTCTGTAGTAGTACAGTGAATATCTTTAGTGTGATATGAACAATAAAGGCATAGAAAGGGGAATGAATTACGTAATCATGTCTGGGCTTTCTCTCTTTCCGTCCCCTCAGATCAGGATCCGGGACCCCAACCAAGGTGGGAAGGACATTACAGAAGAGATCATGGCTGGCAGCGGGAATACCACACCCCCTGTGGGCCGTCCTTCCTCCACCCCCACCCCTCCTCAGGTAGGAAGATCTCCTCCTATACAGGCTTTCTCACTACTGCTTGGCAAAGGAAACTGAGTTGTGTGTTTTTATCAACCACCGTCGTGACATCTTCTCTTTACTGACTCTTTATAGCATCTTCACTTCAGTTCATTTATTGTCATTACACTGGTAGACTAAATAAATTGCTTAATCACTCGCCCCACACGTGTAAGCAACAAGCACAGGCAGCACAGCGGAGACCCAATATTAAAATGCAGACCAAGGACAGACAGTGTAGTATTGACAGTGTAAAATTTAAACAGTAAATGCATTTTTATATACATATAGTATATTATATAAGAGTGATGAATAAGTAATAAAACCCGACCGATTGTGCTGTTATACAAAAATAATGCACGCCAGAGGGAGGGGGGAGTAGGGACGCAACATGACACGCAAGCTGAGTGCCCTGCCCCCATCCCCAAAAATGATTTTCGTACAACACCATGGTCTGGAGTGTTTTGTTGCTCTTATGAATGAGTCTTTATTAATCACATATACATTACGGCACAGGGAAATTCTTTTCTTCGCATACCCTAGCATGTTAGGAAGTTGGGGTCAGAGCGCAGGGTCAGCCATGATACAGCGTCCCTGGAGCAGAGAGGGTTAAGGGCCTTGCTCAAGGGCCCAACAGTGGCAGCTTGGCGGTGCTTGTTCTTGAACCTCCGACCTTCCGATCAGTAACCCAGAGCCTTAACCGTCAAGCCAGCACTGCCCAGTGGTTATTACAGTGATTTGCCAAAGATTGCGATGTTTAATTTATTAATGTATAAAATGTCTACAAAACATTTTATAGTTAGATTTAATATTGTGGAATGTCCTAGAGACAAGGTAGTTTCTGTTCTCATTTGTGTTATAGCCACGATAAACTTTAAGAGCACCCGGACTGCTACAAAGCACTTACAAATGAGATTCTTCCATAAAGGTGAAATAAATGTCTCCTCTATAGGTTTTACTTTGTTAAACAATGGCAGATCTGTTTATTCTTAGATTATTTGGCCTGTCCGCTGTACAAATCCCTCTGTAATGAGCTCTTACTATAGGAGCAATGACGTATTGGAATGAGCGCGTTAATGTTAACTTATCATTCACGTTACAGCCGGAACTACTGTCTGACCTGTGCGGTTAAATCTTCTGACCAATCAGACTCAAGCATTCAACTGCGCTGTTGTATAAAGCTGTATAATATAAAGGCAGAATAACGCGGGGTTGTGGTTTTCCGTAGTACTGGTGACGCTCAGTAAACTTGATATAGCACAATGGATATAGTTATAGGTAGTGTATATAGTAGAAGTAAACTATATTGTTTCTCACAGTAATATTAAAGGCAGTAAGTCACAGTAAGCATGTTACTGAACAATAAAAAGTATATTACAGTTGAGAAACTGTTCATGTCGCTGCACACTGAAGTCACAGCATTCATGCGAATAGCAATTCTGCAACAATCTGTGCTTTAATGCTCAGCATGTATGTGGGTGGAGGCAAGCAGCTTAACAGCTTTGGGATAGAAACTGTTCCTCCATCTGTTTGTGTGTGACAGAATGGATAAACTGGTACCTGCTTCCAAAAGGTAGATACCGATGGTTGGGGTATGTGGAAACCCTGGTGATGCAGAGAGAGCATGAAGAGAGAGAAATATAATTTTTTCCTATGCCAGAAGGGTCCCGTTGATTCTGTGCTATTCTGACGATTCACTGCTTAGTCTTAAATTCAGAATGGTGGAGTTGTCATACCAGACTGTGCTGCAACTTTTCAGCACGTTCCTCACTGAGCATCTTTTAGGAAAGTCTACACAATGGGAGAGCATCTTCTTATTAAAGACCCCTTACACTGTGGCATTAAAAAGTTACATTGAAAGCTTTTTGTACTATTTAGGCCAGGGTTGTCCAAACTTTTTTCCAAAGTGGGCCAGAGTAGACCACACAAAAATACCTGAGGGCCTGCCACTGATATATTATTTTTAGAACTCCAATATAGTGAATTTAATTTTAGTGGAATAACTGCAAAAGGGTATCACCTGACAGCTGTAGATAATATTCATATTCATAAAATTTGTGCAACTTTTCATGACATGTCATTGACCAACACCAGTTAAAGACTTCCATGCTTAGTGATTGTAAGCATCGCCACTTATTAGCTCTAGTAATGCTCTGTATAAGAAGTTCCTTGTGCCAGAACTGCTTCCAGCTGCTTGACGTTCATGCATTTGATATGGCTTTCCATGGGAAAAGTATTCTCGTTGCCAGTTCTTTGGAAATCCCCCTTTCTAGCTGTTAACTTTGCACTTTTTGTCTGTAGTCATGACTAAATATTATTCAGTAAATTAATTTGCAGGTGTAGTGCAAGGCTCTTTTAATTTAACTAACACGGTCTGCTGGCACTGGCTGGTGAAGAGAAAAAGTGCAACGTGTTGGCAGGTGCTCCACCTATCGTACATTCTAAGAGAGAAACCACGGGCCAATTAACAACTGTCTGTGAGCTGCATTTGGCCCTGGGTCTGGAATTTGGACACCCTTGATTTAGTCATATTCCTGATGTTTGCATGCAGGATTTCTCCTAAAATAGGTGACTGGGTACCGCAACTCATTATTTATTTCTATCTGCCATTTACTCCCTGCCTTTTTTTTTTTATTATTTTATTTTTTTTTATATATATATATATATATATATATATATATATATAACATAAATGCTGTTTCTCAGTGGGTGAGAAATCTTAGTCTCTACGCTAGGTATTATCCCCGGGCAAACCTTATAACCACGTATCGCCCAGAGACGTTTGATGGCTGTCAATCAGAGACATTTTCATAAGTATGTCTGTCCTAGTGTGTTTATACCCTAACATCTCTTGCTGTGTGTGCATTGCAGCGAAGTGCCAGTCAGACACCAGAGCAGTTATACTACAACATGGACCCACCCTACAGACTCAGTCCTGTGTCTACAGATAGCAAACCCACCTTAGGTATGCAACACTCTCCTGCCATCTCTCCTCATACACTCAACCACACGGATGTGAATAATACAGAGCAATTAGTTGACCGGGTGTCAGATGAAAGGAGTCTAAATATGAAAATTATTCGGATTATCTATGATTTTATAAACGTAATCTCACCTATTTTTATGTATTAGAGGACAAGCCCAAAGCTGATTTTGCTCTCCATAAATCTTCATCTCCCGGACCTTCAGAATCTTCCACAGAAAGAAGCGAAACCCCAACCCTTCCTACATCAGACTCTTCATCTCACACGAAACCTGGAATGCCCTCTAGTTTGCCTCTTCCTCTCAGCACCTGCAATTCGACAATTGCCGGCGAAATGGAAGAGCTGTCTACAATTTCCACTGTTGTCGCTCGATCCCCCATCCCTGTGGAAGAAGAAACTCTTCCAGAAGCTACCCCTAGCCCCACGGCCTCCTCCCCTTCTCCAGGAAAAGCTGTTAACGGTCTATCAGAGTCACCTCCACCTTCCCCGAGCTGTGAGCAGGAGATCCAGGTACAAGAAGTTCCCTTGACCAGCATTCAGTCCTCACCTTTGGCTCAAAATGAAGCACCAGTTTCAGTAGAGGCGATCCAGGCAGAGCTCCCTACCCCTGTGAGCCAAATTTCAATCAGCCCAACCACCTTAATACCTTCCAATACCATGTGTCCTTTAGCGCCACCCCCTGGCCTGCCTGTATTAATTCAGCCTCCCAGCAGTGACCTGCACGAACAAGGCAAGGCCCGTGGTGCTAATGATGTCAACCTCAAAGCTGAAACAACAGCACAGAGCTCTGATGGTTTATCAGAAACACACAATCCGACTAATTCCAGAAAAATAACTGCAACAGGTACGACCTGTTTCTGTATTAGTTTGTATCATGGCTGGCACTTTTTCTGCAGTACTGTGGTTAAATATGAAGAGAGTGAGGTTATTTATGCTAAAGCACCAACCATGCCACTTCTATACCGCTGTGGCTTTGCTGTGATGTTTCTAGGTTGTTTTTCTAGAGTGTATAATGCAGTATAATTACTAACACTTATAATTTGTTTGTTTTAGCACAAGCTGCTTCTGTTGCACCAAAGGACTGCACAAAAACAGTTGAAGCGAATTCAGCTGTGGATCCTTTACACAAGGAAAACGAGGTGTGTAAGGGGTGGTGTTCTACTCTAATCAGTAAGGACATAGAAACTGTTATAGGTTTACAAGTTTAGATATTCTTTGACACCTCTGCCTCAGATCTGCCCCCGCTAAGTATTTAAAGGTGGACTGAATAAGTTTAATTGCCAATTAAATTCTAGTTAATCACCACAAAAACTTGTGTGGGCTTGTCCAATAGCAGAATTGGCATACCCACAACAACGCAAGCATCCCAGTGATGGTGGAATAGAAAGTAGGAATGTCAGTATAGGGTTGTTGTTTTGTTGTTGTTTTTTTGTCTGGGACACCAAGAAGTAAATATAGAACAAGATTGCGCATTGTGTATGAATAATAATAAATTGCTTCTACACTACTTGCAGCTAGTTTAATGAACTATGAACTCTGGATCATAATGTAAGCGCAGCCACAGAAATGAACCTGACTGTCCTCACATTTAACTGGCTACCATACTGACCACATCACTGCAGCTACAGGCTGATTTAATGAGAGGCATAACTTTTACAGAGCTAAATCTGGACGTCTAGGGCAACTGATAATGTTGATGGATAGGCAGGTAGCGATTTCTCAATTCTGATTTGTAAATTTAAATGAACTGACATCACCCACTTCTGTTAAAGCCCCACCCACCTGATAACCAAATGTCTTCCTTTGTTTTGCATTTAACATTTTTCACAGGTGCTATAGCCAATAGTAGGAAAGCTAATCGTGACAAGAAGTATATTATATTACTATAATATATTAAGGTCCCCTCAATGTTCTCTGTCTCCCATTTGAAAGCTCTTCTTTTCTTTAATCATTTAGGAGGAGTCCACCACCGATGGCTCGGCTGGAGAAGAGATCTGTAGACCAGCCCCAGAGATGAGAAATGGCTTCTCTCCATCTCCGGCTTGCTTTCCAGAGGAGAACGGAGAGACCGAAACGGAGCTGCTGAAAAACGGAGATGGCCACGTGTTTGAAACTGAGCACGTGGGTAACGCGGTCACTCCGGAGGAGGCGAATGGCACGACAGGGCCTTCATTAGCCATACAGGAAGGTAAAGATAAGACAAACACTCCACTTAGGATAGTTCAGGTAGTCCCAGTTGTTGGTTTTGACATAAAAATTGGCTTATTGTTTTAATATAATTTTGGTTACAAAATTTGTGATGCAAGTTGCAGAGTTTTTTTTTGTTTGTTTGTTTGTTTTTTGTTTTGTTTTTTTAAGCAGAAAACTACTTGAATTGGTGAAATCGCAATTTCACGGCCTTTTGCAGTGATGTTTGTTGGTAAATGAGACCTTTTAGCTGTCCTTATATTTGACGTGCGCGAATCGAAGAGGGCTTTGGCTGAATGTGCGTCTTAATGATGTGACATGACACTTGGCCCAAATCTGCGGCAATTTGGAAAAATCGCAAGCTCCTCCGAGTATTGCAGAGTTTGTTTGATTTTGTGTTCATTTCTGCAATGACGAAATCGCAGTTTTGCTGTCTCAATCTGTTTCAGCGCTCATGCAGGCCGATGGGAAAAGACAGTATGACCGAGACTTCCTGCTGGGCTTCCAGTTCATGCCAGCATGTGTGCAGAAGCCAGAAGGCTTACCTCAAATCACAGATGTAGTTCTAGATAAGGTGAGTGCTTGATGAAATCTAGACATTCTCTACAATGTCTCAGCTGAAGCTCTGAATCATTTTGGGCATTTTGGGTCTTTCAAAGTCGTTTTTATTTTACCGACCTGCTTATAACCCATAGACACTTTAGGTGTAGCTTCTCTTGACTCTTCCTCGAGCTCAGTTAGAGTAAAAAGTGACCAAGCCTCCCCACTGACATAAGGCATAATAATAATTTACACATTTAGTATAGAACAACGGCAGTAGTTTCTGGTTATGTTCGTTTCTTTTCTTTATTTATAAACCGTTTCATTTGCTTATGTGTTGTCTCACATTTTATGAAAAATGTGCTTGTTTTGCTTTTATGCATTCTATTTCAACATTGCAGTGTACAAGGTCCCTCATTTTCCTGCAGGCTGAAAAATGAGCCTGCAGCGAATGAACTACCGTTCATGTCCGTCTCCGTTGGGCACACTCGGTTCAGAACCCTCGGACATCCTGTTTCCATTAAAGTTACATTAAGGTTACGTCACGCTTGGCTGTGATTTGTTAACTTGGGCGACACACAGGAGGGAGAATAAACACACTGCTTATGTGTAATTTATGATTTCACATGCTAGTCTACTCTCTTTTGAGTTGAAGCACAGCAGTTTGGCGTAGTGAAGTATCAGATTGTCACCTGCTAGAATTTTTTGTTTGTTTGTTTCAGTTTCAGTAGAGTTTCTATGTTAGATGTCACTTTGCATGTGTGGCGGCTCCATCTGACTGTGCTGCTGTTGCGTTTGATAAGAATGTATTGTTACATCTACTAGTTGTTGTGCTAAGACTTGTAGATCGATGTTTTTGACGATACTTCAAGCTTCCAGAACAGTTCTGGTGAATATGTGCATTAAACTCGAATAGGTGTTCGGTGTCCTGTGATGGTGTATAAGGATCAGATTCTGGTGGGCTTGCTGTACTTGGCACGGTGTGGTGTAGAATGCAGGAAATCTGATTTTGCATTACTGGAGCTCACTGTACCCCCTGCTGGTAAAGACATGGTGTCCCATGGTCTCGTTTCAGATTAACCAAACCAAGTTACCAACAAGGCCAGTGGACTCACGGGTGCTATCCAGAGGGCCTGACTTCACCCCAGCGTTTGCTGACTTTAGCAGGCAGTTACTAGGAGGACGAGGAGCACCAGTGAGTGATGCAAGCAGACATTTTATTTATTTATTTATTTTTATTTTATTTTATCTCCAGTACACACACACAGTCCATGTTACCACATGATGTCTGTCACAATAAATATTCTACTGATTCATGTTACTCAAGTAAACTTATGTTCTTTGCTTTCCTCCCTCATTGTTAGCTCCTCAGCTTGCCTGTCTGGCGGCCCCAGCCTCGCAAGATCATCATGAATGTTTCCGTGATTCATGAGGTGCAGCTGCAAAAGGCTGAGAATGCTTGGAAGCCTGGCATGAAGAGAGAATCGCTCCCAGAGGACCTGGAAACTCAGAAAACACAGGTAGACACACCCAATAAACTACTTGTCATTCAGTACTAGAACTGAAATAAGTTTAAAGTTCAAAATCTAAACATACATCTAATGTAGACATCCTCCATGTTTTCTTTCTTGTGAACTGGGAGAACACTACTGTGTAAATTATTTTTTTTTTTTTTTCCTTCCCAAAAACAAAAAGCCAAAATGAGGTTTCCCTCAGTACTTCAAAGGTTTTCATGGTTTGTTATGTCTTCCTAAGGAGTGAGTGCTTTGTTTTGCCTGTCAGTGTTGTTTTTGTTTTGTTTTGTTTTAGTTCAGTGATGTTTGTTTTTACATCTCTGTTGCAGGAGCTGTTCCGGAAGGTGCGCAGCATCCTGAATAAACTGACGCCCCAGATGTTCTCGCAGCTGATGAAGCAGGTGACGGACCTCACCATAAACACAGAGGAGAGGCTTAAAGGAGTGATCGACCTGGTGTTTGAGAAGGCCATCGACGAGCCCAGTTTCTCTGTAGCCTATGCCAACATGTGCCACTGCCTGGCTACAGTACGATCTTCATGACCGCATGATCCATTCATTTCTTTTCCGTTATTGATGTCATTTTTGTGTCTGACATCTAGAAGGAAAGGTTGTAAATTGTGTTTTGATGTGCCTGCAGCTGAAGGTGCCGATGGCAGATAAACCTGGCACTACTGTTAACTTCCGGAAGTTGCTGCTGAACCGCTGTCAGAAAGAATTTGAAAGGGACAAAATGGACGATGCTGTGTTTGAGAGGAAGCAGAAGGAGCTTGACAGTGCAACATCAGTATGTGTCTTGTCTTATTAGTTAATATCATCATGTCCTTTTTTATTTGTTTGTTTGTCTTTTGGTTTTTTTTTGGGAACATGTCTGGTCTTTAGGCATTTTACTGCACTTTTAAAGGGGTCGTATCATGATTTTATTTTATTTTTTTTAAATGTTCATTATTTTGTTTATTGGGTGTAATAGAATAGGTTAATATGTTTTTATGTTAAAAAAAAAAAAAAAAAAAAAAAAAAAAAACGCATTGTCACATCTGTACATCATTGCAGTACCTCTATTCCCATGCTGCCTGAAACGCTCTGATTTTTCCAAAGCCCAGAGTGCTCTGATTGGTCAGCTGACCTGTTGCATTGTGATTGGTCAAAAACCTCATGCGTGTGTCAGAAATTCGCTTCAGCCTCCAAAGCTTCTAAAGCAATTCTACGCAAAATTCAGTTCAATTTTATTTGTATAGCGCTTTTTACAGTGGACATTGTCTCAAAGCAGCTTTACAGAAACATATAAACACAGGATAGAGATTTTAAGTGTGTGAATTTATCCCTAATGAGCGAGTCGGTGGCGACGGTGATGAGGAAAAACTCCCTCAGATGATATGAGGAAAGAAACCTTGAGAGGAACCAGACTCAGAAGGGAACCCGTCCTCATCTGGGTAACAGTGGATAGTGTGAAAGTAAAAATGTCGTCAGTTTTTTCCGTATCGCTTCGAGTCCGAGTCAGATTCTGTAAATGCGGATAATCTAGCAGATCAAGCAGAAGCAAGTTTGCACAAACATCCTGAGCAGAACGTTTTCAACAAAAAAAAAAATTTTCTTAATTTTTTTTAATTTTGTAACTCTTACCTTTCAGAGACGATGTTATAATGGTTTAACCTGTTAAAATTCTGCGTTGTTAAGTGCAAAACTATGCTGTGTACGTAGGTACTTCACTGAAGCCTCGCCTTCTTTCTTCACAGACGCCTTTGGGTTGGATTACGCTAATAGTTCATGCTGTTACGTAGACGTTTGCGGATGTAATATCTGGACTTCGAACAACGCGTTTTGGGCAGGTCTGGAGCAGTGTTCTGTTAGATAGAATAAATCCCTTTGTGAGAGACCTGAGCTTTTGTACCTTTGCAAATCTTATACATACAATTAAACAGATTCATTACACACCCAAATAAAAGGAAAACATTAAAAATCATGATATGACTCCTTTTTAATATTCCATACTACGTGTACTCAGAACATGCTCTGTGAATTGTAGGTAAGTACACTTAACTTAGGTTCACGTTAACAGGTAGCAAATCACTCATGTCACTTGTAGTTGTCGTGTGTGTAGTAGGGCTGCGAGTAACCATTATTTATGAGCTTCATTGACGACTATTTTCATAATCGATTATTATTGATTTTAACATGTAGGTAACAATACTGCTGTCCTTTGTGGACGTGCACTGTCCAACATTTTGAATTAATTTATCTTTTGATGAGGACTTATCGAATGAGAACTTGTCGTAGTTCTATATAGCTTTTAAAGATAACTATGATGGTAAACAAAGCAAGCTATACTAGCTATGTATGCTCAGTAGAGCCACCAAAGATCACTGCTACTTCATTCTCAGCTTTATTTTTCTTCCTCATGTCTTTATACACATTTACTGAGAGGTGGTATATGAATGGGTTAGGGGTCCATTTTTCCATGTCAAACAGTAAATGGGAACTAATCGCAGATAGGAACTAAAGTTTTGAGTGGGGAAATTGAAGAAACCCCAGACCACACGCATCGTAGGATTAGTCTGAGGAAACATTCATGCCAGTCCTCGTGAAGTGGTGTTTTACCGTAGAATTAAGAAAATCTCAGTTCAAATGTCACGTTCTTGCTTCGTGCTCGGTGTGGCACACGAACATCGAAAATGAACGATTGCCTCTGGCTTTGTTTACACCTGGTCAATTCATTTTTCTTGCCCCAGGCTTGTATCCTGATTAGATTGTAACCACACACATTTACACTTGTAGTAGTTGGCCAAAATGAAATCAGACTTCCTGTTTCTTCATTTCTAGTTCGACACTGCAGTGAAAACAAATGTTTTTCAGTTTCTTTAAACTCCGAGTAAGGTAGTAGTCAATGTTTGTTTTATGATGTATTGGTTGTCATCTGTGGCTTAGAGAGATGCGTGTATTTACACTTGAACATGTAGCCAAAAGGTTTTTGCAATCCTCCTGAAGTGTGTTGATGAAATTGCATTTAACTATATTTTAAATTATCCTTGGGTGCATTTTATGTGCATAATTCCTCTCTGGATATAATGTGTAGACACATTTAAAAAAAAAAAAAAAAAAAAAAATTGACCACATGTGAACATGGTCTGAGAGACATGGTCTGAGGGAAAGCGAGTCTCTCAGACCATGTTCACATGTGGTCAATTTTTTTTTTTTTAAATCAATCAACTCTATCTTTTCTTCATACACTTCACATCTATTATTTTTTCTCCCAGACCAGTGAGAAGGACCGCCTGCAGGAGGAGCTGGAGGAGGCGAAGGACAAAGCGAGACGGCGCTCCACTGGCAACATCAAGTTCATCGGTGAGCTGTTTAAGCTGCGCATGCTAACGGAGGCCATCATGCACGACTGTGTGGTGAAGCTGCTGAAGAACCATGATGACGAGAGCCTCGAGTGTCTCTGCAGGCTTCTCACTACCATCGGCAAGGACTTGGACTTTGAGAAGGCCAAGGTAACTCTTCGGTGCTTTATATCTCACTGCAGAAACGTGCAGTTAACGAGACAAGCTAAGGTTTATTTTGTCTACTTGAAGAGAAGGGGAAAAATAGGCTTGTGAGAGAAATACTGTTGCTGTATAAAAGGAATAAAACACCTGCTGTTGTTCGAGAGTATTTGCGGGTGTGTGTTGGAGCACTACCTGCTTTAATCGTTGTACTAACACACTGACAGTACCTTTAGTGCTAGAGCAGCAGTTCAAAAATGTACTCTAACCAGCATCATTTAATTCTTTCATTTTCATTTAATTTTACCCTTTCTCCTCTATATATATATATATATATATAATATACTCACTCTTAGGATGGTAGTTAGTGGGCGTAATTGGTGGGTAAGGGTTGGTTTGTATGGAGCAAGGGAGCTGACAAAAGTATTTGAATATGAATTTTGTATATTTGAATTGCATGAAATGAAATACGTTTTCCTGATGTATTAATACATTTACATTTTATCTGTTTTTTTTTTTTCCTTTGTTTTGAACTTGCTGGTTTAAAAAATTAGAACACTAAGATTTCAGATTTTAAAAATTCAGTATCCTAAATACAAATCCCAAAAATTCAAATGTCAAAAATACAATTTTATGCGATTTTAAGGTGAATCATCTGGGATCCCAAGGGGAAAAGTATACACTTTTGGAGTGGTCGAGCTCAGCATTTAGCCAATCGCAGTCGCCTGCCACGATTGCTTTGTGACTGTGAAGTGAAGAGTTGTGGAATGGAGTGAAAAACATACTGTAAGAAACATAACTGGTGCATCTAAAGCTTTGGTTCTACTCAAATAGCTAATTTTATACAGTGATGTTAAGCATTCGATGCGTAGTACATGTCCCGTGTAACTGTTTTTAATTAGGAAATATTCTAACTAGTTCGGCTACGCTAATCGTTAGCAGCTAACAGGCTAAACTCCAGTAATGGAAGGCTGCAGTAGTGCAGAGTTCAGCTTTCTATCTCATTTAACACACCACTTATCAAATTGTGTGGCCCTCCAGGCCCGTGTTTGACACCCCTGGGCTAAAATCAGAGGCTGTATGGTGTGTTAATATACTATAACAACTAAATTTGGCCATATCCTAAGTGTTTAATATCACTGTAGTAAATGAGCTATTTGTGAAGAACATAAATGCTTTCGATGTGCTTACCTTCCCTTATTTATTTATTGATTGATTGATTGATTGGACTCCACAGCTCTTCTCTTCATTCTCTTCACAGGCGTGGCAAGTGGCTGTGATTGGTTAAGGGTTAAGTGCCGAGTTTGACCACACTGAAAGTGTTTTACTTTTCCCTGGAAAGATGGGGGGTGGGGTAAAGACTTGTGTATTTGAGTATTTTCTAGCAGTGACCATGTGTAAGATTATACCCCTCAAACAAGATGTTTCCCAGATGAGAGAGAGTTTGTTTCATTTCCCATGATTAGCTGAGCTCAGCTGTCGCTATATTTGCTCCTGCCTGTATGGCAATAGTCAGTCTCAGCCTCAATACCTGGCTCAAATACCTGGCTCAGGGAAGTCGGGGTTTATGGACCATTTGTTCTTTAGGGTTTTCTTTTTAAGAAGTAATATGGGTTTTATTTATTTACCAGATATGTTCAATTGTTTGTTTATTTATTTAAAGGAATTGAACTTCTAAGTAAGAAATCCTCTGCGGCCAAACAACGTTCTATATCACAATGAGAGAAAATCAGATACAGTACAGAGGAGCGAGTGGTTTGTGGCTTTTTGTTTGTATGTTGTAAAGAAACTACTTGTGGTAGTTTGTGGTAGTCGTTTGTGTGTGAGAAATGATTGAAGTCAACCCAGTCAGTGTTTTTGATTAGCATGTGCTCTGTGTCCTTGAATAGCCTCGCATGGACCAGTATTTCAACCAGATGGAGAAAATTGTCAAAGAGCGCAAGACATCATCCCGAATCCGCTTCATGGTACAAGACGTGATCGACCTGAGATTGGTGTGTATTTGTTAGTGTGTTTATGTTCATTTGCTTGTCATGTTCATATGCCTCATTTTTGTTAATGGGTGTAACTTGGTGAAATGCCTGTATCTCTGTGCTTTTAGCATAATTGGGTGTCGCGCAGGGCTGATCAGGGCCCCAAAACCATCGAGCAGATCCATAAAGAGGCCAGGATTGAGGAACAGGAAGAGCAGAGGAAGGTCCACCAGCAGCTATTGTCCAAGGATAAAAGGAGACCAGGTCAGCAGCAGCATCACTTCTTTAATAAAATGGTTTGAGGACAGGCTTATGTTACATGGCTTTAGTTCATGGACATAAAACAATGTAAATTAAACTTACTGTACGTTTTTGTTTTTGTTTTTTTTCAACCTATGACCTCATTACGTTAAAGTTTGTATTAGGTTGATAACAGCCTGGTTGAGGAATATAATGGCACTGTGTTAATTTTGATGGCACAACCGAATCAGTGAATCTAAAATAAGTTCATTATATACTTATTTATTTATTTACTTATCCCGTGTTTCTCTTTGGATGAAATGAGAAACAAGAAGATATTTGGAGCTAGTATTCATTTCCTGTGCCTGTGTTTTGCTTTACTTAAGCCTCACATAGACTTCACCAGGGAAACATAAAACTACAACAGCAGGCATGCCAGGTTCTTGTGTGTGTGTGTGTGTGTGTGTGTGTGTGTGTGTGTGTGTGTGTGTGTGTGTGTGTGTGTGTGTGTGTGTGAGAGAGAGAATGATGTTATAAAGCACTAGTTTTAAATGTCATTATGGTGTTTACAGAACCAAGGGATCAGCGTGGTCTGAGAGAAGAGACTTGGAGCACTGTACCAATGACCAAGAACAGCAGGACCATAGACCCCACAAAAATCCCCAAGATCTCCAAGGTCTGTTCGTTATGTACCCACTCATCTCATGTATGCAGCACCAGTTCAGAGCAGCCCTGTGGTATATTTCATTTGTCCTTCCTACCATCTGAAAAGAAATAGATAACATGAATGGTTAAGTTAGGAATAAAACACGATAGATTGGTGCGATTCAAAGAACTGGAGCCACAGACAAATGTAAATATTGGTTTTGCCATGGGCGGATGAGGACTAGCTCCCAGAAATTGCTTATTCTGTGACCGGTCACTCCAGCAGAGTCATTAAAGGTGTACGGACAACTGGGACCCAGTGCTCCTGAAAGTGGTTAATGCATGAGTAAACGCTGAGCAATCTGCTGTGACTGGAAAGACTTTATAACTGAAATCTGTTTATTCGTATTTACAGTCTTCATACAACATTGTGATCAAATGAACACCGCATCCTCAGTCAGCCATTGCTGGAAACATTTGTCTGCTGATTTAATTCCATGATTTAATAAATAAATAAATAACTAAATGCGTTTGAGACGACGCTAAAGCACTTTTTCCCCATTCTTAGCTTCAAGACCAGCATTTTACTCTGAGTGGTCTTATTCATATCAGCTGTGGAGTTTTCCCATTATCAGATTACTTAAGTGAATGTAAACACTCTTATCAAAGTATTGAATGGAAAAAAAAAAAATGGTATTTTTGATTTAGTATGTCTCAATGCATTTTTGATGAAAGTAAAATGTAATGATCTGGGTGTACGTAGTAGTATGAAGCAAATTGCTGTTCGCTGAATTGACCTTATGATTAGATAAATGAAACTTCACCATGTAAACACACGTTAATCAGCGACGTATTTATCCGTTTCTGTTTTTTCGCTTTCAGTCTCAGTTTGATGATAAGATCCAGCTGGGGCCCAGGGCTCAGCTCAGCTGGGTGAAGGGCAGCAGTGGAGGAGCCAAAGCCAGCAATTCTGGTGAGTATCTACCTACTTTAGAGACACATGGGGTTTTTTTTGTTAAAATGAGAGTTTAATTTGTGTTTTTGACTGTCTGATTTATCCTTCCTTGTGTGGGTTCTTGCAGAGTCACACTCGGGTAGCAGTAGTCTGAACCGCTACTCGGCTCTGCAGTCGTCCACGTTGCCCCCGGCCCAAACCCCTGACCCAGACTCCAGACGCCCTCTAGTGAGGTAATAACTCTCCCAAAATCATCAGTTGTGTTACAGTAGGCAAGACACAGTTATGTACAGTTTGCTATTTAAATTGTTAAGCAACCTGTTGATACCAAGTTCATGTCTTATCCTGAGTCTTAGGGACCTTTTGGATCTTTTTAGCGCTTTTTCAAAATGGATACTTTTGTTTTGGTTTTGGTCCACTGCACATAATTGAACAAACGAGAGAGTCAACTTCTTGTCCGTAAAATCTCTGACCTTGCCATCAAACAAAGTATTAGTCTAATACCTAGTTCTGAAATATTTTAAAGAGAATCTTCTCCTCATTTTGCTGTATGGCCATTGCCAAGTGATTAACAGGACTTCTTTTCCATGTACCTGACAGTTACCTACCACACAGTGGCTTTAACATTAAGCGGTTAGAGTGCAGTGAGCCATATGGGTGCTAGGATTGTTAACATATGGCTTGGTAATATATATTTAATAGATACTAGTTTTGTTAGCAGCTAGCAGACAGTGGAGGCATTCTGCTCAACACTCAAGTTTTTATTAGTTGGCTCTTTGCCAGAAATTGACTAGCTTGAGATGTTAGGTCATCCGATTCATTATTCTTAACTGGGTCTCTGAAAAAAGACAACTTTTGTGTCCTTTCTGACTCCGTACTCGGCCAGCTGGCACACGCATAGCCCAGTTAACCTCTCTGCACTTTTTTACTTTAAGTAATTGAGCGTTACTGTGGTTTCTCTTGTCTTGTTTATTATCTTTTTAAAAATAGCTCAGCATTTTGTTTTGGGGTTTTGTTCCCCCCCCCCCTGTCTGTGTCATTCTCAGTCGAGGCAGCTGTGGTCGGGAACGAAGTGAGAAGCCTCAGAGTTCAGGCCCCTCAAGGCTCCTCAATCGCAGCAGCAGCAATAAGGAGCTGGTGGAGAGTGTGGCTGCAGAGGAGCCCTGCAGAGAGACACAAGCCGCACCCCGCAAAACGAGCGTCCCCGAGGACAGAAGCAGCACGGACCACAGCCAGTCCCGGGATCCTTGTGAGATCACATACACTCTCTTCTGCTCAAGCATGCGCGCACACATTTCTTATCTATTTAAGCACATACTATCTCTCAAAGACACTTCAGCTGTCATGAATTCTTCAGGTTGTGGTGTCTACTTCATCACATCCACTTTGCACCAATTACATCCATTATGTTATGGGTCAAAATGACTTCCACAGATTAAATACACACAAAAACAGCAAACAGCAGCTTAAAACAGTAAACCTTTTATTATGGCTTGTCTGAGACCAGCCATAAGAAATATTTACATACAAATTCAGGACTCTAAATGAGGAAAGTAAAAAAAAAAAAAATTCAAAGAGAAAGAGATATTAACCAGTATTTCAGATATCTCAAATGAGGAAATGGGTCAAATTGATCCATAAAATAATAGGGTTAAAGCAAAGTATTAACTTTGTTTAGTTTATTACTGTTTACTGCTCTTTATGGTATTTTTTTTTTTTCAATGTAATTTCATTATTTTTGAAGGCATCTTTGCTCTACAGCATTACTTTGCATGTGCAAGACTTTTGCACCATACTATATATAAATTGGACAACATGGCTATGAAGCTATTAGTATTAACAATTTCACATTCCACAGTGCTGTTTAAGCCATAGTTTTCTTCCTTCAAGTTTAGGGTGAACATTATCATTTGGTTATCATGGGATTTGATGATGTGCTTGACATACATCTCCAGAATTACTGGCAGCCTTGGTAAAGATGGTTTTTTTAAAAAAAAAAAAAAAAAAAAGGTTCTGAAAAAATGTCTGACATTGACCATCACAGATCCTCCACCATACATAACTGTGGGGATGAGGTTCTTTTCTGTATAACCATCCTTCTCTTTATGCCAGACACCCCTTTCTGTCTTTTGTATAAACGTATTTAGAAGAGAAGAAATACACAAACCAAAAACATCACATATTGTAATAAATAATTTTGTCTCGCTTTCCATTATCAGTAAAAAAAGAAAGCTCAGCGAGTGTGGTTCCAGCAAAGCCTACCCTGTCTGAGGAGGAGATGGAGAGGAAGTCTAAATCCATCATTGATGAGTTCCTGCACATTAACGACTACAAGGTTTGTTTGGTTATTTTTCCTGCACTTTTACTCTGGTCTGAAGCATCTTTTTGCTTTTTTTTTTTTTTTTTTTTTTTTTTTTAAATAAAGCTTAGAATTATTGTATTAGTTTTAGTATTTAGTTAAGTATCATAATGATGGTATACTGGCCATGGTAAGGATATTCTGGTAGCATTATTTTATACTAGTTTATACCACAGCAAGGTCGAGTTCTCAAATCAGAAGGTATGTATTAATTTTCTAATAGTAAACTTTTTTTTAATGTGTTTAACAAAGAAAATGTATAAGTATTGGTGTGGTATAGCATTCTCTTTGGAGACATTTAAGGAGGGAATCTCAGGGGTCAGCACTCTGTAACTGTCAGTAAGTTTCCTGACTGAAGGAGTCTTCAGGAGAGAGGAGTTTGTGCTTTCTGGATTCTTTGTAGCATGACAAGCTGCGTTTTGTTTTGTTCTTATGTTTTTGTGCTATTAACCTCGAGAGAGAGAGAGAGAAAGATAGGCTGGTGAGCAAACAACTGTTTGTGTTTTCTACAATATACACTCACAGAGCACTTTACTAGGAACACGATACTAATACTGGGTAGGGCCTCCCTTTGCTCTCAAAACAGCCTCAATTCTTCATGGCATGGATTCCACAAGACGTTAGAAACATTCCTTTGAGATTCTCGTCCATGTTGACATGATTGCCTCTAGGGATGTCACGAGAACCGATACTTCGGTACCAAGTCAGTACCGACATTGTTAAAATGTGACGGTACTTGTTTTTCTGCAGTAGTGTGGGTACCAATGGTAATGAAGTTACCGAGGTTGCAATTCTTCCGGAACTGAAGGTGACAGCAAATACGCGCAAGTGTTTGTCGGTCTACAAGTGGTGAAGAAGAACAGCAACTACAAGCACACGGGAAAAACTACAGAAATGGAGACAAGTTTAGCTCCGACTCGTTGAGAGGAAAAGAGAGGAAAGCTCGTTGAGAGGAAAGGTAGCGTTGGTTGCCGGTATGCAACCGCTGTTATCGTTCATTTCAAACAAAGGGAGGAAACACCTGGAATTTGGCGAAGCACCTGAAAGACGGTCCTATATTATGTTTGTTTGAGGCAGCTGGTATTGTTTCGGTGAAACCAGCTAACGTTATGCTACATGTAATGACTGCGATAGCCAGCTATTTGTTAACGATGCTAACGCACTGCAGTGTTATAAACTACCTCCTAATGGGCCACCAGGCATCGCCATTCAACCCATGTCCTGTCAGCTAAATGTAGCCTAATGTCACTAATAATTATTCACATGGTCATGCTTTTAATAAATCTTTTTGGCCTGCCACCATATCAGTGAATTTAAACTAATGCTTGCATTCAGAGTATAAGGTGTGTGTGTGTGTGTTCATGCACGCGCATTTAGGAGTGCTGTAGCCTCCACTCATTGTCAGACAGTGTTTGATAACTAAAATCAAAATATCTCTCTCTCTCTTTGCCAGTAGCAGCCAGAGGAGGATGCCCTCCAGGGGGGTTTTTAATTTAAAAAAAAAAAAAAAGTTTTATACCACACCGTGGTATTGACTTTGGTATCGAGTATCATGTACTTTTTGTGGTATCGGTACCAACTACTAGATTTTTGGTATCGTGACATCCCTAGAGGGAACAACTGTTTATAACTACAAAACTTAAGTGATAACAGGAACTAACTAGTTTCATAGACATTCCACAACATTAAATGTTACTACAAATATATTTAATTTATGATGTCTCATTTTTGAGCATTTTAGTGATTTAGAGGTAACAGAATTTCTACTTTGTGTCAGGCCATATTGCAGTACCTTGATGTTGATGTTGAACAGCACACCCAAAGCATTATGATTATTTATACAATGAAACAACACACAATATATAATGATTTTTTTGTTTGTAAGTAGACTTATTGTATACTTTCTGTAGAGTCCATATGATATAATATCACAATATTTACATCAGAATTTACTTTTCTCTCTTTGCTTTTTTTTTTTTCCAAGAAACTTAAAGGAGATAGTGAACCTGAAACAGTGCAAATCCTCTTCCCACAGCTGATACTTGGAGCTGAAGATCCTTTTCAGCTTCAATCTGTTGAAATAAAATCAGAATAACTCGCTACATCATCACAGCATGTCTACAGAGTGTAGAGTTTCGAGTGGTGTGTATAGATTGTAACCTCTTGGCTCTGGTAAAGCAGGTAGTTTGTTCTGTCTATGATGAACTTAGCCACTGAAGCCGTCTGTGTCGTCACTGTGATGTTGAGGTTGATCTGCTCTGTGCTGCTCAGTGAGGCAAAGGCCGATAGAGCCTGCAGAGCAATCACCGTGTCCTGAACACAGAAGAGCATACAGGCTAAAAGTCATAGCAATGACCTGATTTCTCATTATACAGTTTATTAGGTACACCTCCCATTAATGTTCATTTTGCATTTATAGATTTGTAAAGTGAATAACTATGGACAGGCTATTATTAGTGTTAAATCCCTACCAAATACATCTATCTGGCGAATTCATAATGCTGATTGCTAGATATATAATGTTGCATTCAAATGAGGCCTGAGTACTACAGTATACAGTGCATCCGGAAAGTATTCACAGCGCTTCACTTTTTCCACATTTTGTTATGGTACAGCCTTATTCCAAAATGGATTAAATTCATTATTTTCCTCAAAATTCTACAAACAATACCCCATAATGACAACGT
>JANDJT010000107.1:31070-45363 GCA_024331685.1 Stegophilus panzeri
AATAATTATTCAAATGTTCATGCTTTTAATAAATCTTTTTGGCCTGCCACCATATCAGTGAATTTAAACTAATGCTTTCTTTCAGAGTATAAGGGGTGTGTGTGTGTGTGTGTGTGTGTGTGTGTGTGTGTGTGTGTGTGCGCGCGCGCATGCGTGCGTGCGTGCGTTTAGGGGTGCACCTTAGCACTTAGCACTGTTTTATTAGTCATTGTCAGACAGTGTTTGATAACTCTCTCTCTCTCTTTCTCTTTTAGCCAGTATTAGCCAGAGGAGGATGTTCTCTAGGAGTTTATTTTATTAAAAAAAAAAAAAAAAAAAAGTTTTCATTTATTTTTTTAAACCACACCGTGGTATTGAGTATCGTGCACTTTTTGTGGTATCGTGGCGTCCCTAATTGCATCACACAATTCCTGCAGATTTTTCAGGTGCAATTTCATGCTGTGAATCTCCTGTTCTGTTTCATTCAGAGAAGGTGAAACAGTAGTGGACGATCGCAGCACCAGCCAGATAGGTCGAGAAAGTAAATACCAACGAAGTCACTCGGTGACGTGAGCTGAGCGGAGGTGATCTAAGCCACTGCAGCCCAGCACTCCACCTCTTTCGCGGTTCTCGCTTTTGGATTAGGGCAAACATTTTTTTTTGTTGTCCCCTCCCCCCCATCATATCGTCAAGTGCAGCTGTAAATTCACATCTCTGAGCAGCGTAAATTCATCCTCCCAAGTTGTGATATGTTTGGCACTGCGCTGTCTGACTGGTAAGCTTGTTTGTTTTACGGATTGCTCGCCATCGGTAAATACAGGCTTTTTCCTTAGCATCGCGGCTACGAGCTGTGGAGCGTGTTTGGGATCTGTAGAAGTGGGATCCCTCTGTTCCACAATTTCTGCAGACTGCCTTGCTGGCCATGGACCACATGACGCAAGAACTGGGCGGTCTCACTGCAACACTCTTGACCACTCGCAGGCAGGTTTGGCTTGCTCAAGCCAGGTTGTCAGAGGAGTATAAAAAGCCTTTGAGAGAGCTTCCCAGCATTCCAGGATATCTTTTTGGTCCAGACGTGCCTGAGGTGTTGGAGAGGCACATGACCACTCAGCAGCTAACACAGGTGCTAAGACCGCATGCGCCAAATTTTAGGCGACAAGGTCCTTTCCCTGTACTTTCGTGAGATTCTATAATGTCAACGTTGCTTCATCCCAGGATGTGGGCTCGGCTGTGCTTCGCCAGTGACACCTGGTCTTTTCTGGTGAGTTACTCCTCGTGACTTTTCTGGTCTGAGTCATCCACTACTGTTGCACTGTCTCTGGCGGTCAAGAGGAATGAAACGGAACACTGGTTACAAATGTAACTGTGGTTATGTGAATTCCGGATGACCACCAGAGTTCCCGGTCACTGGGAGTGTGTGAGAAGAAGCTCTGAAGCTCTGCAGTGGTTTATATCACCTCCACTCAGCTCTTGTCACCACTTGACTTCGTTGGTATTTATTTTCTCAACCTATCTGGCTAGCGCTGCGATCATCCACTATTGTTGAACTGTCTCTGGTGGTCATCCGGAATTCACATGTGTTCTACCACATCCCAATGGTGTTCTATTTGATTCCGGTGACTGGGAAGGCCACTGAAGAACACTGAACTCATTGTCATGTACATGAAACCAGCTTGAGTCGACGTTTGTTTTGTAACATGGTGCATTTTGTTTGGAGTAGCCATAAGTGGCTTCAGAGCAAATGGTCATGAAGGGATGCACACGGTCAGCAACAATACTCAAATACGCTGTGGCACTCAACGAATGATTGATTGGTATTAACGGGTCCAATGTGTGCCAAGAAAATATTCCCCACACCATTATACCACCTCCACCAGCCTGGAATGTTGACAGGTTTGTTGGAATCCATGGATTCCTGCAGTTGGTGCAGGTTTTGGACCCTACCGTCTGTGTGCCTCAGCAGAAATCAAGATTTATCAGACCAGGCTACGTTTTTACAGTTTTCAACTGTCCAGTTTGGTGAACCTGTGCCCACTGCAGCCTCAGCTTTCTGTTCTTGGCTAACAGAAGTGGAACCCGATGTAGTATTTTGCTGTTGTAGCCCTCCTCAGAGTTTGACGTGTTGCGCATTCCGAGATACTTTTCTGATCCACAATTTTACTCAGAATGGTTATCTGAGTTACTGTAGCCTTTCTGCCAGCTCGAACCAGTCTGGCCATTCTCTGTTGACCGCTCTCATCAACAAGGCATAACTGCTGCCCACTGCAATGTTTTTTCTTTATTGCACCAACTACAGACTGTTGTGTGTGAAAATCCCAGGAGATCAGCAATTATAGAAATGTTCAAACCAACAATGATGCCATGGTCAAAATGACTGGGATCACATGCCCCTATTTATGGTTGATGTGAACATTTCCCAAAGCTGCAGGTCCATATCTGCATAATTCTATTAATTCGTTGCACTGCTGCCACATGATTAGATAATTGCACGACTGAGTAGGTGTACAGGTGTTCCTAATAAAGTGTTCAGTGAGTGTAGACTATATGGCCAAATTTATATGGGCACCTGACCATCACAGCCATATGTGGGTCCTTCCCCAAATTGTTGCCACAAAGGTGTAAGCACACAATTGTATAGACTGTCTTTATATGTTGTAGCATTACAATTTCCCTTCACTGGAACTAAGCGGCCCAAACATGTTCTATCATGACAATGTTCCTGTGCACAAAACGTGGTCCATGACGATATAGTTTGCCAAGGTTGACCTGGAAGAACTTGAGTAGCCTGCACACAGCAGTGACCTTACTCCACCAAACACCTTTGGGATGAATTGGCGCAACTACATCGTCTGACCTCAGTAATGCTCTTGTGGCTGAAGGAGCAAATCCCCACAACCACACTCCAAAATCTAGTGGAAAGCCTTCCCAGAAGATTGGAGGTTATTATAACAGCAATGGGGAACTAAATTTGGAATGGGATGTTCAGCAGGTGTGATGGTCAGGTGTCTGCAAACCTTTGGCCATAAAGTATAAGTTCCACAACAGGAAATGTACTGATAAACAGTTAAAAACTGTGATGTGTTGTTCACCAAATTAAAAAGTGTAATACGCTGACACATTGCTGTGGTTATAAGGAGAATAATACACATTATCTGGTGCTCTTATATGGAAAATAATCCACTTTGGCCCTCCAGTTCAAGTTGGGCTGCATCACCAGGGCTCTACAGTGCGACCATTTCACTCACATTTGCGACTGAAAAGTACTTTGTGCGACTGTGGGAAAAAATATTTATTCGCACTGGCGTGAGTGACCTGTTGTATAATACAATAGGAATAAAAACTACAGGAAGTCCAAAATGCGCAACAGTTACTTTCACACTGCTTTTCATCATCTTAGTCAATCAAACTGTGCAAATACTGCAGAGAAGCCATTATGATGAAAAGAGTAACTCTGTACATCATCTGCTTCTCTCAACTTCCCGATCTCACAACCGCCATCTTTTATTGATCATGCAAAATGACCTGAACCTGCGACTGTGACCTGCTCATGTAGAGACAGCTGCGTCGGGCGCCAGTAAATTAATAATAATGCTAACGCTACAAGGTGGGTTTAATTCAAACTTCATTAAATAATTCCTTATTAAATAACACCAATCATAATCAAGAGTAGTAAACATACAGTACCCTGCCGCGCTCCCTTCACCAACTGTAATAGACAGCACGCTCACTTCATTTAATCTCACGGTTGCCAGATATCACTAGAAATGTAAACTCCAGTTTTTATATTCTGATTTAATCCCCCAAAAAACACAATATTATCAGCAGACATGGCAACACTGTACTAGGGGAACAGATCTAAAAGGAACAACTGATAAACAAGAAAAAACCTAATAAAATGTAAAGACAGAAAATGTGCTTAGTTATAAATAAATCATTTAATATAAAAAATAGATATTATAATAAATTCATAAAATATAAATAAAATGAGAAATGAAATGATGTTTAATTACTATGGGTTGCATTTAATATCAATTAGACATTAAGCCTAGTTCGCTATTTCCTTAAAAGGCTATTAGCCTTTTTCCTAATATGGATCATGTTTGTGTTAGTCTACTTTTAATTAGGAGACTCTATTGTTCAAGATACTTAAAAATAAATATTTTATGCTTGTTTATTTATCAATTAACCAACAGTATTTCTCATTGCAATTATTTTAATATAATTAACAGTGACCATGAGCAAAGCTTACATTTAACGGTTTATGACCGACCTCCTGATTAAAGTTTAAACAAAAAAAGATTGGTATCAGGATCGGTTTCGGTCGATCAAGAAGACAAGAAATGGTTATCGGCTGTAAAAAAAAAAAAAAATCTTGATCGGAGCATCAGTAATGAACTCACCTAATCACATCCTATATGAGATTATTCAGATATATACACAGAGCAGGTTGAGAATTGGCTTTGGAGAATTTGGAAAATGTCTAATAGTGTAGCTTTAAATATATTTAAGAGGAGCAGACTTCAAACACTGAACATTGAGGTTTATTGTATTTGTTTACAAGGTGGAACAGGTTAACAGTTGTTTTTTTGCATACAGTCTGTAAAATTAACTGAAAATATTAAATTTAGTTTTTCAGAAGGTAAATTAATGTGTCATGGCTCACACTAGGTTCCTAAATTCTGTCATAATTGTGTGTTATATTGTGGTACGTTAACGTTACCATCTCTTTCTTTTTTCTTTTTTTTTTTTTTTCTTTTTTTTTTTTTTTTTAAATTAAAAAAAAAAACTAAACTCCAACCGTGCTCCAAATTTTTGTAATTAGGAGCACGAGTGCTCCTCAAATAAATTGTTAGAGCCCTGATCACACCAACCAGGCATGGACTTTACTTTATTCTGAATTAGCCTGGACATCCTGACAAGGGTGAGAGTGATTATGCTTATCAAGTCGTTTAAAAAAAAAAAAAAAAAAAAAAAAAAAATACTTTGGACAGTTTCCCTGCTTTAAAAAAAAATGAACACATGCATTGCTGCTGTTGTTTCACTATGCTACATTCTGTGAGAATCTGTAAATTATATCTCCTTGCAATTTAACGTGGAATTAATTAACTATTACTTAACTATTATGTGGGCATTTAATAAATGATCACTGCTTGTGTGTGTGTGTGTGTGTGTGTAGGAGGCAGTACAGTGTGTGGAGGAGCTGCAGCACGTATCTCAGCTGGCTGTATTTGTGCGGGTGGGGGTGGAGTCCACATTGGAACGTAGTCACATGGCCCGAGAACACATTGGGCAGCTCTTCTACCAGCTGATCCACAGAGGGAGCCTACAACGGGCTGAGCTATATGCAGGGTAAGCTTCCAAACCACACATACACATCCTTCCCTGGGCTTAACTACACACAGGTTGTCTCACATATCTTACATACACAGAGGGTATGAAAATTTTCTGAAAAAAAACAAGTCTTGTGCTTTGTTGTGCTCTCCAGCTTGGCGGATACACTGGAAATGGCTGATGATATGGCCATAGACATTCCTCACATTTGGCTGTATCTGGCTGAGCTGCTCAGTCCTCTGCTCAAAGAGGGAGGAATCCCCATGAGAGAACTCTTTAGGTAAGATCAAGACACGACCAAGCTCAGGGTTCAAATAGCTGTTATTGTATCCATCTCATTCTGCAACACACAAGTAAGCAATAGTGCATACGTTCTCTTTTTGTGCGAGACTTCTGGTTTGATTCCGAAGTAGTTTCTTATAAATGTTTGAAAGTATCAAAAGTACTAACGAGAGGAGTTGTTGTTGTTAAGGAGACCTGTGTGAGGAAGAAATTACCAGCTAAAACATGCCTGCAGTGACTCAGCTTTCCTTAATAGAAACTGTCTACTAACTGCAATAACTCGCAGTTCTTTAAGTTTGAATACCTAAGGACATTCCTCAGTATTTATGGACTTTCATGCGCATATATATATATATATATATATATATATATATATGAGAGAGAGAAAACCTCTACTTTTGTTCAAGTACAAAATTATTTATTTTTTGCTGCTAATTCTGAAGTATGCGCATAGTTATTCGACTATGCAAACCACAGTTATAAACAGTATCTAATGTTAGCATGCTAGTAATCCAGTTTTAATGTTCTATCAAAGAACAAGCAAGCCATTACATAATCCTTGTCTGCATCAGCTGCTTGTTAGGTCCAATGAACACCACTGTCAAACAACTAGCTAATCTCAGTAACATTTAACTTTGTTCACACGCAGTTTAACTTCCGTTGTTTTCCTGATAAGACGCCACCTTTGAGTTTTCACTGGTGCATCGGAGCCCAAACACTTCTGCGTAGGGATGCTCCTTCCGTAGATCTTCTGTCCAATTGAAATGAGCAGACAGATTAGACTTCAGAATTTTAGATTCAAAGCTTATAACCAAATCCGAAGGGCTTCTTCGCTCATTTTGGGGAGATGGATGAGAGGTCCTGTGGCGTCTCATCCACATTCAGCCCTGCTACACTGCTTTTGTTTGTGCCAGTTATTAAGCCAACCCCTAACTGCTCAAACAATACCAGTTTTCTGCAAATCCATAACTTATTAATGTTAACTATGAGATGTTTCATAAGTGTCGATAGATGCTGTTATGAATACAAACGTGTCTGCTGAAATAACTGGAGATGGCAAACCGGAAGTATTACACCAAAGAAAAGTTCATCAGAACACTGAAAATAAGGTGGATAAAGTTAAAACCTCATTCACAGGGACTCGTATAGTTGGTGCTTCACATAAACAGACGAATCGTTGATATAGTGAAGTTTTCTGTGAAGATAAAGATATTTAGCATTAGGAGTCTCCAGTGTCAACACTTTTTAACAGACAGAGGTAAAGCTGTAACTTCTGAAATGAGAAAGTCTTCAGGACAGAAAGGATTAAAACGATATAACTATTATAATGTAAGCGACAACAGGAACTAAATTGTTTTAGACCTGTAACTTTTCTTCTTTTATTACAGTTGTTCATGTTGTGGTGTAAGAGGATTAAGACCTGTTCGGACATAAATAACCAGCTTTGGGGTGCATCACACCAACCCTCATTTATTATTTTCCTATACCAGCATGCCCCGTTGTGTGTTATGACATTTGTGACTTGCAATAATAAAGTAGTTGAGCAAAGTCTTTTTTTCTGTCTCCTGCAGTGAAATAAGTAAACCATTACTCCCAGTGGGAAGAGCTAGCAACTTAATGGTGGAAATACTTCACCTACTATGCAAACAAATGGTAAGATTTTTATCATTATTATGTTTAAATGGTTGTTTTTGTGGCCTGATGGAACGTGTAAAATATGTATAAATGTTAGAATGCAGCATTTTTAGAAAACCAGACGAATCCTTACGACTACATTTTATAAAGTGTTCCTCATTAGCAACATGTTCTTGTGGCCGTGCGGTCAAGTCAGTCCATGGCTAATAGTGTCGCTGCATCCTTTCCTGCCCCAGGGCCATAAGAAAGTGGGGGCTTTATGGAGGGAGGCAGGGCTTAACTGGAGTGACTTCCTGTCAGAAGAGCAGGAGCTCCAGAGCTTCATCTCCGAGCAGGTGAGACAGCAGGGTGTTCAGGTAGTTCTTTCATACTTCACACATGGTCACAGTCATACACGGCACTTTTTGTATTCACATCGTTCCCAAGGTACAAACAAGCTGCAGTGTTTACTCGTACCTGCAAGTAAAGAAAACAACATAAAAAGCCTAAAGATCTTCCCTGAAAAGATATGACTTCACTGTTTTTGCAAAATACACCATTTTCAATTCACAAAAATGTACTAGGTTCCAAAATAAAAATGTGTTGTGCAAAAACATTCATTCCTTTTGTGGTTGTAAATCTTTTCTTCTTCCATTTTCCTCCTTCCAGAAGCTGCAGTTCACACTGTCTGACTGTTCCTCTGCCCACTCTGCTCCTCCCATGCCCAGTCTCTCCCCGGATGAGCTGCACAGACAACTTGAGCGTCTCCTACTAGAGGACATGGCCAGTGATGAGCAGATATTTGACTGGGTTGAGGTAAAGCTGGGCCAACACACACACACACACACACACACACACACACACACGCGCGCACACTTGTATGATTTTATGATTTGCAAATTTGTATGATTTAGGAAATAAAGATGATGTATTTTGCAAAGGGAGCTCTGTGTGTGTGTGTGTGTGTGTGTGTGTGTGTGTTAACTGAAATAACAGAAAAGAGCCTGCTGACAACAGGCCGTTGAATTATTAGAAAAATGACGTGCACCCAAGGTAGTAATGTGGCTACCAGGTGAAGTGGAGGCTTGTGCCACTGATATGCATTTATTGGAGTGAGAGAGAGATCGAGAGCAAGTAAAAAAAAAAAGAAAGAGAGAGTGCAAAAGAGCATGTGTGATACGCTGGTGAACAATTATCAATATTTATTTTATTTGTTGTATTTTCAGCAGTAATTTAAAAAAAACAAACTAATAACCATGTGAACAAGTAGGCTTATTGATTTTTATTCTGTTTCTATATTATCAGCATGAAACAAAAAAGAAACTGATCTCGCTCGTGTGCTCACTCTCTCTCCCCCTCTCTCTCTCTCCCCCCCTCTCTCTCCCCCCCTCTCTCTCTCCCCCTCTCTCTCCCCCTCTCTCTCTCTCCCTCTCTCTCCCTCTCTCTCTCATGCACTCTCTCGCTCCAATAACTGCATGTCAATGGCTGAAGCCTCCGTTACTAGCTCTAAAGTGACGTTTTGGAATTAGCAACGGATGCTTGACATGGGATGCGTAATAAATTAGTTCCACACATGAGCTGAAGACGGAAGAGTTTACACTTGCAGTGTCTGTCACATGACAAGCTGCATTTTTTTTGTGTGTGTGTGTGTCATATTAACTTGGAGAGAAAAAAAAAAATAGAGAGAGAGAAAGGCTGGTGAGGGAATGTTTGTTTATAACTGCTGTAACGTAAGGGGTAACAGGAAGTAACTAGTTACGTGGACACTCCACAACATTAAATGCAACTATAAAAGTACAATGTGGCGTTCATTAATAAAATAAAAATTGTATTGTTTTGCAAGTTGCTGTGATATAATCGTGATTAAGCACGTTGAGAAATGCTGTTATGGGAAGCTAAAACTTTACTGTGTTCACAGTAACTGCTTCATCATACCCCAGGCCACATCATACCCCAGCATTGATTCATTTCTAACACAAGCACACCCCGTTGTGTTTTATTCCTTATAAACGTCCTATTAAAAACATCATATATATTTTTTTTTTTTCTTTTTTTTTTTTCTTTCCTCTCTTGTAGGCCAATGTGGATGAATCTCAGATGAGCTCTTCCCCGTTCCTGAGAGCTTTAATGACTGCAGTGTGTAAGGCAGCTGTTCGAGGTGAGTATGTTCTTTATGCAGGGGGGGAACGCTCCCAATTGCAAACTTACTCCATGCAACACTGTGCTTTTGATCCATAATGTTATTTCTCTCCCTCTTTAGCTTCCTAAGCATCTCAGCTGACAGTTATGCAATAATTACATCCTGAACCCTTTTAAATATGCATATTAACCACACCTCATTAAGACACAGCAGCTGGCTTGCAGACTGTAATGAGCACACATTAAAGTGATGGGTTTAGTAGACTGGCAGCACCGGTTACATTCCACAGGACAAATGTTTTCTCTGGCTTTACTTCTGTTGCACAGATGATAATACGTCCTGCAGAGTGGATACAGCCATCATACAGAAGCACCTCCCTGTGTTACAAAAGTACCTTAACTCGGACACTGAACGTCAGTTACATGCACTTTATGCACTGCAAGCATTAATAGTGACCTTGGATCAACCACCCAGTAAGTGGCCGTGTGTGTGTTTGTGTGTGTTTGTGTGTGTTTGTGTGTGTTTGTGTGTGTTTGTGTGTGTTTGTGTGTGTTTGTGTGTGTGTGTGTGTGATAACAGCACATCCCATACTGTTTTATTCCTCTTATGCCACCGCAGTTTGCCAGTGATTAGAATTTTGAATTAATTGAAGAACGACACTGTGCTTTGTAACTTTTTATAGCCGCATTTAATGTCTGTTAAACAGGTTAGTTCCTGTCATCAACTACATTTATAGCAGCTATAAACAGTCATTCCATCACCCGCCTCTCTTTTTTTTTTCTCACTCATGAAGTTAATAAGACAAAATAAGTGCTCTAAAGTTTACCAAGACTCTGTCCTGAAAACTTTCCCAAGGTGGAAAACTGACTGCATGTTGCAAAGATGTGACACTGGACATTCCTTCCATTAATGTCTTCTTACACAAAGGTCAACTTTATCAATCTTTTATTTATTTTTAGCCTTAACGTCTACCATACAACTCTGTGAAGGAGTTATTACTTATAGAAACTTTACCATAATGGAATGAGTGCGTTAATATAGACCTATGATTTGATTTGTCAGAACTGCTGTTATAGAAAATATATTAATTAACTGGGAAGCGGTAGCTCAGTGGTTAGGATGTTGGACCGCCAAGCTGCCACTGCTCAAACCCTCAATTGCTCAGTTTTATTAATAAAAAAAAAAAGAGAGAGAGAGAGATAATTGTACGTCGCTCTGGATAAGGGCGTCTGCCAAATGCCGTAAATGTAATATAAATTAATCAACACCTTCTGACCACTCAGATTAAATACAACAGTGCAATAACAACACACACACGTTATCATTAAAGCAGCACCATGCAGTAGGGTTTTAAGGTATTTCTTAAAATTAATGAATACTGTATAATTATTTTGTTTGCTTTATTTTTGCATATTTGAATATCTTTTTAGTGCTTTTTTATTCTTCAATTAATTAATATTTATTTAGTAGTATTTTTGGTACAATTTTTGCTTTTTATTTTTTAAATATTCTTTTGGTATTTGTTTGACCTGAGTTTTATGTGTTGCTTTTTGTTTGTTTGTTTGTTTGTTCGTTCTACTGTAGACATTAAAAAGGAAAATTATTTGTAAGGCTAAATTTGACATTTTTCTTATTCTTTTCCTTGCCTTTGCAGATCTGCTAAGGATGTTCTTTGACTGCCTCTACGATGAGGATGTGATTTCAGAGGATGCTTTCTACAAGTGGGAAACGAGTAAAGACCCAGCTGAGCAGCAGGGAAAGGACATAGCGCTAGACTCCGTCACCGCCTTCTTCACCTGGTTACGAGAGGCCGAGGAAGAGTCAGAGGACAATTGATGTGAGGAGGCGGCGGCCACCGATTGATGCGTGGAGGCACGCTGCCAATACAAATGGAAAACTGTACCCTCTGAACTCACACACACGTTCTCACTCATGGCCAGACACAAGGTGTAGCGCCTGATTTTGGAAATTCTGAAATACTCCATTCTGGAAGTAAGGGGACACTAAAACCCCTGTATCATATATATAGAGAGAAAATATTTTTTTGGTTTAAATTTTGACAATTTTTGTTCCTTTTGTTATTTTTAAAGAAGAAACTTAAAAGAAACAGGTTACGGAATTCTTAATTTATTATTTTTTTAAACATTCACAAATAAAGTCTATTTAACATTTGCAGGTCTTCACAATAAGAGGAATGTTGATAGAAATAACAGAAATACCTTAATATTAATGGCTATTAAGAAATATGTACTCACCCTTCCTGAATTTCGTGTCATACAAGCCTGAAGGGAAGGACAATTTTGGCTTAAAGGGGAAGATGCAGGAAAAAAAAAACTGACTCTTTTCTCAGGTCATGTTGTTCTCGAGTAACCCCAATAATTGCATCTATTATTTTTCCTTTTTGTTTTTTATTCAGTGTGGAATGTGGGTAAATTCTCACCACAGGAAAGGTTATGCAAGAATGCATTGGTCTGACAAATAGGAGAACTTCCTGAAGATTATGAACACTAGATGAATTGAAGGATTACGATGCAAATGCTACTAATGCAAGTTTAAACCATTTCATGGCGGCCCTGTCTGCTTGTGATAAACGCCTATTGGAGAACATGTAAAACTTTGTAAATACATTAAACATCATGAAATCGATTGCAGAATGCACTGTTTTTGTTCTTTTCTTTAAATGGGCATTGGATTTTTCATAATGTCAATGTTACACATTTGCTTTTCAATAATACCTTTTGAAATTAAGTGCTTTCTTTTTATATATATATATATATATATATATATATAATGAATACCTTTTGTCATATTGACCTAAAATAACTAATTTTCACTTATTAAACGTGTTAAATAGTGGGAAACACTGATAAAATAATACTGCTATAAGACAGAGCTCTCAAGCACACAATAGTCAAAACTTCTATGGAACTCTGATCCAGTGAATATTACTATATGATTACCAACAGTAAGAAGGATACATACAATACACCAGGTGTGTCCAGTCTTATCCACAGTCTGATCTCCTGGGATTTTCATACACAACAGTCTGTAGCTGGTGCAATAAAGAAAAAAAACATCCAGTGAGCAGCGGTTCTGCAGAAAGAAATGCTTTGTTTGATGAGAGAGGAAAATGGCCAGACTGGTTCAAGTTGACAGAAAGGCTACATTAACGCCGATAACTGCTCTGTACGATTGTGGTGAGCAGAAAAGCATCTCGGAATGCACAACACCTCAAACCTTGAGGTTGATTGGCTACAGCAAAAGACCACATCAGGTTCCATTTCTGTCAGCCACAAAGAGAAAGCTGAGGTTGCACTGGGCCCAGGCTTATTAAAACTAGACAGCTGGAGACTGGATAAACGTAGCCTGGTCTGATGAATCTCGATTTCTGCTGAGGCACACGTATGGTAGGGACAGAATTTAGTGCCAACAGCATGACACCATGGATCGATCCAACCTGCCTTGTGTCAACATTCCAGGCTGGTGGAGGTGATGTAATGGTGTGGGGAATTTTTTTTTTTTTTTTTTTTTTGGCACACATTGGGCTCATTAATACCAATCAGTATCAGGCTGAGTGCCACAGCATATTTGAGCATTGTTGCTGACCATGTGCATCCCTTCATGGCCACAATTTACCCATCTTCTAATGGCTACGTCCTGCATGACAATGCACCATGTCATAAAGCAAAGGTCGTCTCTAACTGGTTTCATGAACATGACAGTGAGATTTATGTTCTTCAGTGGTTTTCCTAGTCACCCGACCTGAATCCAATCGAACACCTTTGGGATGTGGTAGAACGGGAGATTCACAGCATGAAAGTGCACCTGGAAAATCTGCAGGAATTGCGTGATGCAATCATGTAAACATGGACCAGAATCTCAAAGGAATGTTTCCAACGTCTTGTAGAATCCATGCCATGAAGAATTGAAGCTGTTTTGAGAGCAAAGTAAGGCCCTACCCAGTATTAGCATAGTATTCCTACTAAAGTGCTTTGTAAGTGTATGTTATATATACATACATGCATACATAGACCACTTTATTAGGAACACCTCATTCATGCAATTACCCAATGAATTCATAAGGGTGCCAATAATTGTTGCACACCTATATTTAATAAATATATTTTTGTTTGGATAAACCTGTGCTGAAACCTAAAGCTTTCTGTTAGATATTTAACAATTACATTATATTTAACAAGTATGTAATGAATCACCGGTGTCACCACTCTGTAATTATTGTTCATATCAAACAAGAATTAGGGGGAAATGATGACTTTAACTGTGGCATGGCTGTTGGTGCCAGAAAGGCTGGTTTGAGTGTTTCAGAAACTGCTGATCTCCTGGGATTTTCATACAAATACGTCTCTAAAGTTTACACAGAATGGTGCAAAAACCATGCAACATCCAGTGAGTAGCAGTTCTGGAGGTGGGAATGTCTTGTCTTGTAGAGAGGTTTGAGGAGAATGGCCTTACTGGTTTGAGCTGAGAGGGAAGCTGAGTCCACCTTCTTTCTTCTCCATGAAGAAAAAGCCTGCAGAAACTGGAGGAGTAGAGGTAAACCTGTAAGAACAAGGAGAATATTTTACACCACCTGAATGAGTTTGAGGAACTTAAATTTATAGACTTAGAGTAAAGCGGGGTAACACATTTCAGTAGCTATAATGCTATAATATCCGTACTGTATCTATAAATATATCAATATCTGAACAATATGCTTCATAAAATAGAAAGAAGACGTTCCGACACAACTGGTATAAAGTTGGCGTGACGTTGAACGGTCGATATTCGCAGATATGCGGAAATTAAGGGACCATCTCTAAACTTACATACAACATTGTTATACACGTTTCTAACTTCAATAGCATTTGAAGGTTCGATTCCCACCGTGGCCCTGTGTGTGCGGAGTTTGCATGTTCTCCCCGTGCTGCGGGGGTTTCCTCCGGGTAC
>JANDJT010000108.1:10044-12544 GCA_024331685.1 Stegophilus panzeri
GATAAACTCTAAGGAAGTTCGTAAGATAAACTCTAAGGAAGTTCGTAAGATAAACTCTAAGGAAGTTCGTAAGTGCAATTCTTGAAAAATTCTTAAGAAGTTCTCAAATCTTTTCTTAAGAACATCTTCATTTTTTTTCTCTTAAGAATAAACTGAGAGCAGTGTAATAGCTACAACAAATTCGTATATAAGACTTGAGTTTTGCCACCAGAGAACTGAACTGAAGAGCTCGCTTGTCTACATCATGAACGCGAGTCACGTGATCCCGTGGTATTCGAGGCATGGGGTGTTGGCGCCGGTCCGAGGTTTAGAACCCGCTGCTACGTTGTTATTAAGGACTCGGTTTTTACCAAACGGCGCGGGCGCTGAGCTGCGTTCTGTCTGTAGCGCAGAGGGACAGAGATTAATTCCCATGGCGGGAGGTCACGGCTGCGCTCTCATGCTCCCAATACCACAACGGCAAACTGCTTAATATAGGCTTTTGTGTATAGTGAACTCTCCTGGACCCCTACTTCATCATCCATGTCTTCTGTTTCTGCTGTACATCAAACCATTCAGCTATTCAACCTCAAGTCCCCTCTTCATTCCTCTGGAGAACAGAGTCCCCGGTTCCCTCCGGGGCGTCAGAGCATCGCTTCCAGTAGAAATATACTGCACGCCGTACAAGAGCTACACTGTGTGTTCTGTGCTTTTACAGCTACTGAGAAATTTAAATAAATAAACAAACAAACAAATAAATAAATAACAGGAAAATAAATAAAGGAATAAACGACTTGATAAAACAAACAGAACTCACTTTGAAATGACATTTTAATCCTAGATTTTTCCTTCATTTACTATTTTCTGTGTTTATTTTTTCCATTTATTTAAACTAGCCAGTGTTCTAGAACTGCACCCTCTAGTCACATGTAAACACATACCCTATTCTGACCCATGTTCTAGAATGAACTCTAGCCAGCGTCCTATTTAATGATGTGGAACGCGCTACCCAGTGTTCTAGAACTGCCCTCAATGACCGAATGTGTCTTCTAGAACGTGCTAATCAGTGTTGCACAACGCACCATTCTGCGTTCCGGAATGAACCAGCCAATGTTCTAGAACTACATCCACATTTTCTTTATCCACTTTAACACACACACACGCAAGCCTGTGTTCCGGAATGGCCTAGTATGTGTTCTAAAAAGCACCATTCCGTGTTCAACAACGTTCCAGCCAGTGTTCTGGAACTTTGTCCCCATTTTCTTTTTCCAATTTAACACGCACGTTCTAGCTCATGTTCCAGAGTGAGCTAGTTTGTGTTCTAAAAAGCACCATTCAGTGTTCCACAGTGTTCTAGCCAATGTTCTAGAACTTCATCCACATTTTCTTTTCCCAATTTAACACTTCCATTCTAGCCCTCTTTTTTCAGAACGGCCTAGTTTGGGTTCTAAAATGCACCATTCAGCGTTCCAGAATATTCTAGCCAATGTTCTAGGACTTCATCCCAATTTTCTTTTTCCAATTTAACATGCACGTTCTAGCTCGTGTTCCAGAGTGAGCTAGTTTGTGTTCTAAAATGCACCATTCAGCGTTCCAGAACGTTCTAGCCAATGTTCTAGAACTTCATCCCAATTTTCTTTTTCCAATTTAACATGCACGTTCTAGCTCGTGTTCCAGAGTGAGCTAGTTTGTGTTCTAAAATGCACCATTCAGTGTTCCACAGTGTTCTAGCCAATGTTCTAGAACTTAGGGTTCATTTTCTTTTCCCAATTTAACACTTCCATTCTAGTCCTCTTTTTTCAGAACGGCCTAGTTTGGGTTCTAAAATGCACTATTCTGTGTTCCAGAATGTTCTAGACAACGTTTTAGAATTCCATCCCCATTTTCCCTTCTAGCCCGAACCCCAGAGCGAACTAATTTGTGTTCCAGGATGCACTTCTCAGTGTGAACTCTCCCCGATTCCTTACTTTATCATTCATGTCTCAGAAGCTCCTGCACTTCTGTATTCTATTCAGCTTTTCAGCTCAAATTCGGGTCGCCTTTTCATTCCACGGTGCGTAAACCAGAGCCGGAGAAAAGCGTAGCCCCGGTTCCCTCCGAGTCGTCGGCGCATCACTTCCAATAGAAATAAAGACGGCCGAGGGCAGAAATCTGTCCGGTTCGATTTGACAGACGGACGTGTCAGCTGTAGCGCTGATCTATAATTAACTCTCAGAAGTGAAAAACCGCCGGCGCCCTTTTTTTGATTCCCGCACGCAAAATCATTTCTAACGAGCGACAACACGCGATGAATCACACGCATCGTGAAAAGATGAGGCAGATTCGGCATTCGCGTTCAAACCGTTCTGAGTCTCAGCAGGCATGATAGATGGAAGAAAGATAGCAGTGTTAAAGAAAGAAAGGAAAAGAAATAAGGGGGGGGGGGGGACACGGTCGGGGAGAGGGAGAGAAAATAAATTAGCAGGATTGAGTGTCAGATATGAACGGAATGCGCTAATGGTGGGAAAAAAGCCGTAAAAAC
>JANDJT010000108.1:17544-20743 GCA_024331685.1 Stegophilus panzeri
AGAAAGCGACAGAAAAAAGATGAAGCGAGAGAAGAAAAGCAAAGTCAGGAGAGGAATGAGAAGGAAGGAGAGCGAGGAAGAAAGAGAGAATGGATTAAGGAAGTAAAGAGAGAGAGAGAGAGAAAAAAAGAGTTGTTTCTGGAAGGTGCTGTGCGAGCTGAGACTGTAGAAAGAGAGAAGAAGGAGAGATGGATGATGAAAGAAGGACAAAAAGAGGGAAAGAAGAGAAGGAGGTTGGGGAAAGGAGGAGAGAAAGTGGCTGCTAGAATGAGGAAGAGAAGCAAAGGAAGAAAGACAGAATGAGACGTATAGAATGATGGAAAGCAGATAGAAAGAGAGAGGGAATGACAATAGAAGGGAAAGAGGAAGAGCAAAACCGAAGGAGGCAGAGAGGGTGAGAACGGAGAGCAAGAGAGGGAAGAGTAATAACGCAAAAGAGTGAACTGGAAACGAGAGAAAAGGCAGAAAGAGGTAAAGAAGAGAAGATGGATGGGTAGAAAGAGGTAAAGAAGAATGGGGGAAGGAGGAGAGAGAGAGAGAGAGAGAGAGAGAGAGAGCAGAGAAAAAAGAGACAGAAAGAGTCAGAGAGAGAGAGAGAGAGAGAGAGAGATAGAAAACAGCAAGATAGACAGACAGAAAGAAAATGAAAGACAGAGAGGCGCAGAGGGAGAGAGACAGAGGGAGACTTAAAAAGAAAGTCGATGGAGAGAGAGAGAGAGAGAGACAGACAGAAAGAACGCAGAGACTGCAACAGAGGGAGAGTGAGACAGGAAGAGAGACAGAAAAAGAGAGAGAGAGCAAGAGAAACAGAACAAGAGACAGACAGAAAGAAAATAAAAAAACAGATGAGAGAGAGAGAGAGAGAGAGAGAGAATCAAAATGAGAGAGAGAAAGACAGGGAGAGAAACAGAGGGACAGAGACAGGGAGAGAGAAAGACAAAGAGAGAGAGAGAGAGAGAATGAGAGAGAGGAAAGCAGCACAACACACACACACACACACACACACACACTTAACAGCACTCATGTGTGATTATTTTAAAGTCCCCTTTTTTCACTGGAGGTGATTTTCAGAGCTTCGCTCCCTACTGAGGGACAAATCTAATAACTGTGAATTAGGATCAGACCGGCTTCTGTGTGCTAACCCCCGGGGCCCAAACACACTAATGCACTGTGTGTGTGTGTGTGTGTGTGTGTGTGTGTGTGATCATGTAAATAAACAGTAACTGTAAGGAGATGAAGTAGCTGCATTATTAATGTCAGCAAACTCAAATAAACCAAATCAGACGTTTCTGATTGATCACAACCGCCATCCATCAACCACCATGCTGCAGAACGCCGGATTCTGATTGGTCGGGAGGAAAAACCCCACGTAGAATCGTTGTTTCATCATATCCTGCCCTATACGACCTCTCGTTAGATGTACACAGAGACATCATGGAGAAAAACAGAGCTCGGAAGAAGGAAGCAGCAGATGTATGTAGCTATTAGCGTTAGCTTGCTTCGCCAACGTAACCAATCGTACGAACCCGAGCGCGTAACGTGCACGTAAACCAAAACGACCGGTTCTCCACCAACAGCGATTAGCCTGTTACGTCCATCCAGCTTTGACTATTTTAGCTTTAGAAGCTAATAATTTAGAAGCTAATCCATAGCTATCATTGTTTCTTATCTCGACATTTTTAAAAAAAAAAAAAGAAGAAAAAAAAAGAAATTTCAATAAACACTGGACAGGCCACGCCCACTGTTTTTTGCCACTTGCTAGTGTGAACGTAAGGTAACTCGGGAGTAATTAGGGAACACGGGACGAGGATGTAGCGCACTTATCACGGGTGTCACGAATGAATAAAACTCATCACACGGACGGATTAAAAAGCAAGAGTGCCAGAAGAGCCATTAAGGAGGACGGAAAGCAGACGGAGAGAGAGAGAGAGAGAGAGAGAGAGAGAATTAATTACATTTCGAGTGTGATAAAAACAGAACCGAGCGCACTGGCGGAACAGGAAGGGAGACAAATGGACAGATACGGGGTCTGCAGAGTGGATGTCAGCGCCATCCTGATCTCTCTCTCTCTCTCTCTCTCTCTCTCTGTCAGAAACACTGCTGCTCGTTACAAGATAAGGGAAAGGCGCGACTCGCTTCTCGATCCTCGCTCGGAGGATTCTCAGCAGCTATATAATGCTGAGGAAAGAGGAAACGCTAATCTTTTCCTCTGCCCTTCCTTCACTCTCACTCTCTCTCTCTCTCTCTTTCTGTCCATCATTGTCTTTTAATGTTGCATCATTACCCTGGGTGTAACTGCACTCCTCATGTCATGCTCTCTTTTCTCTACAAAACAACACCGCCATCTATATATCTTTTTTTAATAACCAATTAACACCGTGGTTACTTCAGCGACTTGTTCAGCACCGTTATTTCCCAACAAGTTCCTCCAGAGAGGATGATGCAAGAAGCAGAAATCCCGTCTGTTTAGAGGAGAGAGAAAAGAGTGTCACGTTAATGTAGCGGAGGGTATTAGCTTTACCGGCGACTTCCGGTACGATTTTAACGAACAGGAAAATCGAACCAGGTGACGGTTTTACTCATAAATACCATAAAAGGCTATTAAACAGCAAACTAGCGAGCAATAGTCTAGAATAAGGAAAGTCTAACGATCGGAGCTAGCTAACAGTCTATATAGCTATCCTGTTCGGCTAATATGCTAGCTACTCACTTCCTAGCTAGTCATGTTAATCAGCGACGATCTGCCGTCCGATCTCCGTCAGTATTATACTGCTCATAGTGCACTTTATTCATTTAACCGTAAGTGCTGAAGTATAACGATCAATCTACCGTAAATACCATAAACACTTTCATTAGCATAGCCACACCTAGCTGCAAACTAGCGAGCGCCCGCGAATAAACAAACGACACGGTCATGGCTAACGCGTGTGATGAGAGTAAAGCTAGTGAAGTCGCTATGGAGCAACGTTTAATGCTCTGACTGAGTTATACTGTTTCTCACTCACACACACATTCACCTGTCTGTCTCTCTCTGTCTGTCTTTCTCTGTCCCTGTCTGTCTCTCTTTCTATCGCTGTCTGTCTCTCTCTCTCCGTCCCTATCTGTCTGTCTCTGTCCCTGTCTGTCTCTTTCTTTATCGCTGTCTGTCTCTCTCTCTGTCCCTCTCTGTCTGTCTCTGTCCCTGTCTGTCTCTTTCTTT
>JANDJT010000111.1:29328-39860 GCA_024331685.1 Stegophilus panzeri
CACCAATTTACCACCAAACACCAACACTACTGTCCACCAAACACCAATTTACCACCAAACACCAACACTACTGTCCACCAAACACCAATTTACCACCAAACACCAACACTACTGTCCATCAAACACCAATTTACCACCAAACACCAACACTACTGTCCATCAAACACCAACACTACTGTCCATCAAACACCAATTTACCACCAAACAAACACCCTAACCCACTTTTTTGTTAGGATATGTGGGCGGAGCTAGGTACCTAGCAGAAATAAATAAATAAATAGGAGCGTTGTGAATGATTGTGAAGATCTTCAGGAATGTGGTGTGAGATTTGTTGAGTGTTGTGGGTTTATTTTACGAGGATTGTGCAACTTTGATCTCAGCTGCATTACGATATCGTACGTTATTACTGACTCGTGGCCGTTTGGTCACCAGCTCCGTGTTTTACACTCGTTTTCTTCTTTTTCTTCTTCTCG
Organism: Stegophilus panzeri; assembly: GCA_024331685.1. NCBI lineage: Eukaryota > Metazoa > Chordata > Actinopteri > Siluriformes > Trichomycteridae > Stegophilus > Stegophilus panzeri. The sequence goes on from JANDJT010000111.1 coordinate 29,802, forward strand.
TCTCATGATATTTTCCCTCCATCTCCATGCTGACCTGTTTCTCAGTGCAGCACTGACACACCTGATCACTCATCCGCAGCACGGACACCGAGGACACACTCCTCCTCCACCTCTCCTCTTTTCTTTTCACGTTCTCCTCTGCCTCGCTTTTCCATTCCTCTTTTCTTCTGTTTCTTTCTCCTGTATTTTCCTGGGTTTTTTCTCTCTCTCTGTCCTCTGCTTATTTATCCTGCTTTTCATTATTTCCTCCTCTCTTTTATTATTTATTTTTTATTCTTTTTCTCCTCTTTACTACTCATCACTTCTTTCTTTCTTAGTTCTTTCCTTCCTTCCTTCCCCGCTTCCCTTTATTCTTTCATCTTTTCCCCTCCTTTGTCAGTCCTTTAATTTTTTTTTATCCTCTCTTTTCTCCTCTTCTTTTTTTATATAGATATATTATTCTCTTTTTCTTTTCTGGTCTTTCTACTTTTTCTCTCCTTTCTTTCTCCTCGTTTTGTTTCCTTCTTTTTATTTTTCTCTCCTCTGTCTCTTTCTTCTTTTTTTTTCTTTGCATTCTTCATTTATTGCCTTCCAGACAGCATATATATTGTAGAGCTGTGTGTGTGTGTCTCACTCTGAGTCAGTCTGTGCTCAGTTGTTCCAGAGAGATTGCTTCACAGCTGGTGTGTGTGTATGCGTGCACGTGTGCACATATGCGCGTGTGTGTGTGTGTGTGTGCGCGTGAGCACGTTGTTTGGCTCCAGATAACAGGATAACTAAAAATCAAAGACAAATCAAAGCAAAGTCTGTGTGTGTGTGTGTGTGTGTGTGAGAGCTAAAACACTAGCGGATAGGGGAAAAGTGCTGAGTAGTACAGGCTATTCTCTATTCAATTCTCTATCATAGAAGACACACACACACACACACACACACACACACACGCACTCGCAAGGTGTTCAGGCTTTTAAAGCCCAATTAGGGCTTTGTTGAAGTGCTGAATTACAGCACAGTGGGAACACAGCTGAGGGGGGAGATAACAGAGTGTGTGTGTGTGTGTGTGTGTGTGTGTGTGTGTGTGTGTGTGTGTGTGTGGATTAATGCCCTAGACAGTGAATGCTCTCAACACTACCAACTTGATTCACTGAACCCTACCACACTTATCTGAAGCAAACACACACACACACACATCAAATATAGTGTGTGCGTGTGTGTGTGTGCGCGTGTGTGTGTGCGCGTGTGTGTGTGCGTGTGTGTGTGTGTGGGGTGTTTTAATTAGAACTCCTGAGTCCCACTGAGATGGTGCTTGAGCTCAAATCACACGTTTTATAACACGTCATATAAATTTTTTTTTTTTTTTTTTAAACAAATCTAAAATTATTCACAAAATGTTTTTTTTAGTCTTCTGGGTTTTATTTATTATTCAGATAAACGTGGCTGGAAACTGTTTGCTGTTTGAAAAAGGAGAAACGAGAGAAGAGAAAGAAGATGAAAGGGAAAAAAAGTGATAGAATTTCTAATATATTCAGTGCTAACTAGCTAAGCTAACCTGACAGGATTTGTCACATCTATTAAAATCTAAAATAACGCTGGCTAATACAAGCTAACCTGACAGGATTTTACCATCTTATTCATGAATTATCATAATCTTCTAACGCTGTAACTCTAGCTGGCTAAATGTGAGCTAAACTGACACGGTTTCTGAGATAGTTACTGCTAAAATGAGTTAGCTTAGCTAACCTGACAGGATTTGTCGTAATTACCACTAAAGCTAGCTAGCTGACTAGCTGATCGGACCGATAGGAGGTTCGGCAGGATTTTAAAGTCGTATTCATAAATAATCATAAAGTTTGCTGCTAAAGCTAGCTAGCTAACTAGCTAAGATGCGCTAGGCTTACAGGATTTCTCACAGGATTTTAGATTCACATTCATAAATATTCATAATCTTCTAAGATAATAGACTGCTAACTAGCTTGCTAATGTGAGCTAACCTGAGAGGATTTTTTTAAATGTTATTCTCTCTACCACTGATGCTAGCTATAGTTACAATGCCCTAGAACTGGATTTCCCACAGGATTTTTAAACTCCTATTCATAAATCTTTATAATCATTTAGCTAGCTGGCTAACACGAGCTAAGCTGACAGGATTTTCTGAGAATCATGTTCTTAAACATTAATAATCGTTTCCCCAAAAGCTAGCTAGCTAACTACGATATTGCTGTTTAGTTTGCTAATATGAGCTAATGAGACAGGATTGCTAATCCATGAGCTAACCTGGCACGGTTTCTAACATTTTCACTTTTCACACTTGCTAAGCTAACCTGATGGGATTTTTCACAGTCATAAATGTTCATGATTTTCACTGTGTTTATTCTTATTAATCTATGATTCCATCATGTTGGCTAATATGAGCTAACCTAAGGGAACTTAGCATGATTTCTGAGAGGATTAGTGAGTGATATTTTATGCTGATGCTAGGTAGCTAATCTGACAGGATTTTTGAGGAAAATTTACAGCACTGAGCGCACTGACAAGCAGTCAGGACTCCCAATTAATCTCAGAGCAAAGAAAGTCTTTCATTTCTCTCTCTCTCTCTCTCTCTCTCTCACTAACACACACACTAACACACACATTAAAGACACAAAGAGAGAAACAGATATTAAGACAGAATTGAAAAATAGACAAATAATAGAGACAATCAGAGAGAAATGGTGACAGACATAAAGGGAGTGGGACTGTGAGAGAGGGAGACGGACAGCTATAGAGTTAGAGAAAGTGAGAGTGAGTGACAGACATAGAGAGAGAGAGAGAGAGACCACGAGATATAGAGATGGAGACAGTCACGGAGTAAGAGAGACACAACGAGAGACCGATAGTGAGACACTGTCACAGAGAGAGACAAACAGTGAGAGAGAGAGAGAGAAGGAGAGAGAGAGACACATAAAAACAGTGAAAGACAGCCACTGAGGGAGAGAGAGAGAGAGAGATGGAGACAAAGACAGCCAATGAGAGATAGACCAGCACAAAAAGACAGAGAGAGATGAACTCTCTGTTTGGCCTCGTTTCTCATCTCTCTGTCTCCGTATGATGAAGGACTCAGCTCCCTGACGTTTATATCACACACACACACACACACACAGAGACACACACGTCATATTCATATCAATAGTGCCTTTTATACCGGCATTGTTTACTCTGCCTGAGCTGCCTTAATGATGATGTGTGTGTGTGTGTGTGTGTGTGTGTGTGTGTGTCACAGGTAAAGTGTCAGGTTTTTCTTGACAGTTAGAGTTTAATATCTGGTGTGACGGTGATCATGGTGGCATAGCAGAGACATGAAGGTGTGTGTGTAAGTGTGTGTGTTTGCTCTGTTCTATTTTGGATCAACTGCTTTAGTCTCCGCCTCCTTTAAGACTCTGTCTCTCATTGGGCGGCATTTTAACGGTGAAGGAACCTGAGTAGGGAGGCAGGAACCTGAGTCACATCACGTTTCAGGTGTTACTGTAGGTCATTGTCGGTAACGGGATCGTCTACAGCAGCATCTCACCCACTGCTACAAAGTTCGATCAGTCCCACCCACTCGGGGTTTTTATTTTAGTAAACCAGGAACCTTTTCAGGAACTCGAGAGTGTTCTGAGGAACTTTCTCAGGAACATGGGAATGCTTTTAGTAAGCTAGTTTAAATAACATACTGCAGAAGAAAAAACACATTGCTTTTTGATGTTTCTAGCGCTCTCTGGTCCAATGAGATGCCTTCAGGTAGCTAATTTGCATAAATGCGTGTGATTGGATAAAAACTGAAACAGATCATCTCACTAGCTTGTGTTTAGAAAACTGGAGTCGCTGAACGGCGGCCATTTTGTTTTTTACGGTTGACAGTCCACCAGTCGAAACGAACCCTATAAAGTCTGCCTACCTAGGGAGCTGCCTTAGGATCTGAACACACACACACACACACACACACACTAACTATCTGTGCCTACTGTATAAATTATATGAACACTACTTTCCTTGTCATGACCTCATAGCCTATGGGTGGCATGCTGAGATGCTCACACACACACACACACACACACACACACACACACACACTGTCTCTACTTGTCAGCTTTTATTTGAGTCGCTTTTCTCCTTGAGGAAAAAGAACAGAGACTTTTATGAGGAGAGAAAGTGTTTGTGTGTCTGTGATTCATTTTGTTCCCTATAACGTCTCTAACCCAGTTAAAGCATCTCTTCTTATTACTGTGTGTGAGTGTGTGTGTGTGTGTGTGTGTGTGTGTGTGTGTTCGTGTTCTAAAGTGATATTGATCTGCGGCATGCGGTTCTTCAGCTGTAATCAATGTTTTATAATTTAATGGTCTGAAGAACCATTTATCTATTCAATACAAATGTGTGTGTGTGTGTGTGTGTGTGTGTGTGTGTGTGTGTGTGTACTCCACATGAGACTCTGATCGACAGGAACCCTGCAGGCGTTTTACCAAGCACTCGTCCACTCTGGTGTGATCTGATAATCAGTTGTGTGTTATATCGTGATCTTTTACACGTTCAGATCATGATGAAATGATGAAGTGAAAACCTTCTCCAGCGTCTAGGATTAATTCCACAAACCTAAATTTTAGAATTTCTTCCAAAAAAAAAAAAAAAAAAAATCAGGAAACTTTTCAGGAGCTTTTTTTTTTTTTGTTGTTCTTCAGAAAACCAGGAACATTTTCAGGAACTGAAGAATCTTCTCGTGCACCTTCTCAGGAATGTAGGAACCTTGTATTTTTCAGGAAATCAGGAACCTCTTTGGAGAACTAGGGTTTTTTAACCAGGAACATTTTCAGGAAAGTTTTTGCGGAGATTTCCAGGAAGCGAGGAGCGTTTTGGGGAACTCCATAATGCTCTTGGGAACGTAGGAATGTTTTTGTATGAACTTGGTCATTTTTTTCAGGTAACCATGAACCTTTATTTGAACCTAGTATATTTCTGCAGCTAGCCAGGAACCTTTATAAGAACATAGATTTTTTTTTTCAGGAGAAGACCATGAACCATATCTGGGACTCCAAATTATATCAGGAACCTAGGAATGTTTTTAGAAACTTCATTTTATTTTTTTTTCATAAGGAGATGAGGGGCATTTTCAGGATCTCAAGAAAGTTCTCAGGAACCTAGAAATGTCTAGACTTTTATGAACTTAATAATATTTTTTCAGGTAAGCAGGAACCTTTTCAGGAACCTAGGTTTTTTTTTTTTTTTTTAGTAAACCAGGAGACCAGTGTTTATTAAGGAAACCTTTTCAGGAACCAAGTTGTCGTTCAGAAAAACAGGAACCTTTTCAGGAACTTGGGGAAATCTCACAGATTTTTTTGCTTACTTTATAACTCTAGGATGCTTTTTGTTCCTTCCTGCTCCAGAGCTGGCGGTATTTATTTATTTATTTATTTATCTATTTATTTATTTATTTATTTATTTATTTATTTTGCAGGCAAACATGTTTACTTTGAAATTTTCAAATGAAATGAAATTCAGTGACGTGTTTCGTGAAGCCGTTTTTGGTCCTTTTCCCCTCGTACTGAACTCGGTGGATATGAAACGTTCTGCTGGAGGTGTGTGTGTGTGTGTGTGTGTGTGTGTGAGAGAGGTGTGTGTGAGGTGTACAGTATATATCGTATTGATTACACTGAATCACGCAGATGAGGATCGGCACACCTCCGCTCAGGAAATATTAAATATATATATGAAAACACAACTTTCTCTCGGGTGTGTTAACTTTTTGACCCGGGTGTGTGTGTGTGTGTGTGTGTGTGTGTGTGTGTGTCAGAATTCCTTTAGTAAACAAAACTGAATAAACAGACGAGCTGGAAATAGAAACCGAGTCTGAGACTCGCGTCTGTCGCTCACGCTGCATGTTTCCAATCTGTCACTCTCCGTCATTTCCCCACAGAGACATGACACCAGGGTGTGTGTGTGTGTGTGTGTGTGTGTGTGTGTGTGAGAGAGTGTGAGTGAGAGACTCTGATTAAATCTGTTACATGAAAGAAACCGTACTGAAATTAAAAACACATTAAATCTAATTTTCCTGAGTGTTGTTTAAGAGCGTTAAAGTAAAAATAACACACACAAAAAGAAGAGCAAACTAACAAATAAAAAAATAAACAAACACCCAATTCTGTAAATAAATAAATACCGTATGATACAGTACACAATAATCCTTAAGAAAAGTAAACGGAATATATTTTAGATTTTAATTTGATTCTTTTATTTGATATAAAATGTAACGAATAGTATAGTAATTAATAATAAAGTAATAATACATTTAAAAAATGAGGTCAAAATCGAAGAGGATTTTAAACAAACAAGCGAACTAACAAATAAATCACTAAACAAACAAGTAAACATGCCGTCATTTCTCTTTCAGAAAATGTTTTTTAATAAACACCTCCCTCTCTTCTCTCCTCCTCTATAAAGATACATGATAATCGTTTTTAAAAAATGATGCAAAAGAAAAGAAAAGTAATAGAATTAAAAAAAGAATAATAAAGGAGATAATTCTTATTAACAATGTTAAAATAAATAAATAATGTTATTAAAATGAGTGTATAAAAAAATAAACAAATAATAATGTATCTTAACTGAAAGTACAGAAATACAAGTATAACAATAGTAATAACAATAATAATAACAATAATAATAATAATAATAATAACAATAGTAATAACAATAATAATAACAATAATAATAATAGTAATAACAATAATAATAACAACAATAATAATAATAATAACAATAGTAATAACAATAATAATAACAATAATAATAATAATAATAGTAATAACAATAATAATAACAATAATAATAACAATAATAATAATAATAATAACAATAGTAATAACAATAATAATAACAATAATAATAACAATAATAATAACAATAATAACAATAGTAATAACAATAATAATAACAATAATAATAATAATAATAATAACAATAGTAATAACAATAATAATAACAATAATAATAATAGTAATAACAATAATAAAAGTAATAATAATAATAATAATAATAACAACAACAACAATAGTAATAGTTATAATAATAATAGTAATAATAATAGTAAGTCAGGATGTCTGGTGCAGGATGCGGTGTTGGTCTCTGTAGCGGCGTTTCCTCTCTGTGTACATCACACATGATGGATAGAATAATAAACACTGTGTACTCTCAGGAGAGTGTGTCCACACACACACACACACACACACACACACACACACAGGGTTATTCCACAAGAGAATACACAGAGCAGTGTGTGTGTCTGAACGTGTCCTGTGTGATTGAGTGCCGCTGATCGTTCACACACAGCCGAGTGAAAATTAATCTCATAAACTATATACTGTCTGTCTGTCTCTCTCTCTGTCTGTCTGTCTGTCTCTCTCTGTTAAATTCAATTCGAATGAGCTTTATTTGCATGATTGCTATACCACAATGTTGTCAAAGCATCGATTAATACACATTTAGTATATTTTAAAACACATAAAAACATATATGGGCATGTACACAAAAAAAGAAAAGTTTACAAATGACAAAAAAAAAAGAGAACAACTCTCTCTCTCTTTCTCTCTCTCTCTCTCTCTCTCTCTCTCGCTAGGTAATCTTCGAGGCCGAGGTCGCTAACGGAAGACGAGGCTTCATTGCGATTGATGACGTGCAGGTGCTGAGTTACCCGTGTGGTGAGTGACATCATTAAAAGTTCAGCCAATCATAGTGCTTCTTCCACGTCCCTTTGGTGAGGTCCCCTTGGTGAAGTCCCCTTGGTGAAGTCCCCTTGGGTGAGGTCCGCTTTGGTGAGGTCCCCTTGGGTGAGGTCCCCTTGGGTGAGGTCCGCTTTGGTGAGGTCCGCTTTGGTGAGGTCCCCTTGGGTGAAGTCCCCTTGGTGAGGTCCGCTTTGGTGAGGTCCCCTTGGCGAGGTCCCCTTGGCGAAGTCCCCTTGGCTGTCCTTTATTAAGTAACGTTCACCACAAACTCTCTTCATCTTTATCTGATGCAGCTCATCCTTTTGCATCCCAGGCAAGGTGGTGGGCGGAGCCATAACAGGACACTGAATGAATATTCATATAGTATGCAAATCAGAGATAGCATATTGTACATACAGCTCAGTGCCGCCTTTATAATTAAGGGGGTGTGTGTGTTTGTGTGTATGTGTGTGTGTGTGTGTGTAGATAAATCACCTCATTTCCTGCGTCTGGGTGACGTGGAGGTAAACGCCGGACAGAACGCCACCTTCCAGTGTATCGCCACCGTACGGGACGCCGTTAATAACAAACTCTGGCTACAGGTAAGAACATTTTTTACATTTCATTTCCAGTCTCGATGGGAGTAATTACGTAATAGCAGTTTTAAAACTTCCACAACTATTTATTTCAATTGTATTTAAAATCTAAAATCAGTAATCAGTTTTATTTTTTATTCTTTGACCTTTATTTTATATTATGGTCTCTACCTTACGTTTATCAAAGCAGGAAAGAAAATTGTGTTGTGATCATTTATTTATTGTAAAGCACTCTGTAAATAAAATGTATTATTATTATTATTATTATTATTATTATTATTATTGTTGTTGTTATGATGATGATGAAAATTAAATAAAGAAAACAAAACATTTAAATAAAGTTGATTTTATTTAGAGTCAAATAATGAAATAAGTGAAGCGCGTGAAATAAATGAAAGAAAATAAAAGAATTGAAAGGAAAAATAAAACGGGGGGAATAATTAAATAAATGTTTAACTGAAAACATTGTAAAAAAAAAAAATTAATAAAAATAAATAAAATCTCTATTTTATACGGATTAAAATAAATAAACAAAAACAAACGCTGGTTTTGGAAAGGAAACTTGCTCAGTATGGTTTGGGGGAAAATAAAAAAAAATAAAATGAAATAGAAGAGCATTAAACTAATAAATAAACAACATTCATTATTAATATAATTAATAAAAGTAAACACATAAAAATATATTATGGATTAAAATACAGAAACAAAACAAGAACAATGAAACAAATTAGAGAGCGAAAAATAGTTGTGGCGTGTTAATGATGTCAAACCCGTGTGTTCTGCGTTAGCCAATCAGAGCTCTGGGATTTGTGCTGAATGATCATGGAGTAATAATATCCGTCGCCATGGCAACGGTCGAGTGACTAGATGTAAAGAAGTGTGAATTAAAAGAACTGTTGGTGCTTTAGGTCTGGGGTGTGTGTGTGTGTGTGTGTGTGTGTGTGTGTGTGTGTGTGTGTTCACCTGCGTACAGACTTTTAAACGTTTTCTATTCAAATTTCCATAAATGACATTTTTTTCAATTTGCGGCAGAGCGGAGCCTCGAGGGCTGTTCAACACGCCGAGTGTTTGATGTAGAAACTGAACGATCAAAGCCTTCCTCCACCGCCGCTTACATACACACACACACACACACTCTCTCTCTCTCTCTCACTTCCTGTTGGGAGAGAATGGAGAATGGTGTTGTATTAAAACAGTGCTGATGTGTGCAGGAAAGTTCCTCATCGCAGAAGATTTAACGTTTAACAACCTTTAAATTTTAATAGTCACGTGATCTGAGAATGATCACATGATGCCGTCACCAGCCAATCACAGCTCACATACCGTCACACTGGCTCTCTGTCTGTCACGTAGATACACACAGATTTGTCACCATGGTAACCGGGGAAAACTGTTACATCTATATTAACACGACTATTAACACGTTTATTAACACGTGTGTGGAGGCGTGTCTGATGTCTGATGTGAAACGCCGCTTTTATGATGGTGGTGTTTTTTTGTTTTTTATTGTTTCTGAAAGTTTGATTTCACTTTTCTTCAAAAGTTGCATCAGTTGTGTAAAGTTGTACTGGTTTGGGTTTCACCTCTTATAAATAACACACACACACACACACACACGCTAATCAGTGTGTGTCCTCTCATTAAACCTGGACCTGTCATACAGAGAGGATGAGAGACACACAGCTAGTACATACATACACACTCTCTCTCTCTCTCTCTCTTTCTCTCTCTCTCTCTCTCTCTCTCTCTCTCTCTCTCTTTCTCTCTCTCTCTCTCTC
>JANDJT010000112.1:28969-39856 GCA_024331685.1 Stegophilus panzeri
CTCCTTTTTTTTTTTTTTTCCTGGCCCAGAGCACGAGCCAGCAAGTCCCATCTCTCTCTCTCTCTCTCTCTCTCCCTCTGTGTGTACTCTGTCCCCTCAGCTGAGTTAAGTGCTTATGTAAGGAAGGATTGTTAAGAGAGGGGGGAGAACAGCAAAAAAAAAAAAAGGAGGAAAGTAGGACAGGATATACCAGAGAAGAAAAAAAAACCCAACACACAGTCCTCCAGCCTGAGCCGTAGTGCCCCTGATCTGAATTCTCCACGTTCAGTTCAGTCACCACTAAGAGGAAGACCGAATGTGCGTCATTTATTACTGGATATTGTTTTCCAGATGCATTACTGAAGTTAACGGAAACCAGCATTTCACTGCAGAGGGGAAAAATATTCTTGTCATGTGTGTTTCAGCACGTGTGTGTGTGTGTGTGTGTGTGTGTGTGTGTCTGTGTGTGTGTGTCGTCATAAACTGCCAAAAGGCAGATGGCGATAAATCAGGTGAGCTGAGGGAGGCACTCCAGGTTATTTCAGTGTGTGTGTGTGTGTGAGTGAAAGCGAGAGAGAGCGAGAGTGTGTGTGTGTGTGTGTGTGTGTGTGTGCATGCACGTGGGTTATGTAACTCCGGTGGTGTGAGCTAGGCAGGCAGTAAACAGGGCTGAGGGAGGGACGTGAGAACGGAACCCAGGAGCATGGCTGCACCGTGCCACGCTTCATGAGGTCTTTAAAGGGACAGGCCTTTAATTCCAAATGAAACGCCCCCGTTGTCCAAACTCCACTGTACTTCTTTTCTGAGCTCCTAGTGAAGCCTGGGTAACTGTAGCTTTCGGGAGAATGCGAAGCTCGGTGTTTTTCCTGCTTGCCGGGTTTCGGCCGATGGAAAAACTCAGTCAGGCATGTTAAACCAGCACAGGCATTGACCTCATCTCATCCTGTGTCTGCAGGAACTCTCAAAATGTCGACACAAAAACAAAACGAACACCTGCAACTTTCGCATCAGAGTACGTTTTAGCCGAAAATAACTACACTGCTCACCAGAATTTTCCAGAGACTGGTATTTCGTTCATATTCTCTGCTTCTGCCCTCTGTCTTTCCCTACAGCACACTTTCAAATGAACTGCACCTGGAATAAAAAAAAAAAAAAAAAGCTTGTGAAGCGTTTCCCCCTGCAAAACACCCCTTTCAAAATCTTCACTAGTTCCTAGTAGAAAAAAACGTTTGTTTGGTAGCAGAGCACTCCTTCCTTCCTTCCTTCCTTCCTTCCTTCAAGTGTTCTTTCTTTCCATCCCTTTTCCTCCAGAGATCGTTCTTTATCAGGCTGACGAGGGACAATAAGTCGGAGAAGTTCTTCAAGGTGTTTTACGAGCGGATGAAGCTGGCCCAGCAGGAGATCAAAGCCACCGTGACGGTCAACACCAGCGACCTGGGCAGCAAGCGCAAAGATGAGGACACAAACGACAAGGAGGCGCCCGCCAAAAAGAAAGGTCAGGGCCTGCACAGGGCATACACCGTGTACCCCGAAACAAACGAGTCAGCCGGAGAAGGAGGGAGGGAGGGAGGGAGCGGTCGAGTAACTCGAAGGCCGTTAGTGTCGTTTTTAAATGTGAGGACATTGTAAAACAAATCTAAGAGTTTTGTAATGAATAACCATTGTACTTTACTAAACATAAAGTGTATCTTAATAATTGAGCAAAATCAAACCCACATCTTCATCGCTGCTGTCTTCTCCTCCAGTAAAGGATGTCGCCGTGGTCACAGAAGAGGTGCGCGAGCAGCTTCTGGAAGCTTCCACGGTCACAAAGAAGGCTTTCACTGCGTACAGACGGGAGGTGGACTCGGACGAGCATCTGGGCGGGGGTGAAGTCCCGAGCAGCTCGGCGGAGAAGAACCAGGACGAGAACGAGATGAGCGTCACCATAACCATCATGCAGCCCATCCTGCGCCTCATGCAGCTGCTCTGCGAAAACCACAACCGCGAGCTGCAGGTCAGCGCCAGGCCCAGTCTCTGTTCTGCCCCAAACCTGTGCTAACTGGTGGGCCAAGACATGACGGGGAACGTAGAGCAAAAGTAGGGAAACAACCCTCGGGCTAGAACCCGCTTGTGTCAGAACTAGGTTTGGTTATTTTATAGGTTATGTTTTGAAGGTTAATTCATCATTCATAAACCGAACCCAAATATGGAACGTTGCGCACGTTCCCATGACAGACATAAACTCTAGTCTCCGTGGGTGTTCTTCCTGAATCCCGTGTGCGCTAACGTCTGAGTGCCAGCGCGCATCCTTTTATATCCTGTTGACACATTTTCCACTGAGCTGTTATCTTCTCCACCTCTGTCTCTCTTTATTTGCCTCTCCAGAACTTCCTGCGCTGTCAGAACAACAAGAACAATTATAACCTGGTGTGCGAGACGCTGCAGTTCCTCGACTGCATCTGCGGCAGCACCACAGGAGGCCTGGGTCTGCTGGGGCTCTACATTAACGAGCAGAACGTGGCTCTCATCAACCAGACCGTGGAGAGCCTCACCGAGTACTGCCAGGGCCCGTGCCACGAGAACCAGGTGGACATCCGAGCACGTTCGCACGGCACGACACGACACGACACGACACTTACAGACGCATCTTTCAGCAAGCAGTACATACTACAGTATGGGCACTCATATAAAAATGCACCCGAAAAAGCATCAAGAACCCAAGTTTCCTGCATGTGGAGGGAAAGTTTCACTAAGGCGAGCAGATCTGACTCCGCCGCAGCATAATCGTGCACGTTATTTCCAGGTTTCTTTGGCGTCAAAGGCTCCTAATTGCATAATAGCAGCGGCGCTTTGTTCCTTACTGATGATGTCATTACCATTTTCCTCGGGAACAGCATAATCACCTGATAGAGATCGAGCGTTTCAGATCGTGCTCTCATTAAAGGAACACCGTGCCCGTGTAATTTAACACTAATCTGTACGCGAGTGTACGAGAGTACGGCTGCATTCGTGCGTGTTTATGTGCCTGTTCGTGTATCCGTTCATTTCCAGACCTGTTTTTTTTTTAAATTTTTTTGTGGCTGGTAGATTGGTGCTATTAGATTAGTTGAAATCTCTCTTTATTGCTTTTCTGTGAATTTTGTTCATTAATAGTAACAAATGACAGACTCGAGCGACGCAAACCTCCTACCGTGTCTTTCAGAACTGCATCGCCACTCACGAGTGCAACGGCATTGACATCATCATCGCGCTCATTTTAAACGACATCAACCCTCTGGGCAAGAAGAGGATGGACCTTGTGCTAGAGCTGAAGGTGTGAATACACACACACACACACACACGCACACACGCACGCAAATAGCGTACTACACACTGCTTCTGGCGAGAGTCTCGAACGTAGACGTTCACTCTAATTGTAGCACGGAACCAGTTGTCTCTGAGACGTAGAGGAGAAGGTTTGTCATGACGCGCGCAGAATTCTGAGACTTTTTCTCTCTGTTGAGCAGAATAACGCCTCCAAGCTGCTTCTGGCCATCATGGAGAGCCGTCACGACAGCGAGAACGCAGAGCGGATCTTGTACAACATGAGGCCTAAAGAACTGGTGAGTGATGGAGGTTGTCCTACACCATGCATAATTCCAGCGGACCTCGTTCTTCAGCCTTTCAGTAGAGTTGAGAGAAATGACCGAAGCGAATTTGGTGTCCATCCAGCGCAATACATGCCAAGCCGAGGTCAGAGGAAAACGGTTTGACGCAAAAACCGAGTCAAGAAAAAGTATTACTGAGTTTCTCTGGAATCGATTTTTAAGCCAGCTTTCATCCTACAAAAAAATAAATAAAAATTATACCTAAATTTCTAAACCGATCAGGACTATATGAAATGATGGACCAAAACGTATTTGATTTGTGTGTGTATTTATAACAAATAAGCCATTTGAACTTGATCACCAAATCCGTGTATATATACAAATGCAGTAAGTAACAATCACGGATTTTAACATCGGAAGCCGATCATTCAAGGTTTACGTCTTCAGTTCGGTACGTTAGCCGATCTTCAGTTCGGTAAGTTAGCCATCTTCCCCTCGATACGTTAGCCGATCTTCGGTTCGGTACGTTAGCCGATCTTCTGCTCGGTACGTTAGCCGATCTTTGGTTCGGTACGTTAGCCGATCTTCTGCTCGGTACGTTAGCCGATCTTCGGTTCGGTACGTTAGCCGATCTTCGGTTCGGTACGTTAGCCGATCTTCTGCTCGGTACGTTAGCCGATCTTCTGCTCGGTACGTTAGCCGATCTTCGGTTCGGTACGTTAGCCGATCTTCTGCTCGGTACGTTAGCCGATCTTCGGTTCGGTACGTTAGCCATCTTCGGCTCGGTACGTTAGCCGATCTTCGGCTCGGTACGTTAGCCGATCTTCGGTTCGGTACGTTAGCCGATCTTCTGCTCGGTACGTTAGCCGATCTTCAGCTGCGTAAACGTACACACACTCAGGAGCAGGAGTAAGATACGAACGCGTTTACCAATTTTTTCCCTCCCCACTTCAATTGAGAGTTTCAGGTTATAAAAGTTCAAGTAGGGCGAATACTTATGCAAGCCACTATATATGGGTTACTAGGTACATTAAAGGCATTTTTTTTTCAACATTACCACACACGTTTTCCTGTGCCGAGAAAAGAACTGAAAACTGATTAACAAGAAGATGAATCATTTCTATAACGGAGTATACTGTATATAACCCGAATTAGAATCTATAACTCTAAATAAAAAATAAAGTCGCTCGAATGAGACAGGTGTGTCTGAGAGAAAGTCTGTGTATGGAACTCCTTTTGCGTAAATCTATAACGACTTATCGGAGTCTTCCGTCCTTTTCTCGATACAAGGAAACATCGAGACCTTTCCGTGCGCGGTGACCGTATTCCTTTAACCGGGTTGTGGAATGCCCTGTTGACTTCTCGTTTTCAAAGAGACATGTTTCTGCAAGCGCGCCTGTTTTTCCATTAAAGTGAAAGCATGCACATACACTCTAATCACTGATGCACGAACGTGCACGTCTAAACAAAGCACATGCGCACACGTGCACGGTTTCTCACACACACACACACACGTGTGGTGTATGTGGTTGATGCATGCAGGTGGAGGTGATCAAGAAGGCATACATGCAAGGAGAGGTGGAAGTGGAGCACTCTGAGGAGGACGGGGAGGGCGAGGAAGAGCACGCCGCCTCCCCGCGCAACGTCGGCCACAATATTTACATCCTGGCCCATCAGGTACACGTTCTCACACAGTTTCAGTCTCATGCAAATACCTAGAAGCAAGCGTATACACACACACACACACACACACACACACACTTCTCTACACACAAATTTACATAAACATCTCCATGTAATTATATGGGTCACGAACCAGTTACATAAATGCCGTAAGGAATTAAAACACTAAAGGGGTCAGGGGGAAAAAAGAAAAAGAAAACGAAAAAAAAAAAACCCTCACGCACTGGGAAAAGAAAACATCGTCCAAGTTCTATTTAAAAGGAAAAGTCACACAGATCCTTAAAAGAACGCTTTTGCATATCAGCATTATATCTGCAAAAATGAGTGCATTTTTTAATTAACAAAAAATTTTAATGAGTGCATTTACATATACATGAAATGATCTTATTCAAAGCTAACGGATGTGAGATTTAAGAATTTTCAGTCTCTCTGTCAAAACTAGCCAGATCTGTGTTCTCCATGTATTTTATTACCTAATCTTTATTATATAATCGGGGCAAGCAGAGCCCCCCCCCACCCCACCCCCTTGATGACTCACTCTGGCCCTGTGTTCAAAAATACAGATCAGCACACCTCCCAACAGCAGAGAGTCCTCGGGCTAAACAATATTATAACAATCTCTCAACAAAGGTTAAATCGGCTGACTGTCCTCGTCGTTCGCCAGACTGCCACCAAATTAGAGAACCGATAAACGCCTTACGTGTTCGACGAAACTCGATCAAGCTTCCATCTACCCTCAAAACCTCCATCAAGCCCGGATCCACTTTCCTCTTATACTATAATATCCAATAACAGTTCCTACAGGTTCGATTTCTCACCCACTCTCCTCTGATTGGCTGCCCGCTCTTGTCTGTCAGCATGTAGTCAGACTTCTTTCGTGCCTGAAGCTCGAGCATGATGACGTTCGACGTATCTGAGCTGGCGTATGACACGTGAACACGTTTCCAGCCAATTAAACCCGACACCCCTGACTCAGAGTTACGACGACAGACTCTCAGCATTTCAGGAGCATTCTATTCTAGAGGATTTTTCTCACTTTATTAAATAGTCTTGCACTCTGTAGATTTAAAAAATAAAAATAAAAAAAAAATCAGATTCTGGTGAAAATGTAATCAGTATGTTTATATACGCCACTTAATTTACTTTAACAATATTAGTTTTCTTAACACACGTGATGTAACCGATATAATCTATAACTATAACCTCTGCAATCTATCCTGTAGTGTCATATATATATATATTTTTTTCAGTCGAGTCCACTGGAGATCAGACTCTTCGCCAGTAAATACTCGTTTGTTTTTATTGAGGTTTTATGGCTGCACGTAATGCTGTCCTTCTGTGTTCTGATGCAAATATATAGGCAAGGGATTTTCTTTCCCGGTCTCTTTCTCCGCTAATGTTTGCGTCACGTACTGTAGAAAAACGATATCAAATGAACGGTATGTGTGCCCCCGAATAACATGCATAGTTTAATCTGATTTCAGAGCACGCTGTTTATATGACCACCTGAATAATCTGATAACTGACAAAACTATATCACACACAGAGTGTATATCACTTTTCTTTCTGTACATATGTACAGCTGGCCAGACATAACAAGGAGCTGCAGGCCATGCTGAAAGCAGGAGGAACATACGGTGAGGGCGACGAAGCCCTGGAGTTCTATGCCAAGCACACGGCTCAAATAGAGGTCTGTACTTCCTGTTTCTGGCAGCCATTTTGGATCCCCTTTCCTCAGATTCTACTCCTTGAAAGACACCATGGCAGTTGTGTAATATGAATCATACCGGGTGTCGTGTATTAGAAGAAAACCGGTAGGAGGACAGGTGGCTGTTGATGAACACTTTAATCCGTTTGAGTCCGGTGTCGTAGAACAAGCCGCAAGCACACGTTTATTTTTATGTATAGACTGTTGATGTTTAGACTTTATTTTTATTTTTATGTATAGACTCATGACGGTTTCACAAGGTGTTGAGTGTAACTTGTGGTTGCTGCTCAGATCGTGCGCCTGGACCGCACCATGGAGCAGATCGTCTTCCCTGTGCCCAACATCTGCGAGTTCCTCACTCAGGAGTCCAAGCTGCGCGTGTACTACACCACAGAGCGAGACGAACAGGGCAGCAAAATCAACGACTTCTTCCTGCGCTCTGAGGACCTCTTCAATGAGATGAACTGGCAGAAGAAACTGCGAGGTACTCAAGAGACCTCTGGTAGCGCAGACTCCGTGCCCTGTGCGTGGCCCCTCTCACTTCCTCTATGTCCTAAATAAGGTGACTTACACACTCTCTCACTCTCTCCGGGTGCAGCTCAGGGCCTCTATCTATCTCAGGCAAAAACCCTGACCTCGTCACGCCAGGGGAGTGAGGAGGGTGTGTAAAGCAGTTTAAAGTAGCAACTATAAGTTGATTTCTGTTAAGGCATGTGCATACAGTGTTATAAGTGTAATAGTCTTCATTTGCAGGCGGAGTCGAAAACGTCCAGGGTAAAAAATTTTTTTAAAAAAATGTAGTCCCGTAGCTCTCGGCTAGCTCTCCCGGAGATCAAGCAGATTCATCGGGATCTCCTTTTGGAGGAGGGAAGGAGAGGGGGAGAAGAACGAGTGCAAGGGGGAGCGCTAGTAGGAGGAAGGGGTTGATAAAAGTTCAGGTGTGTGTGTCAGGGATGACGAAACACGTGGGAGGAAAAGAAAAGAGCTCTGAAACTAGGAGGAAGGATGAGCGATACCTCAGGAGAAATGAAGGCAAACGATCAAGCCTCACTTCTGTTAATAAAATTCGGATGGAGAAGCGAGGGAGAGCTGAGAAAAACAGCAAGTGCTTTGTGAAAAGAAAAGGAACGAAATGACGTGCGAGGTTGAGAAGAAACGACGAGGAGAAAGGGAAAGAAAAAAAAAAGAAGCAGGCAGCAATATTAGCAATTTCTGTCCAGTGGGAGAGGAAGGAGAGCGCTTTTGTTTCTGCTTATTCTCTATTAGATTCTGATTTTTTTCTAATTACATAGCGCCAAAGAGCACTCGGTAATTGGGATAAGGCAGCGTAACCTCGTATACCGGTAGACCCGGTTTACTTCGGTGCTGTCAGGATGTCTTGGTAAAAAAAAAAACGTAATAGGAAATAATACCCCCCCCACAGTAGTTTAGAGTAGAAGGCTGTAAGTGTTGTTAAAGGTGTTGCTGCTTCCTGATCTTTCTCCACACAACAGCAGTTTCTTATCAGTTCAAAACATCAGAGCCAGAAGCGTCATAACAACGTGGCATAATGGCATACCGTTATACAGGAATTGATCATCATCTCACCTTAAAAAAAAAACAAAAAAACAACCCAGAACATATCCCTTAAACCACGTCATGGGATTTTATTTATTTTTTTTTTTTTTAAAAAGTGGATTGGCTCATTTATTTCTTCCACATTGTTTGATGATGAAATGATGGAGAGAGAATCTCTTACATCTGTTTGAAACAATACTGTACGAATTAGCACTCTCCCTGATTAAATGCAACGCTGTAAGCAGACCGCAACTCGCAGGAAGTGCTGCACGGTGGTGCAAGTAATTACAGTCGTCTTGTGGGAATTTTACCTCGTCGATGAAATACCCAGGCTTTAATGTCACCGAATATACTGTATATAACGGCGCCTAGCAGTCTGCAGCTTTATCGGGGTATGAACCGAAAACTGGTTTTGGTTGGACACGCTACAAACTTGTGGTCTGAGTACTTGGTAACTAGGTGACTCAACTTAGCTAGAAGTACGGATAGTCATCGTTCCCTTGACGAGCAGACTCCAGAGCGCTTACACAGATGTAGATGGTTTAATAATGTTTAGCCGGAACGCATAAGAAAGTATCGTTATTGTTATTTGACCGAGCAGCTACCAACCAATTAAAAACCAGACCGGATTGGTGTAATCAGAAATAAACTTTTCCTGATTTTCCAGTGAAAAACAACTCGCGGTCAAAATAGTGATCCATGGATGTGTTTAAGGACTGTCCATAGACTCTAGTTGTTATGCACCGAGTGAATTTCCTGTTTATTATTCGTTAAAAAACTCTGACCTTGCTGGATACTTCTGTGCAATTACACAAGCACCACGTGACCGACAAGGTTTTTACAGATTCGAGACAAATCGTTCCTTTTTAAAGGGGTGGGGTGGGTGTATGGAGTACTAACTAAATATAAAGCTCAGCAGATTGAGTTAAGTTTAAATGGCTCATGCTCCAAGGTCAGCGGTTCGAATGTGCTTCACAGGTTCATTTCAGCAGCTCTGAATAAAAGCCATGGAGGTTTCCATAGAAACCAGCTCATGGTATGCCCCTTTAACTGTTAATGTTCTGGTCGAAATAGGACATTTAGGACATGCGCGCCTGGTAAATTAGCCTGAGCCATGCTAACGGGACTCTGTGGTCTCCAAAATAAAATGAATACAGAGTGAGCTAAAGATGAGCTAATCACATGAACACGCCAACCTTACTGTATATCCAACTACCATAACAGAAGAAGTGCCTGGTAGCATTACACCAGACTTCCACCCGAGATTGTTTGAGGACTTGCAGATGCCTGTGTACGGGTTTGTGTACGGGTTTGTTAAAAAAAAAAAAACAACAACAACAACAATTTGCAAACTAAATGCTGGACACAGATCTTCCCAAAAGCCACTTAGACAGAGTTCTACAGGAGCTGCACAGGATTTAATCATAATCACAATATGTTTATAACTGATAACCTTTTGATGCATAGAAGCGCAGATGTGTGTGTGTGTGTGTGTGTGTGTGTGTGTGTGTCCATTAGTGTGTGTGGTATCAGGCCTTACGACATGTTGTGTCTGTTTGAAAACAGTGTGTGGTGGGTGAATGCGGACGCATCACCCGTGTTTGTCGATCGCATGTGTGTGCTAAGCTTTGTGTTGAGTACGTAAATGTAGTAATCGTGTACAATAAGCTTTTCATATGAGGATAAGTTTTGTGAGTGAGTGTGTATGCTGTCTCTCTCTCTCTCTCTCTCTCTCTCTCTCTCTCCTGTCCTCTTTAGCTCAGCCCATTCTGTACTGGTGCTCAAGAAACATGTCCTTCTGGAGCAGCATCTCCTTCAACCTGGCTGTCCTCATGAACCTGCTCGTGGCCTTCTTCTACCCGCTGGAGGGGGTCCGCAGGGGTGAGAGACACTCATACACGCAGAGCTGTATACACGTATAGTATACGTGTTGCTGTCCATAAGTAACTGAACAGGGTCGGTTTGAGTTGAAATGTGCGGGTGTGTATTAAACAGGGGTATGATTCTAATACACTTATTAATGATCTGATGTCTGAAATATGAAAGCAGACGCTTCCCTATGATCAGATTGAGAGCTGATTTGATGAGGTGGTGTGATATATTAACAAGCTGATTTGATCAAGAAAGGTTTTGGCTTTAACAAGTAGAAAGTCACACCTTCGCTAGGACTGACGGGCAGTCAGGCCACGCCTCCTTCACTGGGACTGACAGTTACAAAGGCCACGCCTCCTTCACTGGGACTGACAGTTACAAATGCCACGCCTCCTTCACTGGGACTGACAGATACAAAGGCCACGCCTCCTTCACTGGGACTGACAGTTACAAAGGCCACGCCTCCTTCACTGGGACTGACAGATACAAAGGCCACGCCTCCTTCACTGGGACTGACAG
>JANDJT010000113.1:20374-40374 GCA_024331685.1 Stegophilus panzeri
AAGTCTGTTTGTTGAACTAGTCCACTGTTCACTAAAGGAGACCTGAGTGTAAAACTGTATGTGGTAATTGCAGTCCCGAGGCCATCGCAGCAACCGTAGTCCCAGCAACCACAGCGAGAACGTCCATGTGGACAAACTCATTTAATCACATCCCAAAGTTCTGGCAATAAAATAGCAATACATTTCATTCACAGGGATTTCTACAGCTCTACATAACATACGCCTAGTAATAAACAGATTACAAAACTTGCTAGATTCTGTAAGGAGAAATGCATTTATGTAACGTATGGAAGGAGTCTCCAGTGTCAGCGCTTTGTAACAGTCAGAGGTAACGCTGTAACTTTAAGTTTTCCAACATCCTCATCATTACATTTTTTAAAAATGATTAACTTATTAAGAGAGAGAAAATAAATAACGTTTTGTGGACGTTTCAGAACATTCATTGTAGCTATAAAGGAATAAAAAAAAGACAGGAATACCATAATTAGGAAAAATATCCAACTCCAGAGGATTAAAGTAATTCAGTTTCATCACACCACCCTGCCAGTGAACACTCTCCTGTAAGTGTTTAGTTGTATTTTTATTGTGTGTAATATGTAAGGTATGGCTGGTATGCAGATGACACAATACTATACGTCGGTAAAGTCAGCAAGTTCTTGATGCTGGTGCTTTCTCACCTGGTGATTAAGGTCAGCGGCACTCTTCTCTGAGGTGTCGGTTCAATATGTTCAGGTTCACTAGCAACGTCATCGATGAATAGAACCATCGATCATGCTTGCTGAGCGGCTCGGTGTGTGATTCGCCAGCTTCGCCCCGGGCTGGAGAGAGGCCCTGTGGTTGGGGAGGTTATGGGTTCATAGGGCGCTTTCTAGGGCAAATGTCCTAGAGGAATTATGCAGGACGAGAAAGGAAAGGACAAGTTTGGTATCGTTACGAACGAGTTTACAAGATGATGTTTATTACTGAACAGTTTATACAAGCAGTATGGGTACACACACTTAACCCATCTCATCCCATATCCACCGCAGAGTGCTGAGGCTATTCATGCTCTGCCTGACTTGATCAGTCTTGATGAATATGACTTGACCCCTTCATGGGCGAGTTAATAATGTATTAATTTCTGCCGGTTTGACACGCACGGCGCATGAATGGTTGGTCGGTCGGTACATCGAGGGTCGACCAGAAGGTTTCGTCAAGCTGGGTGGTGGGGCTCGAGCTGTCTGATTGCACAAACCTAAGAATCTGTCATGTGTCAGTCCTTGTTTCCTGCCTGTTCACTGAGTCCCGATGACACGGTGGCTTCTTTGGCCTCGTTCATAAATGACATTAGAGACATTGTGTTTGGTGAGGGTCAGACACACATGGCAAGGGGACGATCCATGCATCCAGAAATAGCTATAAATTGTGTATGCCATTGTGCTCAACCTCTGCGTTTCTCTACTATACTTTAGTCTCTGAGTGCAAAACAGGCCGTCCGGTGGAAATTGAACACACTCGACCTGATCCTCCTCGGTGCCTCTGAGGCCAATGAGAAACTCTTGAATATTTCAACAGGAGAAATGAACCACAGTCTCCCCGGACCAATCCAGCGTGAGATTGCCCCAATTTGGGATTTACAACCCTTCTCGGCGTACGTATTTTACCGTTTTTGTGTCTTTAGTTGCCTGCAACCGGAGCCGGGGGAACATTCTGGACAAATTTAAAACATAAAGAATAATTAAAAATAAATGCCAGGATTTTGTTTTCTCATATGTGCCCGATTTTCTTTTTTTTTTTAACGGCTCGCTGATTAATTTTTAATGAGGCTTTGAATATTAACCGGGTTTGGTTCAAAGTACCGTCTCCCATGAGTGGGAAACAGATCCCTCCGCTTGGCTAATACGGGGTGGGGGGCAGTTTACAGAGGGTTCATGTGTAAGGACTTGTTCTGGTCAATTACAATTACAATCTCACACAGCAGGGGAGGCATCGCCTTCATTTGCCGTCCCTGCGCCTCCTGTGGAAAGACTCAAAACGCTGTATGATAATAGAAAGAACATTGACGAGAACCTTGTCGGGTGATATCACAAACAGTGCGCAACTTTGTCTCCTAGAAGCACAATAAAGTGTATTAACGTGTGCACAAGGCTGCTCCTTGTGTGTTTGGTTTCTTCGTAGGCCTGCAGGGCATCCTGGGACCTGGAGTCAAAGAGAAGCTGATCTCTGGACCTCGACCTCCTGCTGAGCCGCTGATCCCCCCTTTGGTTTTTGTCATGGAGCTTCTTGGGAAGCAGTGATTAATGGGACGCTGTCGTTGCGAACTCAGTTTCAGTCTGCTCTGTCTTACTTCTTTTAGAATGTTTTGGATGGACGGGGAGAGATTTAGCCACAGCAGGAACACTTGTCCTAGCAGACCTGATTGGAGAACCTGGCGCATAATGGAGCCCCGGCTTGGGCCTTTTAAAAGACAACATGTTTATGGCTACTTAGAGGAAATTGATTTGATTGTGCCCCAAACATGTGTGTTAACACCCTTGGCATTTTTATTGGCCATTTGTCTCCGGTGTCACAGCACAGCTGATTTACGCCTGTATCAGGCTCTGTGTGTGTGTGTGTGTGTGTGTGTGTGTAGGTTAGCTTGTGTATTTATGCATGATTGTGTAAATGTATACGCACATGAACTCTGTGTGTGTGTGTACTTATGTTTATAGCGGAAGGTGGTAATAAGCGATGCTCTGGAAGTGCACTTTAACTCCCTGCCAGTCACAGAGGCAGCATGATTAACAGTACATTATGCAGCTGGGCCTCAGAGTAAACACACTCGCTCACAAATATTACCGCTCCAGAATTGATGTCTACACACACACACACACACACACACACACACACATGGTCTCTTGTGCTCACACTTCCTCCCAATAGACTCCTGCAATTCACAGATGACAAGTGTAGGTTTCCGAACATATTTCACTTGCGCATGCTTTCACATTTAGCTGAGAGGAAATTGTAAGTGCTACTTTTAATCATTATGTAAGGGTTCAGAAGAATTATTGGATTGGATTTGGTGTACATGGTGACTAACAGGACCTGTACACCTCATAAAGTGAGGACTGCAGGGTTCCACCAGTGGAACAAGCTACTGTAGATGGAGTGCTTGTGAATGATCTGAGACTTTCCTCAATTCTACAGAGAGAAAAAGAGGTTCTATCCTCTGGGAAATCCCTTTAGGGGTTTAATTAGAAATGTTTAATAGCTGCTATCCCTTTCAGAAAATGTTACGAGAAGAACCCCTTAGCAACCTAGAACCCTTGACTAGCTAAAGAGCCCCTTTTTATTTCTAAAGACTAAAAAGTAAAATTCCATCTAACACCCTTAAGCATTTTTCAGATTGTCCCTCAGACTCTTAAAAGTTCTACATAGAACCCTATAACACTTTGTCTTGACCTTAATTCTGAACTATTTTTATTGCGGGATTTCGATTTTTATTTCTGTTTTTTTCATTCCTAGTTTATGACTTTAATTCTTGACTACTTCTTTTATTTCTAGACTACCTTTTTAATTTCTAGACTATGACTTTTATTTCTCGACTACATCTTTTATTTCTGGATTACAATTTTTATTTCTAGATTATGATATTTATTTCATGATTATGACTTTTATTTCTAGACTAGTTCTTTAGATTCTGAACTACTTATTTTATTGATGGACTACGATTTTATTTCTGGATTACGAGTTTTATTTTCAGACTACTCTTTTATTTCTAGACTACTTCTTTTATTTCTAGACTACTCTTTTATTTCGGGATTATGACTTTTATTTCTAGGCTACTTCTTTAAATTCTGAACTACTTATTTTATTTCTAGACTACTTCTTTTATTTATGGATTATGATTTTTATTTCTGGATTATGTTTTATTTCTGGATTATGACTTTTATTTCTGGATTATGACTTTTATTTCTGGATTATGACTTTTATTTCTAGGCTACTTCTTTAAATTCTGAACTACTTATTTTATTGATGGACTACGATTTTATTTCTGGATTACGAGTTTTATTTTCAGACTATGACTTTTATTTCTAGACTACTCTTTTATTTCTGGATTATGACTTTTATTTCTAGGCTACTTCTTTAAATTCTGAACTACTTATTTTATTTCTGGATTATGATTTTTAATTTTTGGATTACGATTTTTATTTCTGGACTCCTGCTTTTTCCGGTTCTAACACATGGACAGTCTTCTTAGGAATCGTTCGCGACGCTAGGACAGTAAGACGTCGCCGGGTTGTAAACAGGTTCTCGTATTTAACTTGCACTCCGAGGCCACAGTTCATGTCCCAGACTAAATCTATTGATTCCAGGTTGAGCGGGACGACGCTCCTGTGCCAGATCTGATTCACTGAAAGCAGTGCGCGCGAATTCAATTTCACTTCTCGCTGTCAAGTCCAATGTTGGCTTCTCACGTCCCGCGCGGACCAATGTCACCTTTTAAACAGCGAGCTCAGAGAGATGAACAGTTGGAAAGGAAAGACTGAGAGGTGGCGAGGAGAAGAAATGAAGAAGCGCTCCTCATCCATCTCTCCGAGAGCCAGAATAAAAGATGCTCCACAGCTCTCCTTAATTCATGCAAATTGAAAAGTGCTATCGATTGATAATTGATTTATATTGATACACATGCAGTGCACTCCTTTCTTTCTTTTTATCTTCCTTTCTCACCAACACTCTCTCTCTCTCTCTCTCTCTCTCTCTCTCTCTCTCTCTTTTCTCATTTGGCTAAATCAAATTTATCTGTCACCGCGTTCCTCACATCCACTCATCCATCAACTCCATCACATCACATCATTCAACACCGATTTTTTGTCTGCATATTAGATATTTTCTACCATGAACTTATTGGACGGCTTTTGTTTTTTTTTTTTTTAAATGAGAGGGTGACCCAAAAAAGCATTAAAAAAAAAAACCCTTTCATTTAGTTTAGCAACCAATGCAACGTTCCTTTTTTTCTTCTTCTTTTTTTAACATTGTATTGGATCTGTAAGGCTCATCCCGGTAACATAAAGTCACACAGATGTAATTTCCGTATTTATACAAGACTGGAAAATTAGCAGGTGTGTATGAGTAAGAAACAAAACACTCCACGTACACAAAAACCTGCGATTTACATCTGCACTTCTTAATTAAGTAATAATTAGCCATTAATGCAAAGTTTTACCGATTTTTCACTGTCGTTAATGGTTAATGTTATCCGAGTCAGGACCTTATGCACCATGAGAGAGAACCAGCACCTCCATCTACAGGGGCTTCATCTAGATTTAGGGGTTTCTCTAAACTCCTATTTCTGTAAGCTAGTGGGCCCTTGGTGCGAACGCGAACCCCCGCTCTGCAGCTTTAAACTGTGTTGTTTTTATCACCGTGAGATCAGTCTTTCTCCTCACTGCCTGTAAATCAGCTCAAACACAGGGACACCGTCCAGATCTCCACGTATAAATCCACCGATCGCTCCCTCAGTTCCTCTGATTTCCTACTGCTCTGCCCCTCAGGAAGGCTGAACGGGATTAAATGGAGCTAAGAGTGTTGTTTGCATCCGGATAAATAACCTAAGCCAAGAGGAGGACGTACATTATACGGGAGGAAAGGATTAACTAAAAATGATTAACCGGTTTCTCAGAGTTTGGTTCAAACTTCGATCCTTTACCTTAGGACCGTGTTGGTTTTATTGCTAGCAAACAGAGAAAGCAAATATTACCGATTAAAGCGTAAAACTTATTTATATAAAAGCACATAAAGTATTTTTTAAAAACTTTGCCGATTGGCAGATAGGCGGCTCTGAATCGACAAATCATTTATATCGACGTGCTCGTTCTAATACGTTACCGTTTCTATAGTAACAGCTTATACTAGTAACCCTAACTAGTAACCCTACTAGTGACCCTAACCCTAACCCTAAGCCTGAAATTTAATGAATAGATTGAAAATAATGTGTTATTACTTAACGATGACGTGTGTAATCGTTGATACGGCTAAGTTTTCAGGAACGTTTATGGAAGGAGTCTCCAGTGTCAGTACTTTGTAATAGTCGAGTTATGCGTTGCGCTTTCTCAGTAACTAATCAGCTTCAAGAGAGAGTTTTATTTATTTATTTATTTATTTATTTATTTATTTTTACCAAGATATATAACATTAATTGGTAAAAATCTGGATGAGATACGAAAGTTAAATGTGAAAATTCTCACCACAAATGTAATCTAAACTCTTCTTTCGTTTTTTTGCAGCCAAATTAGCTTCCAGTTTAGAATAACTATCATGTCTAAAGTTTGGTCACAGTTTTAGTGTTTACTAATAAATAAATAAATAAATAAATACATAAATAAACTTAGACACTTGTTTTAAACACTTACTTAAAGAATTTGTTATTTTCTTACTTTATTATCTCATGCCCATACGCCTAAATAAAAGCTCTCGCTGGTGAATGACGACACGCATCTTAGCCCGACATGGATGTCTCTGCTGATTGGATTAAATAAATGGAAGCCTAGTTTTTGAATACTAATACACCATGACATAATCGGCCGCAAAGCTCAACCCGATACTCCTGAACGCAGTTAATCGCTTTCTAACGAGCTCTTTCAGCAGCGCTCGTACGAATAGTTAGCAAGATTAGCGGGCACGCGATAGGTTGACGTTATCGCCAAAAACGCGCCACTCGGGATCTGCCGATTGCATGGCGATGATGTAATGCGAGGGTCTGTGGTTAGACCGGGAGCGGTGATTGGACTCGTCCTCGTAAACCAATCAGCAAAGATCGGGGAGTTCATTAAAGACGGTTAGCGCATGACGCTGATCGAGTTAGCGGTGATTAATTTTTAAGGAGACGGCCTAATGACGCCATTATATGCGTATCTGTTGTCATGAGAAGACATTTTGATAGATCCAGGTTTATTGGCTGGTTAGTGATCTCACCTGGACGGTTGATTGGTTGGCACTGAGACACGTGTCATTGATTGGAAGTTGAGACGTGTAGCGGTGAGTCGGCGGTGAAGGTTCTGTCTTAATGACTCCGAGATGGTCAATTCGAACTCCAAGACTTGCCAAAGAGCCACTGATGGCCCCTGAATGTGACTTTTAACCGTTACGTTCTGGGATTTTTCCACATGTACAAAACATAGTTATCGTTTCTATAGTAACAGGTCATTCAGAGGGACTTGTACGGCCAACGCCGCACAGAAATGGCACAAAAACCGTGTTACTTAATAAAGAAAATGGCGAAGGAGATGTTTATGTCGCATTTATGGAAGGAGTCTCCAGTGTCAGTACATTTTCAATAATGCTTCTTTGTGGTTTCTCGGTTACACGACAAGCTGCGTTGTGTTTGTCTTATTAACCTAAAGAGAGGGAATAAAGAGAGGGAATAAAGAGAGGGAATAAAGAGAGGAAGAACTGTTTATAGCTGCTGTAACGTAAGTGAGAACAGGAACTAACTTGTTCCACAAAAGTAAATGTAGCTATAAATGGATAAAAAGTACGGTTAAGGTCTGTTTGTTTAGCATGCTGTAAATAAACTGCGTCACCATGCATTTAAAAAATAAAAGTTGCTTTACCCCTCCCCCCACTTTCACCAAAATTTTATATAAAATAAAATAAAGAAAACAAATACATATATAGTTTTTTTTTTTTTTTTTTTTTAAATAATTTCTTATTTTAATTTAGTTAAAACAATTTTATTTGGCTCTTATTAATGCAACTGTTTTTTCCATTTTTTAAATCAACATTTTTTAAAGCTGATTTTTAGGGGCTAAGCACCAACCGTCTTTTTTTTTTTAATGGATTGAGACTGGTTTGTCTCTTTCCTTCTATTTTTGTTTTGTTTGTTTGTTTGTTTGCTTCTTTCTTGCTTACTTTTATTTTTTTCTCAGTTTTTTTCACTTTTTGTCTCCATTTTTCCTATTTTATCAGTCTCTTCTTTGTTTCTTTTGTTCTGTTTTTTGAGTGTTTGTTTGTTAGTTTGTTTGTTTATTCTGTTTCTCTGACTTTTACTTTTACTTTTTTCTCTTTGTTTGTTTCTTTCCTTCGTTTTGGTTTGTTTGCTTCTTTCTTTCTTTCGTTCTTTCTTTTTTCCTATATTCTATTCTTTCCTTTTTAATGTCTCAATTTTTTATTCTTTTTTTCTACTTTTTGTAATTCTTTCTTTTTTTTTTCTTCTGTTTCTTTGACTCTTTTGCACTTTCCCTTTCTTTCTTTCTTTTTTTCTTTCTTTCTTTTTTTCTTATTTCTTTTCTTTTTTGGCTCCATTTTTCATATTGTTTTCTATTTTCTTTTTTGTTTATTTTGTTCTGTTTTTGTTTCATTCTTTCTTTTATGACAAGTTTTTTTTTATCACAAGATTTTTAGTTGCCCCAAGCACCAACAGTGTTTTTTGTTTTTGATTTGAATTGAGACTTCTAGTTTTTTTTTTTTTTTTTTTTTGTTAGTTTGTTTGTTTATTTGTTTTTAGTTTTAAAAAAAAATGGCCCCATTTTTTTTAATGAAACTGTTTTAGTTCTTTTTTTCCTTCTATTTTTAAGTAACCTTTTTCTTACAAGTTGCTTTTTTATTTGGCTGGGTTTTTTTTTTTTTTTTTTTATATTTACATTGGATTTAGATTAGGTTCAGTTGTACTTGACATGTCCTTCTTGTTTATTTATTTATTTAGATGATTTCTTTTAACGAAGTTGTCTTTAAACGTGTTTCCATCCTATATGGATTACTGAAACGGAACCCAGACTTTATTTGTTGTTATTTAAACTACGCAGCATTCCTGATGAAAAAGAAATAAATTCTGGTAGAAATAATCTGATAGTTGCTGTTCAAGCTTTAAAGTCCAGTGCTGCATTCCTGCATTTTTCATCCTCAGTCTCTGACGGAGATCTAAAATCAGAAAAACAAACAAACAAAAGAAAAAGTCTCTTCCTCCTGCACCTCTGCTCCTCTTTCCCCTCCGGACCGATACTCGCTACTGCCGTGTATTACTTCCTCGGACTATTTTGTTTATAGCGGGCCGTGCCTAAATGCTTTAAAAGCATTGATTTGCGTGAATTACAACATGGCACTGGATTCTGTTTTGGCCATGTGGGAGACCAGAAGACAGATCTTGCATGTCGACATAACGTTCTCGCGATATATATTTACCCCTCACAGCTCCAATCATCCTCGCTCTATTGATCCCGACCCATAAAAGGTGTTTAATTCAATCCGAGGGAAGACGGAGAGACGGCTTTTCTGCGTTCCTGTCGATAAGCGCTAAATCAATTAGAGTGGCTCGAACCGTCTCGCGCCCACACGCAGGTGCACACTGCAGCTTCCTGTGTGCATGTTTTACACATCTTATTATGTTCCTTTATACCACAGCGCTTCCGAATGCTCGATTCTGATTGGCTAGAAAATATTAACGCACTCGTTCTAATATGTAATCGTTTCTATTGTTTATGTAACGTGTACGGAAGGAGTCTCCAGTGTCAGCGCTTAGTAACAGTCAGCGGTAAAGCTGTAACTTTAAATTTTCCAGACATCTTCAGGACAGGGGAGCTCTTGGGAACATGACCGGAACTAACTTTTTTTTTTTTTTTTTCAGATGTCTCAACGTTAAATGTAACTATAAATGGATAAAACATAAAAAAAAAACATAAAACTTCCATAAGAGGAATAAAACACTCTGATGTAGTAACAGTAACTCCGCTTCATCACACCACACCATCCTTGATTAGTTTACAATAACAGCACCACACACTGTGTGTTATTCCTTACTTTAGTGTTGCTTTGTGTCTTGTTCGTTCCTTTATTGGCTTCTTTATTTGTCCCTTTCTTCCCCCCTTCATTTATCTTACTTTCGTTTTCCCAGAGTCCCACTTCCTCTCGCTCTGTTCTTGCCACGTTGCACATAATGCGAAAATTTCAGGTGTTTGACTCATTATTAATGCAGCTGTCCCACGCCAAGGCCTCCGAGGACAATCAGGAGCCGTGATTGGTTAGGTTTATTTTAAAACGCTCGCTGATGATCGGTGAGGCTCGTTTGAAACATGGCCCGTGCTCGTCTCGGTCGTCCCACACGCTCCCTGAACGCCCAACCCTGGCCGGCTCTCGGTGCGCAAGACAATAAACGGATGATGAAATAAAAACGCTCGATTCATCAAAATCAGCCCCCCTCCGACTCCACCACCCGGCAAATTAAACAATATTTCATAATCACTCTACAAGCCTGACAATAGAAGCCAATTTGTAGCTAAAGGCACCTCCTAAGTGGGAGGAGTACGTACGGGTTTACACATACACACAGCGAGCGGTGTGGAGTTAATTACCAGCCCTGGACACGCTCCAGAGGACTGAGATGCTTCTGGCGTACCTGCCCAATCAACTGTCCTGGAACCGGACTCCCAACGAGTCTTCATTTATCTTGTCGAGTGTGTAGGACGGCTAATTACTTCCATTCCAACCCCCCCTCAAACACACACCGTCCCACGCCTCTTCACTCTCTCAGACTCTCTGGCGCTGGATGACCGGGACAGAGGAGTCGACCAATTAGTCGTCCATTAGAGCCATCACAGAGCTCGCATCAGCGCCAGAGCCGAGACAGCTAAAGGGCCTAATAATCTGCTACGAGTTCATGGCTAAGGCTAATCCTATGGGGCAGGATGGGACGGTAGGAGGAGGAGAGGAGGAGGAGGAGAGGTCAGGAACAATTTTTTCTGCTGCCAAAGATGTCGAGTTGGTACAGTTACAGATGATTACAGACGATTACGGACGTCCTCCCTCTTCTGGGTTCAAATGAAAAACCTCTTCAAAGTCTCTTCATTTCAGAAAATTAAGTTATTCTTGCTTAATGGTGCATTATGACAATTCATTAGGAAGCAGTGTGATGTTTTTGTTCGTTAAACTTCGCTTAAGTGTCTCGCAGAAACACACGTCTATGGAGACAGATTACGACCCACTCACATGCCTTACACGAACTATAGATTCAGAAATGATCAACGTGATGCGAGTTTAATTAAATGACGCTCAGCCTGTTCTCATATTTGTCTCCATTAAGTGACGATGATGGAGGGAAAAGAGTCGTTAACTGTCAGTGATGAGGAGGGATGGAACTGGAGACGGACTCCATACTTGAACACAATTAATGAGACTATAATCACAAAACAAGTCCCTTATCTGGAAGTGTTGGATGATACCGGAATGATGGTGGGCTTAGATTGATAAGGAAGAGACCCAGCCAAAGAAATTAGCCAATTCTAGGTGCAGGGCAGCTGTTGGTGCATGATGGGTAATTGCGTCAGCGCTCCCCTCCCCCTGATTTTCGCCCCTAAAGCGGTTAGTTCTCATCGGGCGTCATCATTTTCCAGCGCCCCATCCATCTTCAGACTCCGATTAATTCTTTTCATTTCGGCGCCTCTCTCATAAATCCTGGCACACTTAATTAATTTCACTGGCAGCGCGTGGGCCGCCGTAAAAACAGAATTGTTCTCGCGCTCTGTCTTTTACAAAAAAAAAAATAAATCCCCATATTAATTATGCTATTTTACAGCGATCTCATTGAAGGCTGTGTTTCATCTTTCATAATTAGATTTTCAACAACAACAACGGGGCCAACAAAAGAGTCTAATTATGGAATTGGCGAAGGGCCGGGTGAGCCAGGATCGATGGGCCGCTTTTATTATTGTTATTGTTGTTGTTATTGTTCCAAAGTGGTGAGGAGGGAGATTACACACCAAGCCTCGACGCCAGCATAAATCAAATTTACAAGGATTGTGTGTTACACTGCGACTCCGGGGGTTCGGCGACTCCTTGGCGTCGGGACGTGGCGGTAGTTTGAGTTGAGTAAGAAACTTTGAGTTAGTCCTTGAGCCATTGATGAATAGAAACTATGGAAATGTTCACCTGTACCATCTAAACTCAGAACTGGCTACTGGATTTGCACATATTTCATTTTTCATACTGTACAGAAAAACAGATAAGTAATTATTCCTCCTACAGGTGCATCATCATCATCGGCCAATACTGAGCTCATATACGAGTACTTTCTTGCAGTTTGGGGGTAAAATAATAAAGCTCGGCCTGACTTGAGTACCACTGAGGTTGTCCCAAGGCTCTCCTAGAACTAAGTGGCTAAGAAACGTTTAATTATCCAGTGAACCCTTAAAGAACCCTTGTAGAACTTTTTTTAACCCAGATACTTGACTTAATTTGTAGTTTGTATCTCACTTGCCCAATTAATACATGCACTCTTAGAGTATTACTGAGGGTTCTTCAGTGGGCCCAACGTTCTCCTAGAACTAGGTGGCGAAAAACCTTACCTAATTAATCAGTGAATCCTTAAAGAACCCTTGTAGAACTTTTTTAACCAAGATTGTTGACAGGTAATCTGGAGTTTGTACCTCACTTATCACCCCAGTTAATACATACAAACCCTCTTAGTGAAAAAAAGGTTCTTCAAGGTTTCACTGGATAATAAGGGTTCTTAACAGCCAGATAAAAGGTTCTACTTGGAAAACGAATAGGAAAACACTTTGTTGTAGGGTTTTACATAGAACCTTTAAGAGTGCTTCTGTTGTATTTTTTATGTTCCTTGGTTCTCAGAGTTAAAATTAAAATTACACCCATAAGGGTTCTTGGGTTGCCCTTATGGGGTGAACCACGAAAGTTTCTACGTAAAACCTACAGCAAAGTGTTTCCCTATGAGAAAGGTTTCCGATTAGGACCATTGAAGTATGCTAAGAACCCTTAATTATCCAGAGAACCATTAAAGAACCTTAGAAGGCCCTACCTTAGAAGAGTCTACCAAGTACAAAGAGAAAAATGTTAAACTCCTGACAGGTTCTAGATATTAAAAAGTAATAATTTGGAGTTTGTACTGTAAACATACCTAATTAATACACACACGCTCAACAAACAGGGCTTCTTCAAGAGTTCTTTAAGGATCCATTGGATAATTAAGGGATCTTATGTTCCAGGAAAGTGTACTTGGAAAACAGACAAGAAATCACTTTGTTGTAGGGTATTTACATAGAACCTTCTCTCAGATGGAAAACTGAAGAACTCTTAATGGTTCTAACATTTTAAAAGTGTAGTATTAGTGCATCTATTACTAATTCCTACAAAGCCAACCTGCCAGCTCGAGTCTTCTCAGCTCCAGCTCAGAGTGATCTCGGTTCCTCATGGCTCCTCATAGTTCCTCACGTCTCTTGATCTAAAGAACCTCCCAGCAGTCCAGCTTCCACTGGAAAGAAAGAGAGCGAGGGAAGTGAAGCGGAAAAGTGAACAATGACAATAAGCAAATTGATGTGAAGTGGGCGGGGCAAGAAATGTAATAAAATTAGCATAATTTGTAATAACGTTGCGACAACGTTGCGACTACAAGTGAGAAGGCACACGAACAGTCCGCTCATCGCCCACGTGGTTAGAGTCATGAGAACACCGTTGCTAAGCAACAAACTAGCTGATAATTGAATAATTGAGAATAATGATGATTTAGCTAGGCTTTTAATTCAATTCAGTTCAATTCAATTCGATTTTATTTGTATAGCGCTTTTTACAATAGACATTGTCTCAATGCAGCGACCATTATTAGCCTTTTATTTATATCTTTTATTTCTGCAACTCTGTAACTACAGAATGACGGTGGAAATGAGACGAAACCATCAGGAATATCAACCTTATTCACCGATGCTTTGATAAATGACTAAGATAAGGTTTTGTAAGACTAAAATAACACTGTAGTCACACTTAGCATCAACAGCAGCCTAACTTCAATGAGCAAACCTGTAATTGTGACAATTCTAAAAATACCACAAGAGTGGAGTGTTTATGTATGAATTTGATTAGTCTTTGGGCTGATCGCTTCTTCGGTCCATAATTTATTTCTCAACCAAGACTACATCACTGTCCCGTCAGAATGTGATATGTTAAAAAGGGTTAACTTACAGAAATCATCTCCTCGGGCTTTCACATGGCTACTTCTCCCATTTCTTCTCCAATTCTGGTTCCTCCTCCTCCTCCTCCTCCTCCTCCTGAGGTCCGTCTTTTCATTCCTGTTCCACATCGAGGCCTTTTGAGGGAACCTGGGCCCAAAAATTACTCCTCTGGTTTAATTGGCATTATCATTTTAGCTTTCTGACAGAGATGGATCACTGCTAGCCCACCAAACCGCTGCTGTCAGGAGGGGGGGTCTAAAGGGGTGGGAAGGAGAGACAGAAAGAGAGAAATATGAGATGAATCTGTCTACAGGTGAGAGATTCCGGGAGCAATGAACCAGAAAGCAGAACTTTACTACAAAGTTTTCATTCAAAGTGAAATCTGTGGAATCGTCTACAGCTACACCACACGCACTGCAGCTAAAAACATGATATTTTTTTGTATACAATTTGTGATGTTTTGTGGATTGTGTGATGTTGATAACACCTGAGTTAATGTTGACATAAAGCTGTTACGACACTTTCCGTACCAGCTTAGGGTAGAACGTCGTTTGTAGCTTCATTTTCTGGTCATAAAGGACTCTGAGAGAAAGAGAACCATAGTGAAAGCTGAAGAGTGAACGAAGAGCAAGCAAGTTAGGAAGGAAGAGAGGGATAGCAAGAGAGATGGAGTGAAAGTGAAAGAGAACGATGGAGGCAGGGATTAAGCAAGGGAATTAAGAGAGAGATAGAGAGCGATGTGAGAGGAAGAGAGGTGGATCAAGAGAGGGATGGAGACATGGCGCGAGAGAGAGGAATGGAGACAAGGACGGATAAAGGGATGGTGAGATCCATGGAGAGAGAGAAGGACAGAGGAGAAGGATGTGTGTGGTATGGATGGAGAGACAAAGAGTAAGTGGGATGGAGAGGGATGTGAGATGGACAGACGGACGAAAACGTGAAAGAGAGTAGAAGAAAACTGACGGAGGGATGGAGAAGGAAAGGGATAGAGAGAGATGACAAAGTAAACACGAGAGAGTAAAAGAAAATGGAGAAACGGATGGAAAGATGACTAGAGAGAGAGTGGAGAACAGGAAGTGGTGTAGGAACTGTACAATAGCGCCGTATCGTAGCGCAGTAGCGGCGTGTAAAGCTTCAGTGAGCGCTAACGAGGCGACTCACCCTCACGCTGCTCTATAAGTCAGTGTGTGAGTGGAATAAACAGGACCCCGTTACAGCTGCCCCTCCTGCTGCCTGAGCGCAATTACAGCCATGCAGAGCAGCCAGCATCGCCAGAGCCTCTGAGCCCAGGGACAACTTTATTACATCAGCACTTAGAAACGCTGCTTTTACTCACTTTCATTACACAAACCTGAATATCTCGTCTGTCTCACCCCACCTCACCTGTCTCACTCACTACTTCCTGCCTACACACTCGCTTATTTTATCTGATTTTATCTACCGTGAGTCACAGTGCGATACTGATGTACAGGTTAACTGTGATTTTACACAAAGAGAGGAGTGAGAAAGAAAGAAAGAAAGAAAGGGAATGAGAGAAAGAATGAAAGAGTGATGGGGAAATATGAGAGCGATACTGAAGAGTGAAAAGGGGATGGAGTGAGAAAATGAGTGAGAAAGAAAGAAAGGAACAAAGAGAAAGAAAAAAGCAAAAGTAAAAGTCAGAGAAATAGAGGAAAGAAAGAAAGAAAGAAAGAAAGAATAAATAATTCAAGATACCAAAAGGGAAGAAATAGAATATAGGGAGAAAGAAAAAATGAAAGAAAGAAAGAAAGAAGCAAACAAGCAAAAACAAAAAAAAAAAACAAAGAAAACAAAAACAGAAGTAAAGAAACAAAGAGAAAGAAAAAAGAAAAAGAAAAAGTCAGAGAAACAGAATGGCAAAAGAAAGAAAGAAAGAAACAAAAACAGAACAAAAGAAACAAAGAAGAGAATGAAAAAAATAGGAAAAAACAGAGACAGAACGGAGACAAAAAAGAAAAAAGAAAAAAAAACCCAAGAGAATAAGAAAGAGAGAAAGCAAGAGTAAAACAAAGTCAGAGAAATAGAAGAAAGAATTATAAAAAATTTGAAAGAATGAATAAATAATTTAAGACATTACAAAGAAAGAAATAGAGTAAAAGGATAAGATGAGAACGAAAGAAAGAGGAAACAAATGAAGACGAGAAAGGGAGAGAGAAAAAAAGGAATGAAAGTAAAAAGAGTAAAGAAATTTGAAAACATCTGCCAAATTAAGATGTTTAGAAAGAAAATGCAAAAAGCAAACAAACAAAAAGAAGTGAGTAAGAAGAAGGGAGAGATAGAGAGAAAAACTCAGTGAAAGTGAAAGAGAGTAAAAAACATCTGCTAAATGGACATTTAGTATCTTGTGATTTGTGATATTTTCCAGAGAGAGAGAGAGAGAGAGAGAGAGAGAGAATGAAAGAGAGAATGCTTGGAGAAAGAGTGACTGATACAGATGTGGACAAACAGGCAGCGTGTGAGAGATGACAGAAGGATAAGGGGAGACAGGAGTGAACTGAGAGAGAGAAAGATGGAGGGATGAGGAGAGAGATTTGCTCTGTTCATGTCCTCTACTCCTTTATACTCACTCGTCATTTGTTTGGGTGAACGGAATAAGAAAAATGAAAGCTGTTTTAGAGAGAGAAAGAGAGAGGGAGAGAGAGATAGGAAGAGACGGATAATAAAAATAGCGGAGTGCAGAGTGGACAGTGGTGAGTCGGGCATTACTCACCGGCTCTCGGAAAAATGCACTGCTCGCTGCAAGACCATGCATCACCACCGGCCCAAAACTAATGGGCTGTCTCTCGCGTATTTACCTCTGACTGCTCTCACACACACACACACACACATTTATACACACATACTGTATCTGAAATCAGTACAAACACACTGAATCCGTTCGTAATCTCATGGAGTCTGAAGATTAGCTCCAACTGCTGGGCTTTGATCTTGTCAGTTTCATCACCCATAAGAAGCATGGCATCACCACATACAACAAGCAAGAGCAAGCCATCCAAGCTAAAGCTCTTAACCATGCTCCAGAGAACTCCAGCATTCAGTGGTCAATTATAGAAGCTCTGTACTTTTTACAAAGTATACAACCCCGTTCCTGTTGAACTGGAAATGTCATCTCTCCCCTTCATTGCTGAAAAACCATTTGTTTGGGGTGATTTCAACAGTGGAACTACCATGTGGGGCTACTCTAACACGAACCAGAATGGTCTTGCCATGAGCAACTGAGCTGAGCCTCAAAACCTCCACCTGCTCTTCAACAACAATGATCCTTGTACCTTCTATTCTGTTAGACATGACACCTGAACCTGCCTAAACCTAACCTTTGAGTCCAACAACATCAGCTACCATTGCTCAAAACTGGTTCCCACTAAGTGCATCACCAGCTACATCAGGCTTGCCATTTCCATCCTCCGCAAAAGACGATATAACATTAGGAAGGCCAACTGGTCCAAGCTCACATCATGCTTACCTAAACCTTCTTCCAACATGAATGAAGCATGCTCTGTTTTTTGTTCCATGCTCCAACAGGCAGTGAAGCACTCCA
Organism: Stegophilus panzeri; assembly: GCA_024331685.1. Classification (NCBI taxonomy): domain Eukaryota; kingdom Metazoa; phylum Chordata; class Actinopteri; order Siluriformes; family Trichomycteridae; genus Stegophilus; species Stegophilus panzeri. The sequence continues at coordinate 37,847 of JANDJT010000113.1, forward strand.
TCCCATGAGACTGAAGAAACCCATACATCCCTTGCTGAGTCAAAGACTGTGTTGAGGTCTACGAAGCATATGAGAACACCAACGATCTTCAACTTCACTCCAAGATTGGTAATTAGCTCCTGGACCTCTTAGGCCAAAACAGACAACAGAGATTGGAGGAAAGAAGTCAGCAATATGGATATCACCCACTCCAGCTGAAACGCCTGGAACTCACTCAAACGTCTTACCAGCAGAAGCAGTCCAGCTAAGCCCTGGCCAGTCTCAGCATACTCCATCAACTCAGTTATGTTCAACAATGGCAGGTGGAGAGACCAAAGGCCAGAGGCAAAGGTTTTCACCTGACAAATCAATGCTGTGATCAATGAGCTGATTAACACTCCATACCATAGCCCTGCCCCCTCTTGCAACTGTTATCTCTTTACAAGTTAGTGGAGGCCTTCAAGGTCTTCAAAAATGTTAAAGCCCCAGGAAATTACAACATCCACAATAAATTTCTGAAACATATAATAATGTTTTAAATAATAATCTTAAACAAACAATGAAACATTGTCTCCTGACGATCCCAAGAGGTGCCGTCCCATCTCACTCTTGATAGGAACTCCCACACAGAGCTTGGTCCAACCTTAACCATCTGAGATCCTGCATTGGCTGTACCCAGCAGTACCAATACCTTATGTACCTTAGTCCTGGGACTGTCTAAAGGTTGATTTAGCTGTTCGGACATGTAGGGGAAGTTATTTCCCCTGAACAGGTGCTTGAACAGAGAAGAGCCTTGATGGAGGCCTTCCTTGTACCCTGAGAGATGGTGGGACCAGTCAAGCAGTGCTAGAAGATCAGAGGGAGCATGGTGCAGTGCGGGGTGTGATAAGTGCTTTGAGGTAAGTGGGTGCTGGTCCATTTTTGGATTTGTAGGCAAGCATCTGTGTTTTAAATCTGATGTGGGCAGCTACACGAAGCCAGTGGAGGGATCATAGTAATCGGGTGGTGTGGGAGAACATAGGAACGTTGAAAACAAGTCATGCAGCTGCATTCTGGATCAGTTGCAGAGGTCGAATGGCGCTCAGAGGAAGACCTGACAGGAGTGAGTTTCAGTAGTCCAGTCTCAAAATGACAAGGGACTGAACAAGCACCTGAGTGGCCTGTGTGGATAGAAATGAATGAATCCTTCTGATGTTCTAAAGGAGAAATCGGCATGAGCGTGTCAGATTAGCAATGTGTGAGGAAAAGGACAGTCGATTGTCCATGGTTACCCCAAGGTTACATGCAGTGACAGAAGCTGAGATCTGAGAGTTATCCAGGGAGATCACAAGATTTGCTGGGATTACATTTGAGATGATGAGCTGTCATCCATGATGAGATGTCTGCCAGACATGCTGAGATCTGAGCAGAAACATGAGTGTCTGAAGAAGGGAAGGAGAGGATGAGTTGAGTGTCATCTGCAGATGAAAACCTATATGAGGATATGACCTCACCAAGAGCTCGAGTATAGAGGGAGAACAGAAGAGAACCAAGTACTGAGCCTTGTGGGACACCAGTGGAGAGTCTGCATGGGGCAGATGTGGATCCCCTCCATGTCACCTGATCTTCCAGGTAGGAAGCAAACCATTGCTATGCTGTGCCACATATTCCAAGACTCATGAGGATGGGTGAGAAAGTCTTGTGGATGACTGTGTGAAATACTGCTGAAATGTCAGGGAATATGAAATTTAACAGAGGACAAAGACAACCTGAATAGAGACAAAACATTTTTAATTAAGCATTTCATTTATTAAAGGAAAAACCTCCATCTCCTCAACAAGGATCCTTCTACCTTCTATTCTGGTAGACATGGCACCTGGACCTGCCGAGACCTATCCTTAGTCTCCAACAACATCAACAACCATTGTTTAAGCTTGGAGAAATCGACATGAGCGTGTCAGATTAGCGAAGTGTCAGGAAAAGGACAGTTGATTGTCCATGGTTACCCCAAGGTTGCACGCAGTGACAGAAGATGAGATCTGAGAGTTGCCCAGGGAGATCACAAGATCCTGACATGGGGACGAATCACCTGGGATGAACAGCAGTTCTGTTTTGCCGGGATTAAGTTTCAGCTGATGAGCTTCCATCCACGATGAGATGTCTCCTAGACCTGCATGTCTGAGGAAGGGAATGAGAGGATGAGTTGATGGACAAAAAGAGATGGAGAGAAAATGTTTCACCTTAATGCACTGGTTGATGCTAATATTTTTAAAGCGCTATGCTATGCTAAAAAAGTGGCAGCGACAGCGAGCGGGATGGAAAAAGAAAGAATGAAAGAAAGTGAGAAAAAAAGAAAGAGAGGGAGTGAATGTTTAAAACAAGAGAGCACAGATAGAAGCGACTTGTCTAATTTATGTGGCCCCCGAGTGGAGGTGGCAGTGATACATGGGTTTGTTAGCCAATTGATAAAAGAGAGGAAATTTTTTAAAAAGCATTCATCACAGCAGGATATGGGCACCATACATCACCTATTTACAAACAACACGGCTAATATTTATCCTCAGAGCCGG
>JANDJT010000114.1:69012-80232 GCA_024331685.1 Stegophilus panzeri
CTCTCTCTCACACACACACACACACACACACACACACACACACACACTCTCTCTCTCTCACACACACACACACACACGTTACTGACCATGATCCTACTCTACATCATTAATCTTAAATCCCTTATCCTTAATCTTTAACTCTCTAATACTCTCATATTCACACACAGAGATGAGTGATGATGATGACGGTGATGAGTGATGGTGGTGGTGATGACGGTGATGAGTGGTGGTGGTGATGACGGTGATGAGTGGTGGTGATGAGTGGTGGTGATGACGGTGATGAGTGGTGGTGATGTTGAGTGGTGGTGATGACGGTGATGATAAGTGGTGGTGGTGACGGTGATGTTGAGTGGTGATGAGTGGTGGTGATGTTGAGTGGTGGTGATGACGGTGATGAGTGGTGGTGATGAGTGGTGGTGATGGTGATGAGTGGTGGTGATCATGGTGATGACTTATGAGTGGTGGTGGTGATGATGAGTGATGGTGATGAGTGGTGATCATGGTGATGACTGTTATGAGTGGTGGTGGTGATGATGAGTGATGGTGATGACGGTGATGAGTGGTGGTGGTGATCATGGTGATGACGGTGAGGAGTGGTGATGAGTGACGGTGATGACCGTGATGAGTGATGGTGATGTTTAGTGAAGATGACGGTGATGAGTGGTGATGTTGATGACGGTGATGAGTGGTGATGACCGTGATGAGTGATGGTGATGTTGAGTGAAGATGACGGTGATGAGTGGTGATGTACATGACGGTGATGAGTGGTGATGACCGTGATTAATGATGGTGATGTTGAGTGAAGATGACGGTGATGAGTGGTGATGTTGAGTGGTGGTGATGACGGTGATAAGTGATGGCGGTGGTGAGTGGTGGTGATAACGGTGATGGTGATGAGCGATGGTGATGAGTGGTGGTGATGTTGAGTGGAGGTGACGGTGATGAGTGATGGTGGTGATGAGTGGTGATGAGTGACAGTGATGAGTGGTGATGAGTGATGGTGATGTTGAGTGGTGGTGATGACGGTGATGAGTGATGGCGGTGGTGAGTGGTGGTGATGAGTGATGGTGGTGATGATGGTGATGAGTGACGGTGATGAGTGGTGGTGGTGACGGTGATGAGTGATGATGACAGTGATGAGTGATGGCGGTGATGAGTGATGGTGGTGGTGATGAAGAGTGAGGATGCTGCTGATGATGCTGCTGAAGGTCCACAGGCAGATGATCAGTCGAACCCAGAACACTTGTTTGGTGTGTATGTGCGGCTGCATGCGGTACGAGACGAGTGTGTGTGTCAGGATGTAGAGTGCCCCCACGCCAAATGTCAGGGCTGCGCCCACCAGGTGCATCGAAAACAACGTTGTCTTCTGCACGCGCACACACAGAGAGAGAGAGAGAGAGAGAGAGAGAGAAGGGGTTCAGTCGTGGGCTACGTCCCAAATCATAACGATCATAAATATCATTGATGTTTTTATGTTACAGTGATATTCAGTTTATGATTTCATGATTTTAAAATAAACATACACTAATAAGTGTGTGTGTGTGTGTACCTGGAAATTTGCCACCACACACATGCCAAAGGAACTGATGAAGCCTAGCACGAGGCCCACAGTGTTGATCTTCAGAAGCTGCTTTTCTCCCTGATCAGTGAGAGCCTCCACCTGCTTATAACGCACATACATAGTGGCAATGCCTACACACACACACACACACACACACACACTCCTTTTTGAGCACTCTGTGTAAGTGCTGAAGAATCAAAGAGAGATAAAATATATATATATATTTAGACTCAAAGAAGGAGTTTTTGTTTTTTTTACCCAGAAATGCTGAGACGCTGAGCATGACCCCAAACACACACCTCTCAGGAGGAACCGTTCCCGTGTCACTGCATCACACACATATACACACACAAACACATCAGAACATTGTAGGGTACAGGGTGTAGGGTACAGGGTGTAGGGTACTCAGAAGGCACCTGATGTAGGGGACGAAGGGGTCGACGTGTCTCAGCTCCACCGCTGTGATGTAAGCAAAAACAAATGTAGCTGCTGTCCAAACTACCAGTGACACTGGCAGGATACACAACCCCTGCTGAAACCACCACATCTCCACCAACCTGCACGCACGCACGCACGCACGCGCGCGCACACACACACACACACACACACACACACACACACACACACACACACACAACCTGTCAATCAAACAAGCCACGCCTTTAAGTCACAGTGATGTTACAGTAACGTCACAGCTGCATGTGATTTAACTCTAGAGCAGTGGACACCAACCCTTTTACTGGAGATCTACTCTACCTTCCTGCAGGTTTCATCTCCAAACAAAACCTAACACACCTGTTTCAGCTGATCAAGAACTTCTTAAAGCAGTGATTAGATGGGCAAGTGGGCACCATTATTATTGGTCTTCAGGAAGGTAGATCTCCAGGAACAGGGTTGGTGACCACTGCTCTAACATCTTCTAGCTCAGACCTCATCGTAAGAGATACATACAACTTCACATCCTGTTTTTTTTTTTTTTAAGTTTTAATGTTTAAACACTTCACCTTTAATCTGTGTTAGACGCCGTCCCCGTGTGCACAGTCCACAGCCAGACTCCTCTGTGTGTGTGTGTGTGTGTGTGTCTGAGCTCCTGAGTGAATAAACACAGACACAGTTTAGTGAAAGATCCTGAGATGAACCTGTTTGTGATCACACTCTCACTTCCTCTGTGTTCATGTGAGTAAACCACACACACACACACTTATTTTAACCATCTCTAATCACCTCAGATTTAACTTGAGAATGTTTAACACTTCATCAGAATTACAGAATGACCGAAACTTTTATTTTCTATGTGAATTTTAATAAAACATATGACAGATTTATACATATGATGACTTCACAGCGAACTTTACCTGCTTTTCAAAAGAACTCCTGTCACCTCATGACGCAATTTCCGGTCTGTCCGTTACCTCTCCGTGTCGTTTATCATCACTGTAGATAATCTCACACACCGATCACGTTTATTCCTGCACTTTTACTTTGCTTGCTTTCACCTCCTTCTCTATCCACTTCCTATTCAGGGTCACGAGTCACGCTGACGTCACATCAAATACCCGGATGAAGAAGGAAGCTCGGTTGCCAGTGAAAACGCTACTGTGATCTTTCTAATGAATAACAATGAATGCATTCCTGTGTTTTTAATGAATGTTTGTATACTATTCCACTGTTTTTGTTTTGTGTAACTGTGTAGTTGTGAGTAAAGTGAACACACAACGCTGAAGTTTGCAGTTTATTTTAAAACGCTGGTGTAGTTCTGATAATTCACCAGGAGGAGGCGCTGTTTAGTCATTAATAAACCATGCAAACTAGTGAAGGGGGCGGGGGGTGTATACGAACTGAGATTATTAATAAACTGTTGCGTGTGAATAGTCATTTCGTGCTAATTAGTAAATATTCTTCTCACACGGACTTGAAATTGAATCGACTATTTTTAACGGAATCATTTAGACTCACTGCTGTTAGTACACGTGAAAGATCCGTTTAAAAAAAGTATTCATTCCAAAAGATTCGGTTCACGAACGGCACGTTATTAGTGCGCACGTGACCACTCTCCAGCTGCTAAATACGATATAAAATACCGTAATTGTTATAATATTTTATATAATTGTGTCATTCAATCAAAGTAAATATCAGGTTTAAAAAATACCCACAATAACAAAAAATGGTTTTAAACATGTCGTCGTCGTTGTTTTGTTTTTTTTTTTTTTTTTTTAATGGCACGAGCGCTGATTGTTTAATACGGGTCTCGTGACGTCCCTGAGTGCTCGAGCTGTAAAATGCTAACCGGCTAATTCCCCGCCTGAGGTAAAAAAGGAAAAAGAAAAAAGTAAAAAAAAAAAAAAAAGCGGGACAGTTAGCATAGCAGTTAGAATGGTTTTGATGTAGTTTAAACGTTAGTATATCTTTGTGTTTACATGTTTGTTCAGGTCATAAGAACTTTTTTTTATTTGGATAAGTAACTGCAGCTAGCTATCATTCCGTTAGCCTGTTTAATATCAGATTGGTAGCATAATTCTACCAATATTTCTTCAATTATGTATTTAAGTAGACGTCCTTTTAAACTCTATATGTATAAGTAGCCAATTAAAATAACGTTTAAAGTATATTTTTAACTAAAATTGCTGTAAGGATAAGATGTGTTGTTTAACAGTGTTGAGGCTAAGTGCTGTACCGTCTGTCAGGAGCTGAAGTAAAACTGAAGAGTAATTTGATTATTAATAAAGAACAATGTCTCTTAAAGACTGCACTTCTTCCAGGGACACCAATAATACAGGTATTTATTTTTGAAAATAAGATACAGACTGTCATGACACTGTTAATTGTGTAAATGTTATTTTATTTATTATTATTATTATTATTATTATTATTATTATTATTATCATTATTATATTTAGTCCATCCACACCTGAGCACCACCTGAAGTGTCACCTACATCCCCTAACCCTGTTTAATGTGAAGTAAATCCTGTTTTTCTTCAGGTGCCAAAGTGAAGAGACAGAAGCAGCGCTCCTCCACAGACAGGAGTCTCACAGTCTCACACAGGTGAGGAAATAAAGATAAATAAAAATAAACATCTCATTTAATCATCATCTGATTGTCAGAGACTGAATCTCAGAGAAACTCCCCGTAATACAGCACTGTTTCATTAAAAATACTTTATTTAGTGGCTACAAAAATGACTTTTATGAATTTTATAGTTAAAAAAAATCTGTACCACAGTTTAACACCAGATCAGCTCATAATCATCAGATCATGCTGCGGTATCACCCAGCTCTAGCACTAGTATAAGGTTTTATTTAAATGTTAATAGAGACTGCAGTGGTGAGGTGAAGACCATGCTAGACACGTTTGGAGGTGATGTATTTACACCACATGTTCCCTAACCGTAACATACCTTCCTCAGGTAGTGCTGTAAAACTTACGTTTACGTGGGACTCATCTGGAGAACTGAGTTACGGGACGGCATTCACTGAGAAGGCCACAGAGTGTGTTAGAACATGGGTTCTCAATCCGTTAGTAGCCAGGGACCCCTTTAAATGGAACATACCTTACTGCCAGAAGTATGTGCACCCCTGACCATCACACCCATATGTGGTTCTTCCCCCAAACTGTTTCCACAAACTCTGAAGCACACGGATGTGTAGAAGGTCTCTGTATGCTGTAGCTTTACAGTTTCCCTTCACTGGAACTAAGAGGCACAGACCTGTTCCAGCATGACCACCAGGACTCCTTAGCTTCAAGCTGGTGTTATTTATAGTCTGGACCTGACTGTCCATTTAGCGATCGTGTTTATTTGTGTTCCCGATGTAGACTTGGTAAATGTTGACTGTAGCAGCGAGGACTGTGCTAAGTGTAGAGCTCACTAAAACATGCTTTGAGTTCAGGTGGTATTTCAGGTGCTTCGATGGTATGCGAATAAATGCGCTAATCTTTTTAACACGTTAGTTTATAATTAATTAGTCACACTTAATGAACGCGTTAAAAAAGCCCTCCCTAATATCATGATAATATGGGAACTTGTGATTCTAGTATAAAATCTCTGGAGATGTCTGTCAGCTGTGACTTTATACAGAGGCTCATTATATTCTCTGTGTGTTCTTCCTCCAGTGGAAATAAACAAGTCGTTTGTGGCTAAGAGGACGTGTTTAGAGTCATTCACCAGCTCATCTCTGAAAACCAGCCAGCAGAAGATCGAGGCACTGTGGAGGTCTCATCAAAGAGAGCGGTAACACACCGTTAATTATAATAAATACAAAGCCAGTGAAGCTATGTAGTTGATTAATAATTCTAATATGATTAAAGATTCCTGTGCAAGGGTAGATTGCAGTTGGGCCAGTTATTTTTGGTGTATATCCCAGCATGATAGCCGTGTTCATATTTGTCTAAACGAACCGAACCAAGAGAGAAAATGCACCAGGTTTCAAAACAAATGCTCCAAACGAGCCCAGTGTGAAAACCACCTAAATCTCCAGCAGATACTCTGAGCAGAAATCTGTGTGTCTGTCTGATGAGTAACATGATGACACATCTTGTGTGTTGTGTATTCCAGGGCTCAGGCGTGTGAGGATTACAGCACTCGGTTCTCATCCGTGTTCCAGCAGATGGAGAGCGACATGCAGAGGAACAAAGAACATGACAAGAAACTCACGGTACTGCTGATAATCTCTGAGGACCTGTAGAACTGGAACCTGCAGAGATACGAGAAATACTGTACTCACAAATCATCACTCAGTTAATATACTGAACTGTTCAAATACTAATGTAACTCTCTCTCTCACACACACACACATCCAACAATTTGTAATGCTTTTAGTATTGTTCAGATTGTAGTGCTCGACACTGTAGTAGTGTTTAACCATGTTTATTTGATGTCAGACTCTATTCCAGCGTCAGCAGATGATGTTTCAGCAGATGAGAGCTTCACAAACCGAGAGACTGAAGATGCTCAAGGAGATTGGAGATCACTACATCAAAGTACACACACACACACCCCTTTTTGTTCAGGAGGATGCACTTTAATAAAGTCACACATGCAGAAATTCTGCACAGATGATGATTGTGTTCTAAAAGCCAAACTGTGTGTACTGTAGTGTGCGCATGTGTGTGCGCACGCGTGTGTGAGAATACTGAATGAGACTGGGTGATGTTTTATTTATGTGTATAATGATTTTATTTATTGTTTTGTCCCTGCAGAACACACAGGCTCTTCAGGACGCTCACGAGGAGCAGAACATTGTGGCAATGAATGAGTTATGCCAGGAGATGGCACTGCTGCAGAAGAAAATCCTGATGAACACAGTGTGTCCCACCAGTAAGGGTGTGTCTCGACAGGCTCCCTGGTTCAGCAGGACGTGAATCAGTACGTGGTGTACAGGAGTTGGGGCAGTAGTAAGGACCCTGGCTCATTACACACTGGGACATTGATAACATCTGGCCACATGACTACGTACTCGCCTTGTAAAACGTCACCAAAAGTTTAAACTGTAAAAATATTAACGACATATTAGTTGTGTTTCGCCTACTAGCAGTGTTAGCTTAATCACACGTATTTCTGTCATATGTGGAGCAGGATCGTAGGTGAGCTAATGGATTTAAAAAAACAATCATTAAACACTTAAAAGTCATTAGACTCAAACAAACTGTAATTTAGAACGTCAAGTAAAGTTAAAACTCGTTATCATAAGAAATTGTTTAGACGGAAGTTGGCTGAGAGTCCGTCCCCCATTTCTTTCGAGCTGAGAGGCTTCAGAAAATGTGATGTCATTTCCAGTAAGGGAACATCGTGCGCATCGATGCTCCCTGGGTTTTGTGGTGCATTGTGGGATTTTTTAGGGAGAGAACGTTCCAGTGCACTGAGAGATTGGGACAGCCCTTAAAATGGCCGACTCCCTGATCAGCACCCTAACTGCTGAACGAGGGAGCTGATTGAGAAGCACCTGGACTGTATTCCACTCTACTGCTCTCAGCCAATCAGAATGCTTGTTACTGAATGCTGTTTCCCCACAGCAGCAGCAGGAGATGGGGTCTGTCAGGAACGCTCTGCAGTCCATGCTCATGTAGGTACTGACGCAGGTTTTTACAGACCAAGACGAAGCCGTGTGTGTGAGATCCTTTACTCAGAGGTTCAGAGCTACAAATGTCCTCCTTTCTTCTTCTCAAATCTACATTCAGGTTCACTCTGCAGTCTGGAAATAAATATAGTATAAAATAAATAAATGAATCCACATTCCCCCCAAATAAATTTACTGAGACTCTGAATAAACTGTGTGTGAGTAGTGTGTGTATAATTATACTGAGTGTGTCTGTGATTATAGTAAGATTGGGTGTGATTAGTGCAGTTCCACTGAATGAGTGTAAGTAAAGCGTAAAATTTACAAATTAATTTTAAATGTCTTTTTTATTAATTCCATGTAACATTCGAGGCAGACTGACCGCTGCCACACGCCCACAGCGTGGATTCAGGCACAGAATGCAAAAGCAACATTAAATAAAGTATTTTTTACAATAATCCATATGTTAAAATAACAGAACAGTAGCTGATGTGTGAGGATAAATGACACACACACACACGTTCAGTAAGAGTGGTGTAAAAGGTGGAGTCAGTGGCGCAGGATCATTTCACACAGCACGAGGAAGAGCTTCAACTTATCTAAGAGGATTTAATAAAAATCCAAATAAATGGAGGGAGTCGGGAAACTGCTTTAGAAACTAAATGATAAATTATTCAGGAAATGTAGATTAGATATTAATTTAGAAAAACAGAAGTAACAAAATAAAGGGACAAAAAAATAGGAACAAAGTACTTTCACTTTATAAAATAGTTTATGGAATATGTTTAACTCCATGGAAAATATTTAGTTTTAGAAAAATAAACAGGGCAAAATCTTTTAATTCAGAAAAAAAGAAAGTGGGCAGAAGGAACAAAAAAACGTGGTTAATTTGGAGGTTACAGCATTACCATGTTACCTGCTGCAGGAAACCACCGAGACGTGAGACACGAGAGTAAGAGCTTTTTAACTGCACTGAGGTGTGAGAGCAGGTGAGCTTCATCAGTAAAACTGTTCCACTGAAACGTCCACACTGCCCTCTTCATTACACACACACACACACACACTCCACCAGCCCAGACGGGTTTCTGTAGTCCTGCGCTGGAGCTACTGGGCTGATGTACATAACCAGTAACAGAGCAGACTGGGTTCCAGCTGTGTGTGTAAATCAGCACAGGGGACAGTGTGTACAGATCAGCTTATGGCTGGAGTCTGAATTAAAATTCGCACACATACATCGATAGAAAAAAAAACAAGAGATGATACCTGTTTTTACAGAATAAAATAAAATATATAAATGATGATGGATTTACAAATAACAATACCTCTGTAGCAGCAGTCATCGTTCATTTGGACTTAATTCAGATAGTTTTACATGTAAATTAAATTTGTGATACGCAGAAATAAAAGGACAATAAACAACCAAAGCATGCAATACTGCGGAGATGAGGAGGCGGTGAGGCACGGGCCGAGCGTCAGGTTCATACGGTATAATCACCATAGTGTATTACAGATCTGTGTTAATATCCTCAGTGTGTGTGTGTGCGTGGAGAGGACAGAATGGGCGTGATCTCAGAACAGTGATCATTATCACCATCTGAACGCTAAAGGTCGGCAGCTGCCATGGAAACACCAATGAAGACACCGACAAATCAAATTTACTTCTCTAACCTCGTCTTTTCTTTTTTTTTTCTATTTTAAAATCTGTTTCTAAAGTTTTCTCACAGAGATGTGATGAGATTTAGCACCTGTTATTACTTACACACACACACACACACACACACAAAGCATTAGTTTTTACTTTTAGTACAGAATAATTTAAATAAAAGTAACTTTTTTCATTGTCAGTTAAAGTGTTCATAAACTTATAATCACATCTTTTATAAATCATGTGATCAGGATCATCCTGTGGCACGCTGACGGTTTTAAACACACACACACACACACACACACACACACACACACACACACAGAGTCGGCAGCAGTGTGCGAGTCTCATTGAGCTGCTACTGGTTTAATTTTGAAGATGAAGATATGAAGGTGTGAGGCAATCTGGTTACACACACTCACACAGTAACGCACCAGATCAAACAGCGACAGCACCTGTAAAACACACACACACACACACACACACACACACGCTTCATTAAGCACTGCACTGCGTTCACACTGTTCCATGTTTTAGCCAGTTGAAACCGACTCCTCACCAGTGCGATCCACAGCACCACGTACTCGTCTATAAAACTGTTAAAATACTGATTGAGAAACAGAAGTCCAGGACCCAAAAACGCCACGTCGTGAAGGTGCATCTCACTTTTCGTCATGTGTGCAACCTGTTAGGAGAGACAACAACAACAACAACAATAACAACACTCGATCTGATATTCATAACACACCCAAACAAAATACTATTAACATACTGTTCAGACGGGATTAGTTTTCAGAGTCTGTGTGTGTGTGTGTGTGTGTGTGTGTTTTTGGTCATGTAGTCTGAGGATGTGTGTAGTAATTCTGAAGGGTTCACTCGGGATAAGTGATGAGTACACTCCACATTTTAATACATGGATTGTTTTCATCTTTATTATAAGTGTTTGTTGTAGGGGGCGTGGCCACGCTTGATTATTAGTAGGTTACATGACCCTAACTAACAGCTCACAGGCTGTACCTAAACTTCCCTAAAACCCCCGGCAGTGTCACTGCTCCGACACGCCCTTTTAAAGGTTATGTATACCTCACTGTTCTCAGTTTTGTAAAATGATGGGAAAGAGAAAAGAGCGATCGCTTCCTGGAGTCTTTATAGCGAAGAAAAAACACTAAACATGCGATCTTTACCAACATTTCAGTGCGGATGGGTAAAAGGTCTACTGCTCCGGTTACAGAACAGAACATTTCTGTGATAAATGAACCACATGAATAACATCCCTGAAATACTCCAGGAATAATTACATTACACACCTCCACATGGAAAACTAATCCCATCTGAACAGGGGTTTAGTGTGTTAGAGGGGACTAAAGGAGCAGAAGTGGAAAAAACACTGATACGATTCAGTCTGCAGTTTATACACTAGCAGATCTGCATGTTACGAGTGTGTGTGTGTGTGAGTGTGTCTGTGAGAGAGATAGTGTGTGAGTGTGTGTGTGAGAGAGAGTGTGTGAGTGTGTGTGAGTCTGAGTGAGAGTGTGTGTGTGTGTGAGAGTGAGTGTGTGTGTGAGTGAGAGTGTGAGTGACAGTGGGTGTGTGTATGTGAGTGTGTGTGTGAGTGAGTGTGTGAGTGTAAGTGTGTGTGTGAGAGAGTGTGTGAGTGTGTGAGTGAGTGAGTGTGTGTGAGTGTGAGTGAGTGAGTGTGAGTGTGTGTGAGTGTAAGTGTGTGTGTGTGAGAGTGTGTGAGTGTGTGTGTGTGAGTGAGTGTGAGTGTGTGTGTTTAAGTGTGTGTGTGAGAGAGTGTGTGAGTGTGTGTGTGAGAGAGTGAGTGAGTGTGAGTGTGTGTAAGTGTGTGTGTGAGAGAGTGTGTGAGTGAGTGAGTGAGTGTGAGTGTAAGTGTGTGTGTGAGTGAGTGTGTGTGAGTGTGTGTGTGGGTGAGTGTGAGTGTGTGTGTGTGAGAGAGTGTG
>JANDJT010000114.1:180676-191061 GCA_024331685.1 Stegophilus panzeri
CAGAGCAATTTTACACCGCAGAACAGCTAAACTGGTTTTTGGAGCAGACTAAAGGACAAAGTGGTGTCTTGCTCAAACACTACTTCCCGGACTACTTCTCTTTCTCCCTATCTCTCTCTGTGTCTCTTTCTCTCATTCTCTGTCTCTCTCTCACACACTGTCTCTCTCTCTCTGTCTCTCTCGCTGTCTCTCTCTCTCACACACTCTCTCTCATTTTCTGTCTCTCTCTCATACACTCTCTCTCTCTGTCTCTCTCTGTGTCTGTCTCTCTTTCTCTGTGTTTTTGATCATCATGTTTGCCACCATAATAGAATTCAGAGTGAAAAATGAACAGATCAGGCTGTGAACCCTTGCTCAGTGTCTCTCTGTCTTTTGTTTACACTAGTTCAAACATTGGTCCATATCAGCATCTCTAACTACACTACACCCTACACACAGGTGTTTATTACAGTAGGTAATGCAGTTTCTGCAGTTATCTAATCAGCCAGTCACGTGGCAGCAGCACAATGTGCTTAAACCCATGCAGATACAGGTCATTAGCTTCAGTTAATATTCACCTCAAACATCAGATGAAGAAAAAGTCTGATCTCTCACGTGTGACTCTGACCGTGGCGTGGATGTTGGTACCAGATGGGCCGGTGTGAGTGTTTCAGAAACTGCTGATTTCCTGGGACACGACAGCCTCTAGAGGTTACACAGAATGGTGTGAAAAACAAAAAACATCCTGTGTGTAAGGACAAGAGGTGTGTAGTAACACGCTATATTCACTTCCTTACACTGACCAGGAACTTTTTGAAAGATAATTACTTTTAAGAGTAGGATTAATGGGTCATCCTTATACTCTTACTCAAGCTAATTTTTAATCACAGATACGTACTTTTACTTCTGTACACTCGGTGGCGTTCCTCCGTTACTGTTAAATATTAATTAATATATGTAGTTTAATAATTAGTTTATATCACGTATAATGCAGTCACGAGTCTCGCCATGCGCTACAGTGTCTGAATGCGGACGCAACAACCCTGATTCACACTGGACAGTGTAAGACGGGAAAAAGACCAGCACCTTTAACCATGCCACAGTTAAAGTCACAGAGATCACAGTTTCTCTTCATCCTGCTGTTAGACGTGAACATTAACTGAAGCTAATGATGTTTATCTGCATGGTTTTATGCACTGTGCTTCTGCCTTCTGCCACATGATTGGCTGATGTATGGTATATAAATAATATATATAGATAACTGCATAAAAGAGCAAGTGTACAGGTGTTCAGTATAAAGTGGATAGTGAGTGTGTGTGTGTGTGTATATATATGTATGTATGTATATATGTGTATATATATATGTATATATGTATATATATGTATATGTATATGTGTATATGTGTATGTATATGTATATATGTATATGTATTAGTATATTTTTTCAGTGGTTACATCTCAAACTACACAGACACCTGCTTTTCTAGAAGACACCCTACTTTTGGGCATACAACCTGAGTGTTTGTTGCCATGGAAACTATTATGTGTGAGGTGCTTGCATTGGTTAAACCACTGCTGATGCATGAGAAGTCAAAGGTTGCGTCCCTGCCTGTTTACCTTATCAGCCTCATCCTCTGGCACTCTCACAGAGGCCCCTTGTGATCACTTCCTGTTTACAGAGAGCTGACAGGAAGTGGGAGAGTGAGTGGGGTGTGAGGAGGACATGAGAAAGTGGGAAAGGCACTGAGAGGTCAAAGGTGAAACACCAAATGGGTGTTTGTGAGGTCACTGTCAGGAACACCGCAAACTGAGTCCACACTTCATTGGCTTTGGGTTTAAAACAGTGACTTGTACACCCTATGTAGTGCACTACACATAATCCCTTACTCCCTATATTTATAAAATTAAATTCCAACTTGTACACCTTATCTAAGTGCACACACACACACACACACACACACACACAAACGCCCTCTAGCGACCAATTAACTGAGCTGCTAAATGACATAATGACACTGCACAGTGAAATACAGAAAGCACAGAGGAAGTGAAAAACCTCACTTCATTTTCTTTTAATCACAGAATATGATAAATAATGGAAAATAAATAATATAACGATAATGAGTCTTTATTGGTCACATATACATAGTGAAATTCTTTTCTTCACATACCCCAGCATGTCAGGAAGTTGGGGTCAGAGTGCAGGGTCAGCCATGATACAGCGCCCCTGGAGCAGAGAGGGTGAAGGGCCTTGCTCAAGGGCCCAACGGTGGCAGCTTGGCAGTGCTGGGGCTCGAACCCCCGACCTTCTGATCAGTAACCCAGAGCCTTAACCACCAAGCCACCACTGCCCCTATATAAATAATATGATAAATAAATAATATGATACTTAATGGAAATAATGATCGGTGCTAAATGTTAGCATTGCTGCAGTATTAATCCGTTTAACCTCTTACATCCGGGAACTTCTGTTTCCAAGATTCAGATTCAAGTAGCTTTATTGTCAGTGTAAAAGGCTTTACATTTCCAAAGCAATGGTAACATTAAATTAGAGACATACACTTTTACATTTATATTTACATTTACATTTACATTTACCGTTTTCTCTGAAACAGAAATAAACTTTCGGGTTTTAGTGTCCACCAGGTGGCGCTGCTCCCTCAGCTCAGTTTCAGCAGCACAATTATTTTAGAGATTTTAACTCATTGATCAATTATTCCTTTCATCAACACAACAAAATATCATTAGGGACTAAAGTTAAAGTGTTATAATTGTGTTGTTTAACTGCTCACGTCAGTGTTCTATTTATGGAGGAGGAACTGAGATTATTTAAATGATTGTAATTGCTGTACATATTCAGTTATTTTCCAAAAGCTGCATGCTACATGAGCAGTTAGGCTCCATGAGAATTTGTGTGTGATAATATGTCGATTGTAGCCAAGTTTTATTTACACAAATGTAGATTTGTTAAAGTTTATCCATGTTTTTAAATCCGGCATTTAAAAATTATTTTAAAATGTTTATTTCAATCCTTAAAGCAATTAAAAAACAAGTGTGCCTGAAACCTCTCTGAATGTGTTTAACAGTGATAATCCCTGTTTGTTATATGAAAAGTTTTAATAAAATTGAGGGGGGAAAGTTAGTCTCTATGCACTGAGCTCCGCCCCCTAGCGGCTATTATACGACAATACATCATCATCCCCATACAGAAGCGACCCGGAAGCGGAAGTGAACACGAGAGCGTGCGCTTTGATGCACATGCGTTCATTCATCTGTGTGCTGAATCTCACAGCGCTTAGACCTCATTAATCAGAAAATCTGAAGAGTTTATTAAGGTTTATAGCGCGCGCATGTGAGAGCATCAGAAGACAGTTCACGTGTGTGTAGCGTGTGTAAAGATACGGTGAGATGCTGCAGGAGCCCCGGTGGCGGATTCCCCCCAATGCTCCCGCGTGCATGGAGAGACACCTGGAGTGCGCGCGCTACCGCGGAGGTGTGTGTGTGTGTGTGTGTATAAAGGTTGCACCTGAACTTTCATACAGACATTTAATTGAACTCTATAATGAAGGTTAAAAGTTGAAACCAGTAAACACAGCGGAACTGGAAACCTAACACACGCAGTGCTTAACGCTTTACAATTACACGTTTAAATACACACGTGATTAGCAGAGAAGAGTTTCACACAGCAGCAGGTTTAGGGAGAGAGGTGTGTGTGTGTGTGAGCGAGAGAGACTGAACTTTTCATAAAGATCATACAGTAATAATCTCTCTCTCTCTCTCTCTCTCTCTCTCTCTCTCTCTCAGATGGTGTGTTCCTGCTCAGTGCCTCCAGTCTGACGGGTCGGTGTTGGTTCGGTTCTATTTGGATTTATTCTGATGCTAAACTGGCGCCCAATGAGGGCTTCTGTAAGGCGGGGCTTCAGACAGAGGCGGGGCTTAATGATGTCAAGTGGCTGACGGACAGGACCATAGTCACAGGAACCGATTCTGGTATAAATACCATTTTGTGTGTGTGTGTGTGTGTGTGTGTGTGTGTGTGTGTTTATAGTGTACGTGTTATCCTTGTGGATTTTGTAAATGTGTGTGTGTGTAGGTGCAGTTGAATTATGGGATTTGGCTGAAGATGAGCGCTTGTTGGTGAACAGGTTCAGTCGTCATGAACATGATCACATCGTCACCACAATCAGTCCAGCAGCCGACGCCCACCATGCTATCACTGGCAGCATGGACTGCAGGTGTGTGTGTGAAGGGAGTTAAGTGTGTGTATGTGAAGGAGTTAAGTGTGTGTGTATGTGAAGGAGTTAAGTGTGTGTGTGTGTGTGTGTGTGTGGGTGTGTGTGTGTGTGTGTGTGTGTGTGTGTGTGTGTGTGTGTGATGTGGTTTTGGGGGAAAAGGAGCAGTGTGTGGCGTCAGTGGGACTCTGGGAGGGGGGTGATGGCGACAGTATGGGGCTTGGGAGACCCCCTCCCTCCTCTCTCTCTCTCTCTTAAATGCCTTCTGCTTCATCTCCTTGTCTCTTCCTATTATTGCATTTTGTGTGTGTGTTGCTGGGTGTATGTGTGTGTGTGTGTGTGTGTGTGTGTGTGTGTATGTTAGTGTGTCATGTGTATGTCCTCTTGCAGTATCAGTGAGGCCTTATTCACACCTCTGCTTGCTACACTAAGTGATCTATATCCTGTACATGAGGCAATACTCAACCCACAAGGTCATTACGAATGTGCTCTCTCTCTCCCTCTCTCTCTTCCTCTTGCTCTTCCGCTCTCTTTATCTCTCTCCCCCTCTCTATCTCCTCCTCTCTCTCCCTCTCATTTATTCTCTATCCCATAAACTCCAAATATTTCTGAACTATAGCGCCCCATTTCCTCGACAGTGGCAGAACCTCTATGTAAGAGCCCTCATCTTTTCCTGTCATTCACTTAGACTTTATTAGCACCATCTATACCCTTCTGTCTGCCACTGATCAGGTCTTCAACGTGAGGTTGCTTGTGTTGCTTTGAAGAGACTTTCAAGGCCTGTAATCGCTCACTGGTTACGGTTATTGGAAGGTGAGCTAAAATTTCAGGAGTGCAAGAAGACCGGTCATGTGCCAAGATTATTTTCAGTAGTGGTGCAACCGAATTATATAGAGGACAAAGTTACTTTGCAATTACAGAATATCTGATTTGTTCCGTGGTGGGAAATGATCGAAATGATACAATGGTATTATTGGTTTCCATAGTAGCACTATATAGTTCATAACGCTCAATGGATTTGATCAAAACACCTACAACACTACATGAGCTTAATATGACTTTTATACTTTAGCACATGACTAACAAATGGCATATTGGCTTAATCTGCCAATATGTATTCACACCCCTTTAGAGAACTGACGTTCGTCAGGTAACCATCCCCATCCTGCTTAGCTGTATGCTTGAGTTGTGTTGTCTGCATTGTAAATCGCTTTGAACAGAAAATGTCTTCCAGTTGAATAAATGTAATTAAATGTATATATCTTTAATGAGTCTTTATTGGTCACATATACATTACAGCACAGTGAAATTCTTTTCTTCGGATAACCCAGTATGTTATGAGGTTGGGGTCAGAGCACAGGGTCAGCCATGATACAGCTCCCCTGGAGCAGAGAGGGTTAAGGCCCTTGCTCAACGGCCCAACAGTGGCAGCTTGAACCTCCGACTGTTCGATCAGTAACCCAGAGCCTTAACCGCTAAGCCACTACTGCCCCATAATGCTCATACAGTCACAAGTGTTTTGGTGATGCGACTAAATTTATCCATGTCTGTCATGATATCATACATGTATTACAGAGTCTTATATTACAGAGTTATTGATGTCTTACACTTTCTACTCATACCTTTGCTTTGCTTCCTTCATGTACAACCCTTAGATTAGATTGCCTGGCTTAAAATCCTCCCCTGTTGCATCCCATTGTAACCCCCAATATTAAAAACTGTACATAGCAAGGTCAGGGGTCTGTGTTTTTTGGAAATTGCATTCTTCTCTAAAAAAAAAAAAACCCTTATTGCAGCAGGTTCAGTGTGCAACCCTTAGTGTATGTGCTCAAAGTTTGTCTATAGGCCTACAGTGGTGAAAGTTGCAGGATGAAGCTGAGTTTAGTGGCGAGTGAGAGTGCAGTGCAGCAGGTGTAGGGTGGTTAGGTTGTACCTATTTCCTGCAGGTACTGGGAACAGGAGGGAAAGGGAGTAACTCTCTCTCTCTCTCTCTCTCTCTCAATGCTCAAGGCCATCATTCACCTCAAATCTGTGTGTGTGTGTGTGTGTATGTGTTTGGTTTTTGTGGAGACCAAATGTGCCCTCTATGACAGAAATACACAAGAATTTTGGCCTGAGGTTATTTGGATGGTCCCTACAAAGCAACACCCCCCCCACCCTCCAAAAAGAAAAAAAAGTAAATTCTTTGGGGTTTAAGGTTAGTATGTACAGAGTGTGTGTGTTTATTTGTGTTTTCAAGTGTGTGTTAGAAAGAGTGCAATTATCCTCACTACGACACGTAACAGACACCAGCGGTCCATCACAACACAGCACGCATCACACACAAACACCGCCCCGAGCGTGTACGCACCCAGCAAGCCTCCAAGCCCCTCACGAGTAAACAAAAGGTTAAGCTCAACAAATAGCTTAGCTGGCTCAATGTTGATTCATCACTCGCCCAGCTGTGGTAGTTTAAGTTCCCAAACATGAGGTGATTACAGTCACACGCAGTCACACCTTTACTTCGCACATTGCCCAGGACAACTGTTTTAACACACGCACACACACGCACGCACACACTCGCGCACACACACACACACACAGAGTGTCAGAATGTGAAATGATGCTATATTTTGAGTAGTGTGTTGAATTCTGATACACACATAGTACACAAAATATTAAAGTCTACACAATGTTAAAATGAGTTCTTTTTTAGACTGGGTGCGCTATCTCTATCTCGACCCCAAGAACTACATACGTTAGTATTATTAGCTCGATTTCCTACAGTTCCACTATCTCTATCATTCTTTTCTCACATACCACACACATGCACTTCCCTTTTCACTGTCTCCATATGCTGATTATTTGTCCCTGTCTCTCTGAATCCCTCTTTCCTGCTGAGGCTGACGCCTTGGCCCTGTCATATAGGCAGCAGCGCTAATAAACCTTGGAGCCTGGACTCCACACAGTCTCTCTCTCTCTCTCTCTCTCTCTCTCTCTCTCTCTCTTTCTTGTTTTCTCTCTCTCTGAATCTCTCTGATTTCTTGCCCAGTTTTGCTCTGTGGTCCAAAATGACAAGTGACTCCCACTTACAGTTTTTCTGTTATCCCCCCCCCCACCCCCCTTGCTCCTTTTGTGCACTGCCCACTGTGACGAGCCTGCGCCAGAGACACACACACACACACACACACACACACACACACACACACACACACACTCACACACACACTCGCAGCAGAAAACACACAGCTGGACCCCAGCTGCCTACAAAAAGAGAGTGCTTTGGAAATCAATGAAGGAGAATGTAGAAAAATGGGAAAGAGTTTAACTAAATTGGCACTTGAAAAAAAAAAAGCATGGAAAGGGAGGCAATTGGAAAAGTTGAAGAGAGGGGACAAATGAGGAGGGTCAAGGGGAAAGGAAATGAGCTGCAACCGCAGAATAGAATTCTAGCTCCGCTCCAATAACAGGTTAGAGACCAGGACGGCCAGAGACAAGAGGCGTATTGAGTGTCCACATTAGTCTCTATCGTGTGCTCTTCTTCAGCATAACTGGAATCACTATAAGAACTTTACAATAAGAAGAAATTCCTCTCCTAAGAGAAAGGTCTAATCTTAAACAAAAAAAACAAACAAACCCAGCAACCTGCATGACATACTCTCTGTAGTCCAAAGCATCGAAATATCTTACTTACTATGTCATATGTTTAAATAGCTGAACGTTTGTTTAAATTGCATGATGATGTTTTTGATGTCATCCTTCATGTCAGATAGCTTGTCTGTCAGATCTATATTATGCTACGTTCGACTTAACTCTGAAGAGAGAAGTCAGAAGTACACCATTTTCGACCTTGAGATGTTCACCTCGTGTACATACTACTCGCCTTGTGTAGTTCATGATTTACTGTATTTCCTTTCTCAAAAATCAAGAAAAAAATAATAAAAACGGCACGGTCAGATTGATAGATGTAATTGATAGATGTGTCTAACCAACTAATATATGTTGATTGATTAGAATTACATTATAACCTCATTTAAAAGTAGAGAACTTGTACGTCCTTTACTATCGATGGTCTGAGCAGCCATGTTGATGTGATAGCTCATGGTGAACTCGAGGTCGAGGACACCTTCCCGAGCAGGAAGGTAGGAATTCCAAGTTCAGGAGGTGTTTTCTCTGGTTTTAACTAGTCCGTAGTGGGAAATTCAGAGCAGCAAGATTTAATCGAATGAGGCAGTGCATCGCAGTTTACATTGACTGAACTACAAAGTTACTCAGCACTATTTAACACGATCCGATCGCAGACGAGGACGAGGACCTCGATTTTATAATTCCCTTTTATACAAATACTAAAAGAGTCTTGGCCATGATCTGTTGAAGGCTCTTTAATTCCATTTTTCATTTTGCGTCCTCGCATATGAAGGCACACGTGTGCCGTATTGCCGACTGTAATTCTATGATTGGATCAGAATGTGTGTGTAATGTCCGTAGGGAAGTTCTGAAACTTTTTCAGCTGAAGGTGCTGTTTGGACCAAAGACAAAGAATGAAAAGATAATTTGATCCATAGTCTCAACATGCTTTGGTCACAAGTCTCATTGTCTGAACCTTGGTGCAATAAAGAAAATGACTACCAGGTGACCATATTCATTTCTAAACATTGTGCATCATGGTTGTTTTTTTTCTCTCTCTCTCCCTCTTTATCGTGGTGTGTTAATTGTTAAAAATGATGTTGTTGTCACTTTTCCCATGAAACAAGCCATGAGCAAGCAGCATTCCAGGGAACTCACCCAGAATCTCTAATCGGCTTGGCTGTGTGTTTTCTCTCACCGCAGATTACTCTCATCTGTCCTACACATGCTCATATCCCAGAGGACAGAAGCAAAGACGGATGTCGAAAAGACATCGGAGAGGACATGCTAATTCAAATGTGTGATTCACATAGGTACTGTATACGGCTAATGCTGCTTGCCATGAAACCAGAATGCAAGTAAGACACCATCAAGATGCAAAAAGTGATGAAGACACACACTCTCTAATTTACACCGAAAGCTGTCACCTTTGCTGTGGGTTCCTGTAAGCTGACCATTTAAGCCACGAAAAGCCAGTTGACAGTTCTGAGAAACACGCTGCCATCACGAGTGTGTGGCTGACAGTTGAGCTATAACAGCTACACCATGAAGGAACATTATCACCTTATAGAGGAACTGCATAACTTGTGAAGAAAAAAAGTTGCCTCTCACTGCTCACTTCTTCTGCTGTGTGTGTATCTGTGTGTGTGTGTGTGTGTGTCTGCTTGTCTGTCTGTCTGTCTGTCTGCCTGTATGTCTGTCTATATGTGTGAGATGACACAGTAGATGGTAGTATCTAAAGGACTTACAGCTGGGGTTTGAGGTTGACAGAGCTGACAATTCAATATGCATACTAATGAGGAATGTCAATCTCGCACACACACACACACACACACACACACACACACACACATACATACACACACACACACACACACACACACACAAACACTTAGATAAATGTACTTTACCATGACAAGCACCTTTCTTTCCAACTACTGAAAATTTATTTAAATCCGCGAACATGTGACAATATCACTCACATTATCCATATGATTGGCAGTAAAGTCATATGTAATGAATGAATATTTGTCCTACATAGAAAGTGCTGGAAGGTCATCTCTGGTAGGTTTTCTTTGTTACCTCTAGTAGTCAGATAAAACATCTATAAAGGCACTCAATTGCCTAAACCATACAACCATTTTCATAAAGCATCGGCCATTTGTGCGTCATGTAGTGCTGAGATCACAACATACATCGAACGTATAATGTTTTACGTTTTTACGATGAAATGAAATAAATAAAACTTCTAATGTTTTATGGTAGCTTGATATGTCCTATCATTACGATTAAAAGCCATACAAAAATCAAATAATGAAAGCATCATCTGCTGATTGTCTTTCTTGAGCATAAAAGATACAATGGGGGAAATAAGTATTGAACGCATCAACATTTTTTTCAGTAAATAAATTTCCAATGAGTTTATTCACATGAAATTTTCACCAGACATCAGTATTAACTCAAAAAATCTGGAAATATAAAGAATTCAAAGCATTAAAGTCTATAAATAAAGTTATGTGTAATAAAGTGGAATGACACAGGAAAAAAGTATTGAACACGCTAAGAAAA
>JANDJT010000114.1:342843-347843 GCA_024331685.1 Stegophilus panzeri
TGAGGATGAAGTGTAACAGCGGTGTGCGGTGCTCAGGTGAGGATGAAGTGTAACAGCGGTGTGCGGTGCTCAGGTGAGGATGAAGTGTAACAGCGGTGTGCGGTGCTCAGGTGAAGATTAAACCCAAAGCATAAGCTGGACTCCAAACCTGCAGAGTGTTAAACATATCCGTTGTGACAAACTGGTAGACATTTGACTGCTGTTACAGTTTCTGTTTATTATGCATGTTTATGTAAACTTTACTGAGCAGGAGAGATGAGATAATGCAGTCACACGGCGCGAGTGCAGCTTTATCTACACAAAACCAAACATTTATCAACAATGCCCATTATATTCCTAATAAATTATTGAGGAGTTACTGTTACAGCCCCGAGGGTGATTATTTTCCCAAAACAGCACCACACACAGTGTTTTATTCCTCTCATACCACAGCACTGTATTCATCATACTTTTATCCATTTATAGCTACACTCAATGTTCATGAAAGAGTGAGTTCCTGTTCTCACTTACATTACAGCAGTTATAAACACTCGCTCCCTCACCATCCCTCTCTTTATTCTCTCTCTATTCTCTCTCTACTCTCTCTATTCCCTCTCTCTACTCTCTTTATTCCCTCTCTCTATTCTCTCTCTTTATTCTCTCTCTCTATTCCCTCTCTTTATTCTCTCTCTCTATTCTCTCTGTTGAAGTTAATAAACAGATAATAACGTGTAGTTTGTTGTGTGTGTGTTAGTGAGAAACCGTATAGAAGTGTAAACTCCTCTGTCCTGAAAATGTGGGAAAACTTCCAGTTCCAGTTTTTGGGCTGTAAAGAGTAACTCTGACCTGATTAAAGTGGGTTTGATCATCTGTCAATTGGAAATGTCCATTTTATAATGAATCAAAATAGCCTCCTGGCACAATTATACTGACAGATTCAGTGAGTTTGAAGAGCAATTACTTTAATGTTCTACAGTAAAATTCATTCGTCTTTACTGTGAGCATCGAGGAGCGGAGTAAGAACTGATACGAGTGGCTTTTAGATTTGAAATGTCCCTTTTGTTTCAGCAGTAAGAAGAACAACATGAATATTTTGGTCACAGAGGCTTCCTCTTTGAAATGAACCATCTACACTTATAATAATTATAATAATAATAATAATAATAATAATAATAATAATAATAATTGACTGAGTGGTTGAGTCCATGGTGTGTATGTGTGTGTGTGTGTGTGTGTGTGTGTGTGTGTGTGTGTGTGAATTACACACTGCTGTTCACACACAGCTGCTACTGTGTATAAAGAACATCTGGAGTTACTGTCTCACTCAGAGCAGTGCATTGTGGGTAGACTGGGTCTGGAGGGAGTCTCACCTGTATGACACACTGCACTGATGTTCACACACTCGCTGATTGACACCTCAGACTGATCTCACACACACACACACACACACAGTGGAGCTCAGTGCAGATTAAATGATCGAACAACAGCTCTGTGTGTTTTGTTTGTAATGTTGTGTAATAAACAGGTTTGGGGAGTAACAGAATACATGTGATGGCTTTATGTAATCAGGATATAATACACTGGTGACTGTAATCCGTTGCAATTATGTCAAAAAACAAAGTCATCAGATTACAGGTACATTTAGTAAAAAATGGGAATGCTATCAGGATTACAGTTTTATTCATTTAAAACCAGAAAGAAATGAATGTTTAGACAGAACACAATACAGACAGCTGTTTGATTATAGTTCTGGTTCTCTCTCGCCAGTCGTGACTCACAGGAACAACCTCCTGGTGCAGCGCTAATACGTTTTGCGCAAAGTTAATTTGGTAGAAATGAACACAGATTGTTCTCTGAAATGTTTTTGTTAGGAGACCGTACGTCCTGTTTTCCCGGACAAGCATCCGGCTGGGATTTCTAAATATGAGAAAATGTCCAGGATTCTGCTTTAGTTTCATTATGATGTGTTTATGGTCTAATACTGCATCATGTGTGTGCATGTCTGCATCGCTTTAACCCTCTCTGTAAGTCCCGCCTCCACGCACACCAATTGGTCGATTATAAAAGACTTGCAGCAACTATTGGTCAAATTCCTGCCTCTCAGCCATTAGCCTACTCTCAGAGTCGAAACAACGCCCACGACCATATAAGGTCATTTTAAATTTCATCTTCTCACACTGCTTCGTATTACACGGCCATTCAGATGTGTAAATGATGGCAGAAGGTCCACTCGCGGCATCTGATATTTTATTTTATTCCATTGAATAAATTATGAAGGAAAAAATGTACAACGTGGGCGGAGTGAAACTGATTTTATTTATAAATATTTATGTGATGCTAATAGTGTGTCTTTTTCACTGTATTAAAGTTTGCATTCATAATAACACTGTTCTGAACGCTATTAAGACACGAAAAAAAGGTGTCCTCTTTTTGGAAAAGCAGAATATGGTCTAACTGTTGTGATGTAGTGGACAGTGATCTTTTAATTAAAACAAATTAATTTAAAAAATTAATTAATTAAAACAAATCCAAACACTGAACATGATTTTAAGCTCTAAATAAAAGTATTTTAGATCATATTACTTTTCTCTTGACTTTATTTACATATGTGGCCTTGAAGAAATCCAAAAAGAATCAGATTACATGACTTTCATATGGTGAGACTTGGATTTCATTACTGATGACATCTTTTATGAAGTGGTTTGTAACTGTGATGGAATAAATTTGAAAGTAACCCTCCTGACCCTGCTCATATTCACGTTACAGCCGTGGTGTGGTGTGCAGTGAGGAGATCAGACAGACCATTTTCATTTCATAAACTTTATTTTAAAAAATTCTGATATAAAATGTGAACAATATGTCATACGCAGTAGTGAATATCGTTTCTGTCACATAAATCTGAGAAATACGTCTCATACAGGAGACAGTGTGTGTGATTAAAACACACACCATCTGAACAGAACAAGCCCTCACCCTGTACACACACACACACACACACACACACACAGAGATTCATCATGATTGTCACCTGATTTATATTAAACAGAATAAACACAGTAATAATAATAATAATAAGTGTGATGTGATGATGTAGAAACTTCATGTGGCAGTAAAATAATTCATTCAGATTTTTATCTCTTCAGTTTGTTCTACATATAAACAACAACAGAAATCAGATTTAAAAACTGTACATTAACCTTTGACACTTATTTTCCAGCAGACACAAGACCTGAAAATGTTTCTAAATGTATAAATGTGTGGTTCCTAAAGAACCCTCGACCACTTCCTCTGCCAACTTCGACACGTTTCTCATCTCATCACACTCGCAAACTCTTTCGATCAAAATCGTTGAAAATAATCAGAGGTGTTTAGTGTTTCCTAATGGGATTTAATGTGCTCCTGGTGGACTGTAATGGGCTGCAGTTTAATAGAACGCGAGGTACCTAATGGTTCCTGATTTACTCATGACAGAAAGGTCCTACTGGGTTCTGATGGTTCTGATGGTCTTCCTAATGGAAACCTTTAAGCCAGACCATTACAGACTCCACTACTGGGTTGTAATTGTAAGTTTTCAGAGAGGTCAGTAAAGTTCTTCTGGAGAACGTGTGGAAATACAGAGTGGAAGTGGACGAGTGTGTGTTAGAAACAGCACTGAAACGCAGCCTTGGAAAAGTCTCCGTACCCTTCATCAGAAACCCCACCGTAACCCACGTGAGGTCATGTGACGGTCACGCCTGCGTTCCCATTGGACAATAGAAATGTCAAATTTTCTTTTTTTTTCAGCAGATACATGAATTACAACACAAGGTTATTATCGGTTCATAAAACCTACTTTAGCCAGTACAGGCTTACAGCGTCTGTGTTACGCTCCTCCCTCAGAGCCGGGAGTTCAGCTACGTACAAAACCAGCCTTCACGCTAACTGTGCGTCTCTACACTACAGTCCTTCATCACGTCTTTGCCCATAACAACCTTCCACCTTCCCGTCACATCCCCATCTCCTCCAACTTCCACCCGTTCGAGTTCTTCCCGAACTTGTAGACCAGTCTCCGGCCGTCCACCCGCTCCAGAATTTCTCTCTTGTAGTAATACCTGCAGAACACAAAGCCCGGATTAGTGCATGCTCCTCGCCGCGCTCTGATTGGCTGCAGGACGATGATGTAAAAAACACGCAGATATGTTTTCTTCATGTATCAGGCTACCACTTCTGAGGTAAATGTTAATGTCCCTGATGTTTCTTGCTAGCCAGTTAAATTGCTAGGCTAATTAATTAGCTAGCTCTAGCTTGGTGACCATGTTTCCCTGCTGCCTAGCAACAGTGTTCTCACAGCTTTAGGCATTTAAACCGTGAGCATGTTGTATGCTAGCCTTCTCATGTTGAAAGCATGCGTTTTATAGATAATATTCTATTATTACATTTGTTTTCATGATAATTAGAAGTAATTAATGATAATTTATGATAATTACGAGCAGTTAATTGAGGGCGGAGTCTCACCTCATAGCTCGGCTCAGTTTCTCGTAAGTCATGCTGCTGTTTTTCTTCTTCTGCCCCCACAGCTGAGCCACAGCCTCCGACTTCAGGAACTTAAAGACGCCGTCTCTGCGATCCTCCCACTTCATCAGGCCCTGGTTCTTCTCCGGGTGGATCAGAATGTCGCGGATGAACTCCCACAGGTGTGTACCGCGTGGAGCTGTCAGGTCAGAGGAGGAGGTCGGTTAACCCTCGTGCAGTGCGCACTACTTAGCAAACAAAGCTCTAGGGACTGAGTGCTCACTCACCATGTTTGCTCTTTTTGTTCTCGACGAAGTGCTCGGAGCCGCGGCTCAGTTTAGGAGGACGACCTCGTCTCTTCTTCTCCACGGGCTCCTGCTTAATGAAGCACTCTGAGAGAAAGCACATCCAACACACACACACACACGTTAAAAACGACATCGAGATATACACGCATACACCATTATTTTATAAATAAGACAAATATTTTCTAAACATTATATTAATGCTCTGGTTCTGATACGCTGAGG
>JANDJT010000114.1:350343-353780 GCA_024331685.1 Stegophilus panzeri
CCACACACCACACACCACACATACACTACACACCACACACTGCACACTGCACAGACTACATACCACACACTGCAATCTACACACCACACACCACACACTGCACACACTACACACCACACACTGCACACTGCACACTACACACACCACACACTACACACCACACACTGTACACTACACAGACTACATACCACACACTGCAATCTACACACCACACACCACACACTGCACACTGCACACACTACACACCACACACTGCACACTACACACCACACACTACACACTACACACCGCACACACCACATACTGCAATCTACACACCGCACACTGCAAACTGCACACTGCACACTGCACACTACACACTGCACACTACACACTGCAAACTGCAAACTGCACACTGCACACTGCACACTACACACTGCAATCTACACACCGCACACTACACACCACACACTACACACCACACACCGCACACTGCACACTACACACTGCAAACTACACACCGCACACTGCACACTACACACCGCACACTGCACACTACACACTGCACACTACACACCGCACACTGCACACTACACACCGCACACTGCACACTACACACTGCAATCTACACACCGCACACTACACACCGCACACTGCACACTACACACTGCAAACTGCACACTGCACACTACACACTGCAATCTACACACCGCACACTACACACCGCACACTACACACCGCACACTGCACACTGCACACTGCACACTACACACCGCACACTACACACCGCACACTGCACACTACACACTGCACACTGCACACTGCACACTACACACCGCACACTGCACACCACACACTACACACTGCAATCTACACACTGGACCTGGCTAGTGTTATATACAGTATATATATTGCTAGTGAGATGTTATGACAGTGATGTTGTGAGAGTTTGAGAATAACTCAGTGAGCAGATTGTGTTCTGCTCCTCACCTCCACTCTCCTGCTTAGTGTTATTATTACCATTAGATAATATTTTAGAAACATTATAATATATAACTATTTTATCAGATAATTATTAATATTGCTATTACTGCTTATCCATCACCTGCCAATCTTAAGTATTTCTTTAGTTTATACATATAATTATTTTTTTACTTATTTAAAATAAACATTTGAAAATAAACGTGCATTATTTTATATTTTATATTGTTATATTTATATAATATAATAATAATAATTTGTTTCATTATTTTTTTTGTAAACACACAAGGTGTGTGTATGTGTGTGTGTATATATGAGTGGTGTGTGTGTGTATGAGTGTGTGTGTGTGCGTGTGCAACCTCAATCCGGACCGCACAATCTCTCACCATCTTCAAAAAACAACTAAACACCCACCTCTTCCACGAACACCTAACCAACTCATTAAAAAAATAAAAAAATAAAATAAAATAAAATAAATTTAAAAATGGCACTTACACCTCTACTCTGCGCACTTTGCTTCTTCTGGAACTTATTAACGGATCTTGTACAGTAGCACTACTTGTATTGTTCTCTGCTTGATATATCGCTTTGCTTGTATTTTCTCATTTGTAAGTTGCTTTGGATAAAAGCGTCCGCTAAATGAATAAATGTAAATGTAAATGTAAATATGTGTGTATGAGTGTGTGTGTGTATATGAGCAGTGTGTGTGTGTGTGTGTATGAGTGAGTGTGTGTGTGTGTGCGTGTGTGTGTGTGCGTGTGTGTGTGTATATGAGCAGTGTGTATTAGGTCTTACCGACTGTGTTGTGTATGTTGTTGTTGTTGTTGTTGTTGCAGTAGTGTGTGTCGTTAAACGCTGTGCTGCGGTGCATTGTGGGAAAGCTGACGGTGTGAAGGCTCGGCTCGCTCGGGTACAGGTTAGCGTTAGCGTTATTCAGGATGTGGCTCAGCTCATTGGAGGCCATCGTGCTCCTACACACACACACACACACACACACACATATCTTAATAAGCAGTACTTAATGATTCCTAAAGGGTTTGTAGTTTGGTTTTGTATTAAGGGTTCGTAAAATGTATTTCCCATTTCAAATGATTTAGAGTAATGCTATTAGCCATTAGCGTGCATGTTTAGTATAATTGATAAAAATAATAAACACAATCTGAAAATACGATTACAGCAAACCCAATTAAAGCAATGAATAATTATTATTATAAATAGAAATAAGATGAATGAATGTTACTATAGTAACACTGCAGTAACATAAACATACAGAAATACATCTAAGTAATAAAGAACTTACAGATGGCTTTTAATGTGTGTGTGTGTGTGTGTGTGTGTGTGTGCGTGTGTGTTACCTGCTCAGTGTGTGATGAAAGTTTGAATTGTCCGAGTCCCGAGTGTGTGCAGTATAATCCGCTCCACAGTGGTGTGTGTGTGTTTCAGTTCAGTGTGTGTGTAAGGTGCAGATTACCTGAGCTCTTCTCACCTGCGCACCTTTATATCCAGGCGACACACAGAGGGCGGAGCTTAGGGAAGGAGGGAAATTCCACAGAATCAGAACATGACCACACCCCCCTCTTCTGTTCTGTCTGTCTGTCTTTCTACCTGTCTGTCTTCATCTGTCTGTATCTCTCAGGTGGGTGGAAGTACTGGGTATCAGTTAAGGTGCACACACACACACACACACACACACACACACACACACATTGTCTCTCTGGTATATGTACATTTCACCTGTGGACCTGTCTGTGTGTGTTTAAACTTGAATAAAGCCATTTGTGCCAATATTTACTGTTGGCCCGATGTATGTGTGTGTGTGTGTGTGTGTGTGTGTGTGTGTGTGTGTGTGTGAGAGAGAGAGAGTCACTGGTTTCGATTTACTGCAGGAGTGGCTGTTTAATGTTTGCTCAGTGTTGTTTTTCAGGACAATCCAACACACACACACACACACACACACACACACAATGGACTTGTATTTTATATTGATAGCTGCTAAACTGAGGGTGTAATCTGATGCTGTACCACACTGTAATTACCGTTGTGTGAATAAGCAAGGTGAGATATGAACACACCCACCCACTCACTCACACACACACACACACACACACACACACACACACACACACACACACACATTAGCTCTTTGTTTGCTTTGTTTGTTTCACAATGACAGCATTTACAGTTTGAATCATATTTCTGGGTATTGATGACAGCGAGGGTGTGTGTATGTAGGTATGTAGGGGTGTGTGTGTGTGTGTGTGTGTGTGTCTGACCCCTAGTGGCTGAAAGAAGTAATTAAACTAAAACCTCTAACACTAACACAAACACACTATTCAGTTCAGTGTTCTGTGTACAGCGTGTGTAACAGTGGACATTGTCCCAGAGCAGCATTACAGAAACATATACACTCAGGATATAGATGTTAAATGTATGAATTTATCTCTAATGAGCAGCCAGAGGCGACGGTGGTGAGGAAA
>JANDJT010000114.1:387545-399063 GCA_024331685.1 Stegophilus panzeri
ATCATGGCAGGGGGAGGGCCCAGGGGAGGGGCAGCGAACACGCGCTGCTCTGGAACACCTGCAGCAGAAGATTCTGAAGATCACAGAGCAAATCCGTGTGGAACAGGAGGCGCGCGACAACAACGTGGCCGAGTATCTGAAACTCGCTCACAACGCCGACAAACAGCAAGCGTCACGCATCAAACACGTCTTCGAGAAGAAGAACCAGAAATCTGCACAAACCATCGCACACCTGCACAAAAAACTCGAACACTACCACAAAAAGCTCAAAGAAATCGAGCAGGTCAGTGTGTGTGTAAACTTGTGTAAATGGGTACAGATGTGTATACAGGTGTGTAAATGGGTACAGATGTGTATACAGGTGTGTAACTGGGGTACAGATGTGTATACAGGTGTGTAAATGGGTACAGATGTGTACACAGGTGTGTAACTGGGGTACAGATGTGTATACAGGTGTGTAAATGGGTACAGATGTGTATACAGGTGTGTAAATGGGGTGCAGGTGTGAAACTGATGAACTGTAATGTAACACCTGGGTACAGGTGTGTAACTGTGACACTTGGCTCTCTTGCAGAACGGTTTGGCGCGTCAGCCCAAAGACGTTTTGCGGGACATGCAGCAGGGCCTGAAGGACGTTGGAGCCAATGTGCGGGCCGGCATCAGTGGCTTCGGAGGAGGCGTGGTTGAGGGTGTGAGGGGTGGAGTCTCTGCACTCATACGCAACAAGTTCGGCAGTGCAGACAACATCACCCACCTGAAGGACAGTTTAGGACCTGGCCATACAGAGGACACGCCCCCTCGTGCACTCAGTGGCAGTGCCACTCTCGTCTCAAGCCCCAAGTATGGCAGTGACGATGAGTGCTCCAGTGGTACCTCTGGGTCTGGGGCTGGGAGCAACTCTGGAGTGGGAGGGGCCATCTGCATGGGCAGCCCACGAATGGATGGACACCATCATCATCATCATCACCATCATCACACGTCTGCATCATGGGATGCTCTGCTGGAGGGACTACAGGAGATCAAAGCCAGTCAAGTGCAGATGGAGGATGCAATGGAGGACATGAAGACACAACTACAGAGTGACTACTCCTACATGACCCAGTGCCTGCAGGAGGAGAGATACAGGTGTGTATGTGAGGGACAGGTGTGTATACAGGTGTGTATACAGGTGTGTATGTGGGGTACAGGTGTGTATACAGGTGTGTATACAGGTGTGTATGTGGGGTACAAGTCAGTATACAGTTGTGTGTTGGGGGTTTCAGATATGTACAGATTCGAGGGGATACAGGTATATACAGGTATGTGTCTGCCTGGAGTATGAGTTATTGAGCTACAGATGTGCATACAGGTGTGTAACTGAGGTACATGTGTGTAGTGATGTATATTGGAGGTCGCCTGAGCTCAGGTGTGTGTGTGTGTGTGTGTGTTTACTTGAGCAGGTACGAGCGTTTGGAGGAGCAGCTAAATGACCTGAGTGAACTCCATCAAAACGAACTGAGCAACCTGAAACAGGAGCTGGCCAGCATGGAGGAGAAGGTGGCCTACCAGTCATATGAGAGAGCTCGAGACATACAGGTACACGCACACACACACACACACACACAATAACTAGATGTTCGAGGGTCTCAGTTCATTGGTCCGTTTTTATTTCTTCACTACAGGAAAATGAATACATTATTGTTATACATTAGATTATGTAATTAATAATATTGTTATTATGAACGTTTAAAGTGCCCCAGCGTGCACTGAGGATCATCACATAGCATTTAATATTCTATACGAATAAACTATATCGCCAAAAATATGTGGACACCTGTCCATTGAACATCCCATTATAGTGCAGTCATGTATGTTAATAAAAAATTGTTAATAATTATGAGATTGTTGTCAAAATGTCATTAGACAGAATAATAGCACAGAAGCACTAGTGTGTTTATCATCTATAATCCAGATTTATGCTCCTCCCCTTGCACCTGATAAACCAGCACTGTATGGCCTTCATTTGCATATTGGTATCTTATTGGCTCTCATATTTGATTAGCCATGTTTACATCTTGACGTGTGTGTGTGTGTGTGTGTGTGTGTCCAGGAGGCAGTGGAGTCATGTCTGACACGTGTCAGTAAGCTGGAGTTGCAGCAGCAGCAGCAGCAGGTGGTGCAGTTGGAGGGTGTGGAGAACGCTAATGCTCGCGCTCTGCTCGGGAAGCTCATTAGCGTGCTGCTAGCTCTCATGGCCGTGCTGCTCGTCTTTGTCTCCACCGTGGCCAACTTCATCACCCCTCTCATGAAGACCCGCGCCCGCATCGCCTCCTCTGTCGCCTTCACCCTCTTCCTCATCACGCTCTGGAAGCACTGGGACTGGCTCGATCTCTGCTTCCTGTCTGCCTGAGTCACATGACCTCAGAGCTCCACCCCCTGCTACAGTGTCTGTGAAGAACTGATGAAGCTCCTCACATGAACACTGCTACTACCACACAGTAAGTGGGACACGTCCCATTTACACCAGATCTGCTGTGTTTGGTCCATATCTGGAGTTCAGCACTAAAACACTCTGATTTAACGCCTCAGATTTAAATTCCATATTTTTCAGACTATAAGACGTGTTTTCTTGCCTGCTATCATTTTAGATTTAACCGAATATTAGGTTGCATATTTATTTGTGTATTTACGGTAGGTGTGATGTTCCAGCAGTTCAAGGATGGTTAAAGGTTCAGGTTCACTACTCATACTAAAAACCTTCAGTAGCAGAAATGAGCATTATTGTAGCCGGTGGTCGAACCATACTGGACCTCCTGGGGTCCCATAGCATCGTGCACGCTGGACTCAGATCCAATCTCCACAGCGGAGTGAACAGGATTGACCTAATCTGAATTATTAACTCATTTGAGCTTTACGTTTAACTTTAAATTGTGTTCAGTTGGTCAAATCTGCAGTAAGGTGGCTAGCGTCTTTCGTCGTGCTAGTTCTACTTTAAAACAATGCAGCGCTGCATAGATATGAATACCTAGATATCGCGTTTGCTATTGATCGCTGTTTAGAAGAGCGAGATCCACCATATTGGCGCTCTACACTATCAACACATTATGTGACTGAATAATTAATTGTGAGAAAAATTCAGTGTTTTATTTGGACTTTAGACTGCAATGAATAAAGTTTGTTGTACAAATTAAGCATTTCCAAGACTGTTATCAGCAGTAGTGTTTAGTAATGACGCGATATTATCGGACTTTGTCAAGTTGAATCTAAGCCTTACGTGTCTAGTAACAGCCTTGTGTCTAAGTGCATGATGTCAACAGCTATAAAGTCTATACTACTCATGCACATGTTTCAGTAACGATCGTGATCAACAACAGGTCAATTACTCTATACCGCTCCAACATGGCGGCAATGCAGCATTGGACAACGCATCACAGCCAGCCAATGCAGTATCCAGGTATTTACAGTCATGTGAAAAAATAAGTACACCCCTTGGAAATTGTTTTGGTTTTTTGGGTTTTTAAAAAAAAAACATATTTGGACAAGTAAACATCTGAGCCTCTTTGAAATGATGTCTCTTAATAAAGTTGAATACTCTTGTGGAAAATTTTTGTAATTTTCCCAATTTAAATTAACAAAAAACAGATCAGTCACATGGAAAAAGTAAGTACACCCCTACATTTATCACACTTTTCAAATCCATAAAATTAGAACCTGCTTAGGGAGTGCAGGTGGAACTGGACTTATTTATACCTCTCATATCTAGTGTCTGGTGTTCTCTGTGTTATTGAGGTGTGTGGTGTCATCATGCCAGGATCTAAAGAGTTCTGTAAGGTTAATAATTTCATCACAAGATCTGCTAGTAAGTCATGAGGCCATCTGTCCAAAAGTTGAACTGAAAGTGGACCTTTCAACAGGATGATGATCCTAATCACACGAGCAAATCCACCGAGGAATGTCTCAGAAAGAAGAAATGAAAGGTTATGGAACGGCCGAGTCAAAGCCTGGATTTGAATCCCATTGAGATCTTGTGGACGGATATGAAATGGGCAGAACATGTAAGAAAACCTTCAAACATCTTGCAGCTGAAAGAATATTGCATGGAAGAAAGGTCAAAAATTCCAGCAAGCCTGGTGGACAATTATACAAAATGCCTACAAGAAGTTATTTCTGTTAAAAGGGGCAATACTAGCTTCTGAGGCCAAGGGTGTACTTACTTTTTCCACAGACGAATATCACATCTATTGACATTTCTGTTGAATAAATTATTTAAAAAACGAATTTTCCTTGTGGTTTTGTTCAACTACATCAACTTTATTAATAGGCGCTGTTTCAAAGAGGATCAAATCTTCACTTGTCCAAATATGTCAAAAAAGCCATCTATTTCCATGGGGTGTACTTATTATGACTGTATATCCATGCAGTGCTGAGCTACAGCAACACTAACACTAGGGGGCGCTGAAACACTGTTTAGACCGAGTACCACCATGATGTAAAATAAATGAATGCAACTTATAGTCCAGGAAATACGGCAGGTGTGTTAGAGACTATACAGTACCTGAGACAAATTAGCTTTACATTCTTTCATCTGACCTTCTGAAAGAGAAGAAAGGATGATGGACACACAGAAAGGGCGTCTATATTTTTTCACCTTTCAACAGGCTTGAATGTTGTTGCATGAGAGGAGACATGTTAGGATTTTGTCTGTTATCTGTGTGTGAAGTGGCAAGGACAGATTTAAGGTAAACACTTGACGTTTTATGCGTTTTGTCTGTTTGTGTTCTGATAAAGTCTCGGCTTTCATACTGTGTCGATATTGTGGTGACATACAGACAGTAAATATGGCCGTGAAGCAGCTAAACAAAATGCAGTGTTAGCTGTAGAAGCTAGCGGGCTGCGCAATATGTCGATCATTAACCCTGCACTTTAGCGCTACCTCTCCAGCAGCAGCTAAACGACTACAAAATGTGTTAGCAAGCAAACTAGTGCTAAGGAAACGATTGTATTGTGTATGTAAACCCAGTAGCCATGTTTGCTAGCAAGATATCCACTAAACCAGCTGGCAGGACATCACACTAGCATAAATTAACCACTTCTAATCATTCCATATGTTTGAATTAAAATGGCACAGTGTTTTTTTTTTGTTGTGTTGTTGACTTGTGTTGCAATGTTTAAGCAAAACTTGTTTAATTTGCATTAGAAGTTGATGCTAAGTGTAATTTGCCAACACATCTGAGGTAAATGTTGATGTTCCGGATAGTTCTGTATCGTTCAACTCTCACTGTGTCTTCACATTCTCTCTTTTGTCTCAAACACTTGCTTTCTAGCTAAATTGTTAGCCTCGGTTTTTAGCTAGCTTTTGCTTGAGGACTGCATTTTCTAGTTGCCTAGTAACAGTTTTGATCACACCACTACATTACATGCAATATCTTGGCTAATATTTAGAGTACAGATAATAATGTAATATTGGAATCAGCAGAAAGCCGAGACTTTTGACTCCACAGCGATGGCAGTCATGTGTTTTCCTGAATGTTTACGTTTTCATTCACGTTTGCATCCACCACGATGATGAAGCAGCCACTGAGTTCGTCCAGCATCACGTCAACTGTTTTATAAAGTTTATATTTGTGTCCGTCGATTACAAAAGAGCCAAACCAGATTGTATTTGTCTTTCGCGTTACAGAGAGTACTGGGACCAGGAGAACTCTCGGTTCCTCAGAGCTCTGATCAATAACACTGTCCATCATGGCTGTTTTATAACCGCAGTACTGTACAGTCACACTTCACCATCAGCATGTTCACTCACTTTTCATATTTATACCCTGTTTGCAAAATTCCACCCAATACTGCACTGTATTATCTTAATAAACACCTTTACAAACCTGTGTGATAAGGTGTTTTTCTTTTAGCACCATATTTATATTGCACAACTGACTTTATCTCCCAACCAGCTTGGGTGCATTTTTACCCCAAACCTAGCAAACCTCTCCACACTGAATATGTTGTCTATTTATTAATGTGTAGTCTGTCTGAGTGCTGTGACTCCTAGCTAAATTCCACATGTATGTTCACTTCCCTACGAGAGACAGCAACATCTTGGACTATCTTGGTCAACACCAACATTCCAGAAGGCTATAAATCCTCACACCTAGGACTCTCTGACCACACGTCCGTATTTCTGACTCCAGCTTACAGACCACTAGTCTGCAAAGCAAAAATGTCTGTAAAGACTGTACAGGTACGGAGCAGTCGCTCTTCACACAGGAAGCGGAATTAGAAGCGTACACCGCTTCAGTGCACAGAAACAGTGAGTGTTAAAGTGTTCCTCAACCAGAATCCATGGCTGAATAGTCAAGTACAGAGTCTTCTGAAGATACGAGACACTGCTTTTTAAATCTGGTGACGCATGAGCCTACAGGGACGCCAGAGGAAACCTAAAACAGGGAATAAACGAGGCCAGGTGTGAATACAAGCCGTGCATAGAGGAGCACTTCAAAATACAACAAATCCCCCTGCACGTGGACAGCGATTACAGACTGCAAAAACAACGACACCAACATCCCAACATGGACACTTCTTTCCCTGATGTGCTGAACTAGTTCTTTAACAAGCAACAGGGCGAAGCTGCCACCCATGCTACGCCACCTGAGAACATACAACCTCCAGGTGAGGTCCACCCTGCTCAAAACTCATATCACCAAAGCAGCTGGAAGATGTAGTTACCAACATATTTCACCTCTCATTGCAGAAAGCTATTGCCCCCACCCACCTCAAATCCAGCACCATCGTCCCTGTGCCCAAGAAGTCAGCAGTGCAATGCTGGAATGACTACTGCCCAGTTTCCCAATAACCATGAAGGGATTTGAGATACTGGGTTAGGGGTTAGGGTTGGGGTTGGATAGCATCTTACAACAATGTAATTCAGAATGAACTAAATCAGTAAATCATAGCAATAACACTTGAATCTGCACAGTTACGTTACTGTTTAAAACTGCTCTAAG
Organism: Stegophilus panzeri; assembly: GCA_024331685.1. NCBI lineage: Eukaryota > Metazoa > Chordata > Actinopteri > Siluriformes > Trichomycteridae > Stegophilus > Stegophilus panzeri. Next base: position 394,523 of record JANDJT010000114.1, read on the forward strand.
ATTTTTGCCAAACGAAATGTCGTTTTACACGTTACAATAACAAAGGAGTTCTTCTTCTGCTTCTGCTTCTTCTTCTTCTTCTCACCTGTAATGGCGGTTTCTGGCCACTGGATGGCAGCGTATAGAAGTGAATCTCGTGGATGTAATTTAATTAATTACAGCTCATGCTATTTTATCACATTTTAAAATAACTGTAAGGTTTGTATTTTTGATTGATTGACAAATGAGATTGTTCAGTATTTAAATATGAATAAGAGATATGATAAAGTTAAATTGCTGGATTGTGTTTTTCCCCCCAAAACATAGATTAATGCTGCTTATATTAATTTAAAGTTCTATGATGTAATAAGGATATTGAGGACATTATTATTATGAATATTAATATTTGAATGTTTAGATATTATATACACCAGTGCATCATTTCACAACGGCACCCAGATTGGGTTCTGCGTCATTAATGTCTAATTAAAAACTTTTAGAAAACAAGAAGAAATAAGAAGAACAGTCTGAAAGGGTAGGACGGTTAAAATGTATGACTTTATTATGAATGTCACATATAGATGAGACAGCTGACACACCTGACACACCTGTCTCCCGGCAGTGTGACTCTGTTAAACCTCTGGATTTTATGACATCATGAATGACATCATCCTGTTACAGGACAGAAGGGAAACTGACAGTAAGACACCCTGACACACTCTTTATAACACACTCCGTGTCAGTGTTGTTGTGTCACTGAGTGTGTTCATGAGCTCGTATTAGTGTTTAATTGACTGATGACATATTTACAGTGTTGTGTGTGTGTGTTGTAATCTAGAACATTCTGTCACACGTCAGATTAAAGTCAGGGATTAAGCTTTGTGTAGGTCCTAGTGTTTCCCAACCCCGGGGTTTGTAAATGTCAGGTTACATTTCAGTAACATACTGTATAAAACTAAATTCATTACAACACTTCATATTCTGATGATGTATTGTAGCCTCGGAAGTAAAGCGAGTCATGTGATAGTTCTTAGCTCATGAGAGTTAAACGTAAATGACAGTATTATAGAAAGCTAATTCATTCATGTCTTCAGCTTTACAATCCTATAAGATCTCTTAAAATGGACGGCCAAAAGTACGTGCACCCCTGACCTTCACACCCATATGTGGTTTTTCCCCAAAACTGTAGTTTTACAGTTTCCCTGAGAACTAAGAGGCCCAGACCTGCTCCAGCATGACACACAGGAAGTGCGAGCTCTATGAAGACATGGTCTGTGAAGGTTGGAGGAAGGTGGAAGAACTCGAGTGTCCTGCACAGAGCCCTGACTTTTGCCATCATGTTATTGATGCTATGATGGAATATGAATTTTCCCATAATGTCTGACTATGTAAATGTATTTTGAAGGACACATGCTGTGAACAGAAACAGGGCAAACTCGCTGAAATTTCCCACGAATGAAGAGTGCAGATTAGTTAGAAAGAAAGATGAAATGATTCTGATGATGGCACCGAAATGTAAACTCTTTAATGTTGGGACGTAATGACACATTGTCCCACATCTTCACCACTGCGAGGAGCTTAATGTTCTACATTACAGTTTATTCATTTATAAAGTAATGCTAGATTATAACAAATGTTCAGTCACATTTCCTCACTCAGGAGAACACAACCTGTTTCCTGATTAGCCATCTTGCTAGCCCGTGTGAGCAGCCTTAGGGCCGTGTGTGTGTGTGTGTTTGGATTTAGAAACTCGGTACCCACTCAGGAGTGTGTTGTAATAACTTTAATCGCTATCAGGCCAAACCCAGATCAATAAAGTTGATAACTGGTGCTCCACAATACAGAACAAAATGTCATGAGGTCAGAGGTCACTGTAAAACCCCTGCAGTCCTACACACACACACACACACACACACACACACACACACACACATGCTCTCTCTCTCTCCCACACACACACACACACACAGAGACACAAGAAAGACATTCATGGTCATCAGATTGTTCTGGTCAGTAATTGACTAAAGTAAACAATCCCCCCTCACCCTAAAGACCCCCCCTCACCCTAATCCCATTTAGAGTCTCAGGTGCCCCTCCCCTCAGATTCCCAGGTGCAGGTAGCCCCACCCCCCAGCACACACAGTTCACTAACACGTTAGAAACCACAGTAAAAAAGAAGAACTGTATCACAAAGCTGAGCAATTCCTGATTGGAGTGTGTGAGAAGTTTGATGATGGAACCTTCCAGACGGACGTCTCAGTGCTGCACAGCGCAGGGGGAGCTCGAGCATCTCTCCGTCTGCACTCGTCCCTCTCTCCATCTCTCCCTCCATTCGCCCTGAGCTCCTCCCTCTGGCAGTGTGGGGCGTGTTGATGTGTTCCTGAAGCTCCAGTGTGAGGACGCTGGTCCTGAATGCCCTGGATGAGTACACACTCTGTGTGTGTGCGTGTGTGTGTGTGTGTGTGTGTGTGTGTGTGAGTGAACAGTTTTAGTGTGTAGAAAATCTCTGAGATCTAAAACGAACTTGAGGTCAGAGCTGATGCTTAACTTTCCGACAGACGTGGAGCCGAACCGTTGCATCAGCGGAAGTGGTCGTGTCCCAAACAGACGCCATTCCTCAGCCCTGATTACATCAATTAGCTGCTCTAACCTGCTGTTGCCATGGCATCAAAGGGCCATACAAACAAACTAAGACTAACTCAGACATCTGAAGTACTCGTTATAAGATTTATATACATAAACCGGTTGTGTAATAAACGCTCCAATGGCTTTAGGTCTGTCTTTTTTTTTGCTGGTGTGTTCGTCATTAAGTTACAGCTACGTCACAATCCTGCTTAAACCAGATGCATGCTGGGAGTATATGACATCACTAGTATCACAAGTAACGCCCAGGGAATACATGTCCGTTTGCAAATTATTATAATGGGATGAAAAGATGACGCACGGCCTCCTGTGAATACCCGGAACCGGCTGTTCTGCGGCGAAAAAGTGTGGAACGGTTCTAGATCCGGCTCCGCGTCGGTGGAAAAGTGCTGCGAGTGATGAACCTCGTCTTTGTTGTAAAATACCTCAGTGGAAAAATAGAGCTGAGCCGCGTGACGGCTAATCAGACCTGACCTAAACACGTGTGCTGACTAGAACAGGCATGTCTCTCTCTCTCTCTCTCTCTCACTCACACACACACACACACACACACACACACACAGGTTGGATTGTTCGGTCAGTAATACACACAGGTGTGTTTGTTGAGTCTCTTTAAGATGATCGTTGTGTGTAGAACAGGATGTATGCCTGAGTGCTGCAGACCTCCTCCACGCTACACACATTCATCTCCGAGTCGTTACAGTGGACCCAGAAGCCTACACACATACACACACACACACACACACACACACGAGAATTTAAATGTTATTTATTCAGAGTAATCAGAGATAAGTGTGTGTGTGTGAAGGGAATCATTAAGAGAAACTAGTGATGAATATTGTGGTATTTATCACAGTGTGTCACTAGATGGCGCTAATCACTTACTAATAGACTTGTGTGACCGCAGATCCATTAGTTTTACATTATATAAAGTTTATTCCCTCAGACTAGGGCACTTGATTGAAGACAAGCAAGAAGTGTTCGGTGCATGGGGAGTATTTTATTGCCCCACTCACCCCCCTCCGTGTTGTAGCAGTAGGCGGTGTAGTGTCCTGAGCCGAAGCCTTTCCCATGATGCATCACTACAGCAGAGAGGTCGTAGGTGAAGGCCTGTGATGCGTCAGAACAGCAGTATGGCTCCATGTTCAGAACCTGATCAAACGCCACGTGAACGCCGATCTTTTCCCTGTGGTTCCGGCCCGACCAGCTACACACGCGCACATGCACACACACAGAATGATTACATATAAACAGGTGTGTAAATAATTTCATTTATTTTTACCCTGTGAATTACTTACATTTGAACATTAGATAATCCACCCAGTGAAGGAGGAATGGAAATAGAACACGTGTATGTGTGTGTGTGTGTGTGTGTGTGTGTATAAAACTTACCGGAAGCGTTTAAGGTGAAGCCGCAGCACCTGAGGTAAACGATAAATCAGCAGCTGTTTACAGGCCTCGGATAGAGCCAGCGGCTTGTGGGATGACTTGCGTCTTTTTCCTGACACACACACACACACACACACACACACACCACAACAGTAAATAACAAACATAATGAATAACTAAGCTCACACAGCCACTGTGTTCTTTGGGTTCAACATCATTGTGTACACTTTTAAAGGAATCATATTGAACTGAACTCCCTCATTAACTGTTTGTGTGTAGCGTGTATAGTCCGTGCAGTGTGTGTGTAGCGTGTGTAGTCCGTGCGGCGTGTGTGTAGCGCGTGTGTGTAGCGCGTGTGTGTAGCGCGTGTATAGTCCGTGCAGCGTGTGTAGCGCGTGTATAGTCCGTGCAGCGTGTGTAGCGTGTGTATAGTCCGTGCAGTGTGTGTGTAGCGTGTGTGTGTAGCGTGTGTATAGTCCGTGCAGTGTGTGTGTAGCGTGTGTATAGTCCGTGCAGTGTGTGTGTAGCGT
>JANDJT010000114.1:401804-412168 GCA_024331685.1 Stegophilus panzeri
TGTAGCGTGTGTAGCGCGTGTGTAGCGTGTGTAGCGCGTGTGTAGCGTGTGTGTAGCGTGTGTAGCGTGTGTAGCGCGTGTGTGTGTAGCGCGTGTCCTCTCACTGTTGCAGTAGTTACAGTTGTAGATGCGTCCCTCCAGAGCCTCGGTCTCGGTGAACTTGCTCAGCATCTCGGTGAGAGAGCAGCTCTGAGAGGACGTCTGGCTCAGCTTCGCCACGCTGTGATAACGCTCGGGGAACTCCAGAGATAAATCCCAGAACGGCTCAACCGTGTTCGACTTACGCTTACACGACAGACACGTCACCTGGACAGGAAACACACACACACACACACACACACACACACACACACACACACACACACACACAGAGAGAGGTCACCTACAGAGAAAATCTGACAGTTGTAATATGTATGAGGTTGTGGAGGAGAGCTGGAAGAACAGGAGCAGAGCGAGGATGTGGAGATCATCAGCTCCATGATGTACCATGAAGCCCGTTTCGGTGGCTGGACAGTTAAGTTTCAGGTTAGTTTGTGCCGAGCCCGGGTTTTAGGTACCATGAAAGCGGCTCTGCGTTTACCGGTGTTTCATCGCCATGGTAACTTAAGCTCCAGGGCTCACCTGCCCCGGGGCTGGTCACGTTCTGGGTAAGAGAACTCAAACCCAACTCGGACCAATCAGCCGTGAGCATAGTGGCATATAACTGACGCAACTAATTCAACTTGTAAGAAGATACTCGTACGAAGAGATCTGGATTTTCCGCAGAGGGAAATCGTATCTTCGTCCGCTTCTCGAGCCGCACGTTAAAAATCCGACACGCCGAAGCTCTTCCTGTAACGCGGACTCTACCTGCTGCTGTGCGGTTCTTTGCGAGTGGTACATATTTGCATGCGGTGGTGTTAATCCTGTCCTAATATATGTTCACGAGTCTATATTTATTTTTTAAATATTTAATTAAAAACACTTGACATGAAATATGATGGGATTATACGTTCTGGATCGGTTTATTCTCACCGCGAGCCTGTAAGAGTAATCAGTAAAGATCCCGAGCTCTGGCGGCCGAGACGGCGCTGATGTTTACAGTCAGAGTGGTGGGTTTAAAGTCCTCACATCTCCCCGTAATCATTCCTTGCTTTTCAACCAGAAGTATGCACACCTGCTTTTCCCCGTGTAGAACGCTACTGGCTGTTCGGTGTCGATGTCACGCGTTTACGTGTGCGCACTCGTGGAGTAATCATAGCTTAAACATCAAAGCCTGAGTTGACAGAAAGTTGTCATGGTACCAGTAACGCCTGACCGGATTGGTTTGGTATAGTTAACCTGAAACTAATCCTGTAACCCTGAGTGTGTTCAACTACCTTCATGGTACAGACCTCAGGTGTATAACCATCGCTCTGGTTATATATTTACTTAAACGTCAACACAGCTGGACTGTACCCTAATGTTTGGTCTTCATGCTCCAGACGAACTAAAATATCAGTATAAAGACTTCATGCAGGTCAAAGTAAAATGTAAAGGACTGTAGTGTTTGAATCAAATCAGAATGCGTTTTATTTTAATTAAATATGTTTAAATGTTCTGAAGTAGCGTAATCACGACATGTCCACCTGCGTAATCTGCGTAGCCAGAGTGCTATTTAAATTCATTACTCCAGCGTGGGTGTGTGTGTGTGTGTGTGTGTGTGTGTGTAGGACTGACCTGGCTGAGCAGCTGGCCGTGGAAGATGGTGTTGAGGACTTTGAGCACCTGTTTGGAGAGTTTCCTCTGTGTGATGGGGATGACGATGCGCGTGCGTGTGTGTTGGCGTTTGGCGCCGTAGCCGCCGTCGGCCTCAAGCTCCTGCTGCACCTTATCCAGCAGCTCACACAGGAACTCCTGCGCGTCCTGCTGGTCACAGCCACGGAACGCCGGGATGACGTTCCACACCGAGTGCAGCATGGCGAACGGAGACACGAGCGTCCAGCGGCCCGACCACATCACCCTGAACAGAGTGTGCAGCTCCTGGCACAGAGACACCTGCAACCACAAGCACAACAAACACAACCACAACAACGACGCAGTTTATTCAATACGCTGATCTTCACTATGGCGGCCGGTATCTCACATCACGCCCTAAATAAATCTAAATATTTACAGTTAATATATAAGGTTAATAATAAATAAAAAAGCGTGACCTGCTGGCCCGATAAAGACGATGAGCGAGGGTCTTTGGGCTGCACTGGTTTCTCTCCTCCTCCTCCCCCCATCATGCCTTGCGTTTTGGCGAGGAGCAACTGCTCCGTCTCACACAGATCCAGTGCCAGGAAACACTCCCTGAACTTACGCAAGTGGCTCAGCACCTGTAGGATAGAGTTCATGTAGCACGTGTTGCCCAAGTTACGCAGTCCTGTGACGCCCGGCGCTAACCGCCTGCGTCGCGCTAACAGAAAAGATGAGGTGGCCCGCCTTCCCGCCACGCCCGATTTCACAGTACGGAGCGCCTTTCTGGAATTCTTGCCGGGAAGCGGCGCTTTTTCGGGAGGGTCTCTGAATTTTCTCGGGATCAACGCGACGAGTGGCCGCGGCGCCTGCGTCAGGAGGCGTGCGCTTTTCCTCGGCGGTGCGTTGCCGTCGTCTCCCACGATCCTCTTCTTCATTTCCTTACGTTGCCGCCGAAGCTCCTCCTTCTCCTGTTCCAGTTTTTTCCGCTCCTCTTGCTGCCGCGTCCTCCAGCGCCGGAAAGCAGTTGCAAGCAGCACACGCCGCCGGTGCCTTAGTGCAACCGGTACAAGCCCCACCCCCTCGCCGCTCATCGAGTGCGGCGACGACGACGCGGAACGCATGGAGCGGCGACCGGCGTCCCGCACAGTGGACAGCGCCCCCCGCAGGAGCTTCAGGTCGCCCTCGGCGTTGTCGTTCAGGACGTAGTCGCCGCACGCGAAGCAGAACACGTCCAGCTCTCGCACCTCCATGGCGAGCGGGTGCTGCGTCTCGCGGTAGTGCTGCAGCGAGTGCTCGTCGATGTAGCGACCGCAGGCCACATGCGAGCATTTCAGACACGCCCACACAGACTCTGTGGTGTCGCAGTCCACACAGCGCCATTTCTGAGGGTTCAGGATGGAGTGGTCTTGTCCCAAACGGAGACGGACCACATGCTTGCAGCGCTCCATCGCGCCCAAACACTCATCAGCCCCCAAGAGTCAGGAGCCACAGCACTGCGGCATGACGGGACCGGAGCTGAGGGGGGAACACACACACACACACACACACACACACACGTGTACAATTTATTATAATGCAAAAAAAAAAAAAAAACCACAACATGGATATTCCTGCTATCCAAAGAGGGCGTGGAGTCGTGAGACGTACCATGAATGTGGACTCAAAGGGCCGATGGAGCACGCGCTCAGGCTCAAAGCGAAGACCTCATCAGCGACGACCTTGCGTCACACTGCTCTGGAGAAACGTAAACAAGCGGTCAGGTTGGTTCAACACTGTGACATCACAGAACAACCAGCGAGCGGCGTTGAGGGTCCGGTCCTCGTCCGGGAGGTCAGAGAGTTAATCTGAGGCTGAGAAAGTAAACTGTGTGGTGTTGAGGCTGGAGCTGATGTTCATCTCCATCACTGAAGCACGAACACACAGACATGAGGTGAGAGAACACAGCTTAAAGCCCATCACCAGAAAAACAGGAGCTTCCGGTCCGGTACTGCCACGGTGCAGTGGGAGAAAAAGCCTTAAACTGAATTCTCATGCAATGATCGTGAGCAACTGAAATATCGCGATATTTCACTTCATCGCTCTCTGACCAAAACTCGAGAATTTGTAAGCGCTCGTGCCGTTCCACCACCGCTAACTGTTTTTAAAAGTACCTCAGATTGTCTCAGTACAACACATTATTATTGTTCATTTACTGTGAGGAGACAGAAATCTTTTTTTTTTTTTTTTTTTAATGAGAAAGAGAAGTGGCGCTAGCCGGTGCCGGTACGCTAATGCTAACGCTAACTAAGCTAAGCTAGTGAGCTAGCCTAGCATCCTCAGTACTTACCTCAGAACAAAGAGCGCTCTTTAGACCAAGCCTAAAGAATAACCAGTCACAAAAACTTCAGTGTACAGAGTTACTGCGACAGCAAAGCCGACACACAGCTCCGGGGTTTATTCATCACCGGCGAGAAAAATTATTTAGTTGAATAATCAACTTTTGTTTTAAAATCTTTACACAAACAAACAAAACAAAAAAAAAAACACCACACCGGGGGCTCGAGCTCGGATTAAAGTCCGGGATCCGCTATATTAACCAAGAGCGAGAAGAAAAATGTAAAGTTTAGAGCATCGCCATGTTCCTCCAGCTAAACCCTCAACATCTGAGAGAGAATCATTTACAAAACTCTGCGTGTGGAATATTTTCACTCATTTCTGTGTCTGTATGCGGCTTTTTATTTACCGTCATCATCTTCCGCACGCGACCTGTCACGGATTTTTTTTTTTTTTTTTTTTGGGTTCAACCGAACCCGGACCCGGACAGAATCAGAGACTGTGTCCCAAACGGTTTCCTGCTCCCTATACAGTGCACTACATCGTTTAAAAACGGTAACGGCGCTCCACACTGTACATAGTGCACTATACATCCAATGGGGAGCCATTTGGGATTCCGTTTTCAGTCGCCTCGTTTCTGATTGGTCGTGAGCCTGATAAGCGTGGATTCTTATTGGCTGTTCGACACGCCAGTCATACCAGACAGGCGTCAGTGACGTCGAGACGCAGAGGCGGGGCAAAGACGAGCTTCTGAGCGTGTCGAAGGTTCTCATTAGAAACTTCTGTTTATTATGAAAATCACTTGATGGAAGCTGAGCAGGGTTTATAAACTATTTCAGAGGGAAAGCGAATACAAATGAAGACTTAAACCTGAATCCACCCTGCATATAGAATAATACATTCATATAAAATAGTAATAACATTAACAGTTATACATGCTCTCCTTCTAATACGTTATCGTTTCTATAGTAACAGTTCATTCACATTTTCTGTAAGGAGAAATGTGTTTATGTAACATGTATGGAAGGAGTCTCCAGTTTCAGTGCTTTGTCACAATCAGAGGTAAAGCTGGAACTTTTGAAGAAGTTTTCAGACATCTTCAGGACAGAGGAGTTTATGTTTCTCTGTGGTTTCTTGTTAATATGTGTAACAAGCTGCGTTTTTTTATCATTGACTTGAAAAGAGAGAGAATAAAGAGAGGACTGGTGAGGGAACGACTGTTTATAGCTGCTATAACATTAGCGAGAACAGGAACTAACATTAAAAGGATGACGTGATCAGCTTTGGGAAGAATCAGCTTTGGGATAGTAGCAGTAACTCCGCTTTGTGTCAGTATGCATAAGGGCTCCATCGTTTTTTTATTGCTTACTTAATAAATGACAATATTAATGCTACAGTACAAATCAACTCAGTTCTTTATTTTTGTGAAAAATTGACTTTTTTTTTTTTTTACAAAAGAAAACCCCATCAAAGTTCAGTCACAGTGTGTGCTCACTTACTTAAGCATATGAAGTTTTAAAAAAGTGAAGAAAACACACAGCTGAGAAACTGGAAGTGAGTTGTGAAATTTTACAGCTCTTGTCCTGGTCCAGAGCTGGAAGACTTGTGTGTGTGTGGTTTCTTCTTTCCAGCCTGGACTATGTTTCCTTGTGTGTGTAGCTCTCAGCGCACTCCGCTCCCCGGCAGCACCTGCTGTTTGCGGATTTTGCTGAAGAGCTCGAGGTACTGGTTCATGGTGTCCATGCAGTCGGCCGGAGCGAACAGACCCTCGGCCTTACTGCTGAACACAGAGGGCAGGTCAGGAACACTGGGGCCAAGAAAACTCTGCATGAACTCCTTCATCAGGTTCCAACAGTCACCAGGAACCACACAAGCGGAGTACTCCACCTGCACACACACACACACACACACACACACACACACTGTGTGTAAATTACATTAACAGTTCCCTGTTTGTTTGTGTATCTGTGTGTGTGTGTGAGAGAGATTTCTGACCTCCACTGAGATCCCCCGAGCGCTGGAGCTCATTGTTACCGTGCCGACCTTAATCAGGAAGTCGGCATAGCGATAGCGGGCGCCTCGGCTCTCCACCTTGTGGCCCTTAGCGTTCTGGAAGTGGCTCTTCAGCTTCACCATGAGCACGTCGAAGTTACCGTCCGCCGCCAGCGTGGGGCCGCCATCAAACAGAGCCAGACAACTGAGAGGCGTCTCCGAGTTATGCATCACGTACAGGAGCTTAGAGGGCTGAGCTGATACACACACACACACACACACATATACACTTAAGTCACTATCCTCATTAAAAAAGCCTGAATCATTGTGATTCAAAGAATCAAAGTGACCACCCTTGTACAGTGTAAAGTGGGCGGGGGGTAATATGTTGTCACTCTTGCATAAGCCCCACCCCCACTGATCACAATGCTGATGTGATGATTTAGTAGGTGATTTTCCATTGTGTGTAGTGCAGTTAGTGTGTGTGTGATGTTTTACCTCCAGTGTTTGTTGTAGCATGATACGTCTCACAATCCACGAAGAAGCTGCCCTGTTTCACTGCCCCGAGCTGCTCCAGTCTCTTATGCAGCTGCTCCACCGTCTGCTGGACACTCTTCCCCTCCACCACCGGCACCTGACACACACTGATATATATATATATATATATATATATATACACACACACACACACACACACAGGAAGAAAGAAAATTTTTAAATGTATAATTTAAGTAATAATATAAGTAATGAAGAAGCTGCTGTTGTTTTAGAAATGAACAGAATGACAGCTGAAATGTTCCCACTGCGCGCACACGCACGCGCGCACACACACACACAGTAAGATGATTAACACACAAGGACCATCATCACGTAAACACTGTTCATATAACCGCAAATCTTTAATGCAGAGACTTTCATACAAATGCAAAAAAAGAAGTAAAATTAAAATTAAAAAGTAAAATTGATACGTAAAACATTATTCTTACCATGTAACTCCCATTTTATAAAACAACTGAAAATATATTCAAAATATTTCTCGCTGGCCCAAAAAAGAGAAACTGCTGCATAAATTTACTTCCGGGGTCCTACAACTGCTTCCGGTTTACTCAACACAACTAACGCGAAAGGTAAATAAAAAGAAACGATTTTGTGAATATTTATGTGGGATATTTTCGTTAATAATATTTCAGTGAAGTGTCTGAGTTTGATGTCTACAGATGTAAGAACTATGACAAATGTAAACAGAAACAGCGCGCGCGTGTGTGTATGTATGTATGTATGTAGGCGTGCGTGCGTGCACGAGTGAGGCGATCTGCGCATGTGCGTTCGCCATTTGCTCTGAAGTGAAAACCCACGTGTTTGTGTTGGGACGGTAAAAGCACTCCGCGCTGTGTTTACTGTGTGTTTTTGGGAGGATTTTGAAGCAGTTCGCGGTGTGGACGGTGAGGTTTAACGGTGATGCCGAAGGTGAAGCGGGGTAAAGCGGAGCGGACCCCGGGCCCTGTGCCTGTCCCTCTGGCAGATCAGATCCTGCAGGGAGACACAGCTCTCCGCTCCACACACAGAGAGAAGAAGCGCAGAGATGAAGCTCAGGAGGAGGAGGAGGAGGAGTATGTGGATGAGAAATTGTCCCGCAAAATCCTGCAGCAGGCCCGCATTCAGCAGGAGGAGCTGCAGGGGGAGTACGGCCTGAGTCCCGAGGTGGACAACAACAAGAAGAAGAATAAAAAACAGCCTTCTGCACTGCTGGGTCAGACACACACACACACACACACACACACACACACACACACAGAGCACACTGCGGGTTAATTAAACACACACTCATTAACCAACAGAAGAGGCACCACTAGGTGTCAAAGTAGACAGATTAAAATCGTTTTCTGTAAGGAGACGTTTATGTAACATGTATGGAAGGAGTCTCCAGTGTCAGTGCTGTGTAACAGTCAGAGGTAAAGCTGGAACTTGAAGTTTTCCCACATCTTCGGGACAGAGGAGTTTACACTTCTTTGTGGTTTCTCACTAACATGTGTATCAAGTATTTTTTATTTTTTATTAACTTTAAAACAGAGACTGCTGAAGAAATGACTGTTTATAGCCGTGATAACTCTGTAGCTATTTATACATCGCTGAAGAAATCATATTCTGGTGTCTGTGGTTAATGCGAGTGTTTGTGCCTCGGCAGGTCCGAGCAGTAAGGATGCCGAGTCGGACGAGGAATGGCCCGATCTGGGAGCGGAGCAGGGAGAAGGTGGTACAGATGTGGACATTGATCCGGAGGATGAAAAGGCCATCCAGATGTTCATGAACAAGAACCCACCTGTCAGGTAAACGCTCGGCTCTGAGGAGTGCAGGTCAGGGGATTACAGAGACAAGCGGACATGTTCAGCTAAGCTGCCTTCACACTGTACGATTTTCGGCCTGATTTTGCTCTTGCGCACAGTTGCACGTCGTAACAGGATTCTTTGGTCTTGAGATGAGATCGACCGTTTTTAGAAGGTAAGCTGTGGCGCTCACTGGCCACCGGTTTAGCGTCACTGCTCCGGTAGTGCTCGACAACATAGTTTTCTCTGTGTGAGAAATTCCTGATTAGAGTGTGAGCTTAGCTGCTGCTACGTTTTCTAAAATCCACCAATAGGACGACAGCAAACTCACAGCTACAGATACGGTAGCGGCAATGGAGAACCGTAAACGAAACATGCTAATGGACAGAAAACATCTCCTCAAGCTCACTGTGAAGTGTGTGTGTGTGTGTGTTTATGCGAACCCGTTTTCACCAGCGGATTTCCACATGATTGATGATGTAAACAAGACGTAGTGATTCTCTTTAATCACAGGTCTATCGCTAGAGGATCTTCATCGTATAATCTGACATGAAGATCATGCGCTATCACACAGTCTGTTTACGGGATCCACAGTGTGATGAGTAATAATCTAAAGAGAGCGCTGAAATCACACGGTGTAAAGCGGCAGTAGGGATGGACATGACCGTTCTGTGGGTAATAATGATAAACATCGGAATTTGTTTATTGAATCTGTGACATCTGACCAAAAGCAGTGAGAGGGCTCTGAAATGTAATCCAAAGTCTGAAATAAAGAAACTAACTACATCCACTACTCCAACAGCTTAGTAACTGCAGTTAGATCTACAATATAAGCTTTTGTGTGTGTGTGTGAGACAGGCGTACTTTAGCTGACATCATCATGGAGAAGATCACAGAGAAGCAGACGGAGGTGGGTACGGTGATGTCGGAGGTTTCGGGGCGGCCCATGCCTCAGCTCGACCCCCGGGTTATAGAGGTGTACAGAGGAGTCAGTAAGGTGAGGACACTCTCACACCAAGCCCACAACAATGCACACCTGTATAATGAAAAGATGGGGTAGATGGCTGTAGTGATATTCTCCATGACTGCACTGACATTCACACACATGCATAAAACTTTTGCATATTAATGGATTGCTGCTGATGAAAGACGTGATTGGCTGCAGTCGTGCCGTGGCTGTTTGTCTGTCGCTGATTGATGAATCATTTCACTGAAGTGTGGTGTAATCATGGGGTTCTGTGCTGACTGTGCGGTTCTTCCTCAGGTTCTGTGTAAGTACCGCAGTGGGAAACTGCCCAAAGCGTTTAAGATCATTCCAGCACTGTCCAACTGGGAGCAGGTCCTCTACCTCACCGAGCCCGAGACATGGAGCGCCGCGGCGATGTACCAGGCCACACGGTACGACACACATACACACACAGTTCTGTGAAAAAATAAGTACACCCCATGGAAATTGTTGGCTTTTTTGACATATTTGGATGAGCGACCGGCGCCTATTAATAAAGTTGATGTAGTTGAACAAACCCACAAGGAAAATGAGCTTTTTTAAATCATTTATTCAGCAGAAATATCAATAGATGTGATATTCTTCTGTGAAAAAAAGTAAGTACACCTTTGGCCTTAGAAGCTAGTATTGCCCCCTTTAGCAGAAATAACTGCTTGTAGGCATTTTGTATAATTGTCCACCAGGCTTGCTGGAATTTTTGGCCACTCTTCCATGCAATATTCTTTCAGCTGCAAGATGTTTGAAGGTTTTCGTACATGTTCTGCCCGTTTCACATCCCCCAACAACATCTCAATGGGATTCAAATCCGGGCTTTGTCTCGGCCGTTCCATAACCCTTCATTTCTTCTTTCTGAGCCATTCCTCTGTGGATTTGCTCGTGTTATTAGGATCATCATCCTGTTGAAAGATCCACTTTCAGTTCAACTTCAACTTTCTGACAGATGGCATCACGTTATCTTCAAGCACTCTTTGATATGATGCAGAATTCATAGTTGAATACAAGATGTCCAGTCCCTGAGGCAGTGAAGC
>JANDJT010000114.1:421629-435731 GCA_024331685.1 Stegophilus panzeri
TATGTATATATATAAAAAACGTGTGTGTTTGTTTTAAATGTTAATGTTTATTGTGGGTGTTAAACCGCACGCTTGGCTCATATCCTTCACATTTTGTATGTTGTTGCACAATGTTTGAATTTCCCATTTGACCTCTGCATGCTTGATTACCGCTGCTTTCACAATGTCACTGTCCGTGTCTGAGTGAAACCAAAGTTTTAGATATAAATTACTGCTGAAATAATACACTGATCTTTAAAAAAAAAAATAAATGTTTAATTCTTTTTATTGTTTTAACTTCACATGACACAAGTGATTAATTTGCTCTCTTTCCTCAAAGCCTTGTTTTATATCAGGATAACAGTTTAAGATATTATTTATTTAATTTGTTATAAATTAGTATTAAGAGTGAAACAGAATGCTCTTATAGTCAGTCTCCTCTCCAGTGGACCTCAGCTGAGTGAATCTCTCAGTATATTGTATACCTGATTACCACAGACAGAAGTAGGTCATTGTTAGCTTTGATCTTTGGCTGCTCAACAAACTTCAGTTATCAGACTTTATTATTTGAGCCATAAAACTAATCATAAAGCCCGGCTGTTAACTACTAAATGAAAAGATGACAACGAAAGACGTTAGTTGTTTGTGTGAGTTTTTATTGACCCACTGATCCAGTATCGGTTTTTAAAAGGTCACTTTGGCGAACACGGTGTGACGCAGGTTTGACCCTACGACGTTGCAGGGTTTGTTTAAGACGTACAGATTGACTCTTAAGGGAACATAAGCATCAAAAATACACATCACATTCTTGGCTTGTTGGCCATTTTCCAGTTTGAGACGAGCAGTATTGCATTATAACATTCTTCCTGCAGTTTCTCACATGAAATGACCGTGAAATGGTATAAACACAAGACCAATCGGACATTGTGAATTGTCATGAAAATAAAATGACTATTAAAAATAAAATAAAATTCAAGAAATAATGAAAGTTTTTACATTAGTGAAAGTTGGACAGAAGCAACAAAATGCACCTGTCTTCATTTCTTCTTGATCTCAAACGGTTGGACAATAGCAGGTTTTTCATAAAATACAATTACAAATAAATTTAAAAAAAAGACAGTGTTTTCACTTAAAGGCCTCGGTGAGCGAGTACTGCTTACAAAACTGTTTTTACGAACTTCTCACAGTCCGTTTACATCTGCTAATCCTTATCACAAAGTAAATTCATAAAGCAATAAATAGCCGTGTCTGGTCTGGTGTTTCAGCCGAGAAGGACCGATAACCGTCCGTATTAAAGGTTAATCATTTACAAGGTTAACAGACTTTGTTGTGTGTTTTTTTTTTTTTAAAACATCTTATCACTAATGGACTCTGAGCTGCAGACGTTATGAGTTTGCAGATGATAAACCAAAAGGTTTCCTTTAGATCTCTTCTGGTCCTCATTTCTCTGTAGTCTGATTATTACCCCTTAAATGTGTTTTTAAACATTTACTTTCAGCATCTTTGGATCTTTTGGTTAATTTTCAAGCTTAAGTATCACAAAACAAGGTCCTGGTCTGACATATAGAGAGGCTGCAGCCTCACGAAGTCAAAACTGTATTTAAGAAATGCTGTTTAAAAGGAGAATCGCCTCTCTAAGAACAGCTGCTTGGCACATTTTGCTTTGCTCTACTGACCAATACTATTCCCTTTCTACCCCCATTTTGGCTCCACTAATAAAACTAATGGACTTATGCCGACGTGACGGCCACGTCTTAAATAAGTTTAATATCTAGTTTCGGCTAGCTCTATTTCCACCACCATTAAAGGCTAACTTGTACACCTGGGTCACGTTTTCAGTCTGTGATGGAGAACGTGCCTTCTCGAGTCGGTATGTGGATGCTTGGCTAAGTCTGTTAGTCGTCCGTCCCTGTTCCAGGACTGCAGTCTCCACAACGATTCCTTTCCCATGCAGAATCAGAACACGTCCTGAAATGGACCTGTCGGGTTTGAAGGAGTTTTGGTGTTTGTATCGAGAGTTTCAGCTAACGTGGGTGCCATTACAGGCAGACTTGTAGACCTTTTCACAGTCCGTGATGGAGAACATGCTTTCTACCATCTTGTCTGTATCCCATAAGTCCTGCCTGCTTTCCTTCAGGTCCAGTAGATTGTCGGCCGAAACACTGCCGCGCATCGAGCCGCCCCTTGCTGGACGATCCACCTTCATTGCAGGTTCACAGCGATCAGGCAGGTCTAATCGATCAAAGGATTCTGACGAAAGGATGCTGTCCTCGCTGATGGCCATGCTGGGACGAGATCTGACGCCCCCAGGTGGAAGGGATGCTTCTATCTCGTCCAGCGAGCCGAATTCCCTGAATTCTTGCAAAACACTGGAGGAAAATTTTCCGTTGCGTTTAAGGATTCCTCTACGCCTCGGTGGCATCGTAGCGCACAGCTCAAGTTGTGGTGTTTGGGTGGAATCGCTGCTTTCAGTGGACGAGGAGTAATAACCCGATTCCCTCTCTACTGGCTTCTTCAGGATTCCCTTGCGAGGGGGAGGAGCTTGAGGAGGAGGCGGAGGCTCGGCTACAGGTGGCGCTACTATCACGTTCGCCATTTTTTCCTCCAAAGGTGGAACCTGTGGTTCACCGCATGGCTTCTGTTTCAAGCTGCCACGTTTTTTCAGGATGCCTTTAAATGACCTGGGTGCAGTATTCTCTTGCATGCTCTGAGAGACGTTGTTTTCTTTACGCGACCTGCGAATCGAGCGCTGACGAGTGATAGGCGCGTCTCCTGTCACTCCCCCTCCTGGACGCAGAAGGCAGCGCATTTTCGAGCCGCTGTGCAGCAGAGGTCGAGAAGTTCTTCTAAACCAATCAGTGATTCGGGCTGAGTTGCTCATTTGTGATGACGAGGTGGTGGTGGTGGTTGTTGTTCCTGCTGTCTCATTCTCAGCCAGAAGAGGACACTGGTAGCCCCAATTAAGCCACCAGTGACCAGCAATTTCTTCTAGAGTCGCCCTGCGATCAGGGTTTACCATCAGCATCCAGCGGATCAAACCACATGCATCTGGACGGAGGGGGAGGAGATTCTGTGTAAATTCTTTACCAAAGCTATTTACATCACGCCAGATAACTTACAACACAAACTTAGTACTTTTATATCAGAGCAGCATTACGTTAATATAGTACCCACACATCGTAACACTAGATCATACACTGTATATTTTGGCTTTAGACTTTCTGGTGTTTTACTGGATTTTGCATCAGTATTTGTACAAATCCTAAACGGTGGCTTTTCTATTCCACTGATTTGTTGAAGAAAGATACACCATGAGTAAATAACTTTCTACATAACATGCACTTCCTGTTACCTGATGGCTTGGTGGGTTTGCGGTAGTTTCCGGTGCTGATCTGTCGCACCAGCGTCCTGTAGTCGTGGCCGTCGAACGGCATGGCTTCATGCACCAAAGCGTACAGGAGGACGCCAAGAGACCAGCTGTCCACCTCTGGCCCTTTATACGGCCGTCCGTTAACGATCTCAGGAGAGGCGTACAGCGGGCTGCCACAATACGTCTGCAGGTACTCGTCTCTCCGGTACAGGTTCGACAGGCCGAAATCGGCAATCTGAAAACGCAAACGCTTTATTAACGACACTTTCTTACGTCATTTCACATCACTTCAGTCAGATTTGTGTTCCCATGGTAACCAACAGGTAGCGTATGGCACTCGCTAGCCTGACGCTACTTTTCTGCCCATGAGTACAAAGCCATGCTGAGAGAGCGATGGTGAACATAAACTTCACGTGCAAAGCATACTAAAGTGTTGACGTCTGGTGAAACCGAATCCTAAACGAGATGCACCCATCGTTTATTTACGGCCAAAATGCTGACCAGCGAAAACAGAAAACTATGATTTTCCAACACAAGCCCGATAAATATCAAAAACTACAGTGCAGGTGAAACTGAAGGGTGTGTGTGTGTGTGTTCAGTTCACAGATGCAGAACATCTCACTGCATATACACACAAAGGGTGTGAGCTTTATCGGTGCGTTTATTCTCACACACAGAGCAGGTGTTGAGCGTCTCACCTTCACGTCTCCGTTTGCGTCCAGCAGGATGTTTTCCAGTTTCAGGTCGCGGTGCACGATGCCGTTCTGCAAGAGAGGAGCGTAAAAATGTAGCGTTAAATCAAACCGCTCATAAAACAGAAAGACTACAGCTACAAAAAATCCCTCAAAAACCATCAAAGCTCAATAAAAAGCCTACTTTCAATTTTATTATTTACATCTCGAGTGTGAGAAATGGGCTGTAGAAATAAAACGAGTTTCTTTTTGTGCTTTTTATCATTCTTCCTTTTCTTCTTTGATGCGTACCGTCTCTTATCCTGCTAGGCTTTTTTGTTCCATTTTATGTCGTTTTAGTCCTTTTTAAATTATACCATGAGATTTTTACACGATGTGTAATTACATTAAGAGATTTCATAATAATAATCGCTCATATTGTGCTTTCAATGTATCTGTTGTAGTTATTGTCATTTCTTTATCTGAGATTTCTGGAGTCTGGTTCCCGACTCTTATTGATGTATATACGTACGGATTTATTCGTGCGGCTGCAGATTTGTTGTCGGCTCAGCAGAAAACTGACCGGTTCAGTCTGCTTGTCTTGTTCCACCAATCTCTAAATAAGGTCATAAAAAACCCCAGTGTGTGGAATGTGAGCTATGCCGCCCTGTTGTGTTTCTCGGCAGGAGGGAATACCTTCAGCTCACGGATTCCCAGAAACCAGAGATCGTTACGGGGAAAACAGAAGGAAGGAAAATGTAGACCATAAAAAGTGGGCGGGGGGACAAAAAATGGAAAAGAAAAAAAAAAAAAAAAAAAAAAAAACAACAATAGTAAAAAGGAAGAAAAATTCAGAAGAGCACTTTGCAATTTCACAAACTGCTTCCGTTTGGGATGAGACAGAAAATTAGTTCCTTTTTTAGATACAGAATTGCTCAGAGTGCTCCCGATTACATCTCGGCTCATTTATTCACTTCGCATAGATTTTATAAAACGGAGTCACTTCATTGACCGATTTGGTTTTTCTGATATAACAGATGTCACCTGATGTGGGCATTAAACACTACATTTATAGGAATTCATTTTTACTCTTCATATTTATTAAAATAATTAAATCATGTTAAAATGGCCTACAAGTTTCAGGGTTAGATTTTAATTTAACGTGACGTTGAGGTTTCAGTGTTGTTACGGGGTGGAGCTTCATATCGCGTGCTGTTATATAACAACATTGCTGGCATTTGTTTCGGTCTCATTTCTGTTGCTTCATTGCTCCTGTTTAGTGTCTGTGTGGTTATATAAGGCAGAGATGTGTGTGTGTGTTCAACAGTCAAACAATGCAGTATGGGTGTGGGCTGAAGGCTTTATAAGATCCTACAGTACTCAGTTATTTGTGTGTGTTTAGTCTATATAATTGACAGCATTTTTTTTTGTTGTTGGTTGCCATGATTTCAGTGGTACAGCCAGACTAGTGTGATTCAGCCACACACACTGGACGAAAAACCAGACGTCTTGTCTAAAATGTAAAAATATTCTGAGGGAAGCGTTGTGTGTATAAATTGTGTATGGGGTCAGGAAGAGTCTAGACGTGAGGCGCAGACGTCGGGCAGGATGTTTACCCTATGGCAGTAGTGCACAGCTGAGACGATCTGTCTGAAGACGTGTCTGGCCTCTCGCTCAGAGATCTGCCTCCCACTGATGTAGTCGAATAAATCTCCTCTACTGGCATACTCCATCACAATCACGATCTTATCCTTATTCTCAAACACTACACACACACACACACACACACACACACACACACACACATTAATATCTGTACTTGAAAAAATAATTCTTTATATTATACACACACACACACACACAAAGACGAATGACATGATCGTTTAGTGTAATTGGGTCGTTACTGAATAAAAGACTAATTCAGTCTCCCGACGTTATAACGTACACAGACTCTGTACTGTTGAACACCTCGTTTCACACCGGTGTTTCTCCTGGGTTTAGCTGCTGCAGTCACACCGGTGAGAACAGCGTTCACTTCATCAGGGGAATTTTATTTACTGTGTGGAATGAGAACTGTAGGTTTGCCCCAGACCTACCCTCGTATATGGTGATGATGTAGGGGTGATTGAGGGACGACATGATCTCGATCTCTCTCCTGATGTGCGTCAGGTCCTGTTCATCTTTAATATTTTCTTTCCTGATAGATTTGATGGCCACCTGCAACACAACACACAGCGTGTTGTACATCATAGGAGTCCATTAGCTGGAGCAGGACTCAGAAATGTAAACCCCAGCACATAGACATGTGTAAATATAACCCTGAACTGTGGAGTGTAAGGACACCACACTTAAAACAGCTATTCATTAAAAACACCTCAATAAATAAATATTCTCTTTACCCAGTAGGAGTAGTAATAATGATAAACAGTGTAATTTAATAGTTAAACAGCTCCTACATTAATAAATCTGATGCAGGACACAAATCTTCCAGATCAAAAAAAGAAAAAATGTTCAAAACTGATTTGTTCAACAGCTTAAATTTTCCCTGTTCTCCTTTCCACACTTTTCCCTCAAACATGCTGTCCTTCACTGGGGTGTGTGTGTGTGTGTGTGTGTGTGTGTGTGTGTGAGCAAATGCTTGAGATTCCATGGGCCTGTATACATCAGGGACCTCCAGGGCAGGAGAGACAGAGGGTGAGCAACAGATGTCAGAGGCCACACACACACACACACACACACACACACACACACACACACACACACACACACACGATGTTTATCTGAAGCTGTTTGTTTCTGTCCAGATTTCCCCACAGTGCAGTGAGGACTGGAAATCTGCAGGAAGGGAGTGTGAGTGATTATGTGGAAATCTGGAGTGGTTCGAGACGAGTCTGGGCAGGTTTTTAATCTCTCGGTGGATTTCTGGAGCGTCTATCAGGAAATAACTGAGGGCAGTTTGGAGGAGTTAAATATAGCCGCGTTCACCGGGCCGCTGTGAGACACACGCCTGGCATTTCCTCCTCAGGCTATTAAACCCTGCTGTTTTTAACCGCCTGTGTTTCTCTGACCGCTATTTCCAGAGAAGTATGAGGCAGATATGTGGAGGGTAAATACTGCAGGTCTGAGATATCTCTCTCTCGGTCTCTATTTCTCTCAGACCAGTTCACTGGAAAAACTCAGGGAAACTATTCACGTCTCAACACGTCCTGAATAGAACACGTTTGAACAACAGCACAGTCTCTGTCTCACTCTCTGTCTGTCTCACTCTCTCTACTGCTCCATAGTCATCCTCTTTTCACTCAGTCTTTTATCTTAACCTTTCTCCCTTTTTCCCTTTGTCCTCTTTCCTTTGCCCCTGCTACCTGTCTCGCTCTCTACCTGTCTCGCTCTCTTTCTGTAGTACACTATGAATCAGCACTGTGTGTGTGTGTGAGAGAGATTAAAACAGATTAAGACAGTGAAGTGGAGATAAGCAGCTACACACTGATATGAAAGAGGAAGTGATTTAGGGGAAAACCCCAAAATCTTTTTTCTTTATATGTTGTCTGGGATTTTATTTTTTCCCCCAGATACCTATCAGAGTTTGCATTTTTCCTCCCTTGGTCCCATTATCGCTTTCTGAACCCCCGTCCAGTGAAAGCTGGTGATCTCATGTCTTTTGAGTGAAATTACAGGTTACAGCTTTACACAGAGCCGTAGCAGGAATAGGTTTCACTTCCTGGTCGTGTTTCCTGAGAGTCTGAGACATCATTCAGCTGGAGGCCATCTCTGATCCAGTGTCACACAGAAGAAGGAAGTGGAATTTATAAATCTCAGAAATCTATCACGTCTATAACAGAATACAACGTAGTGATAAAATCTGATGTTGGCTTTTCAGAGGAGGACCTGAGCCGTACTGCCTTTTGATTGGTCCACCATGACGGAACTGTAGAAGAACCCAAAACACTAGAACCCACAGAGCCATTATTATATTGCCCATAATGCACTGTGAGTGGGTTTAATACTGTATTGTGTGTTTGTTGAATATAGTGATGGCTGATTACGGACACTGCTGAACTTCCTGTCTGTGTTTACCAACAGCACGATGACACGCGAGCAGATCACACACTTCCATTCACAGAAATAACACGAGAGGAGGAAGGACCGGGACTTTTAGCCTCGTTTCTTCATCAGAAGAGCGTCTGGAGCTGAGCTGCTTTAACTAGAGGACAGTTAAAGGACTGAGTGTCTAAGAAAAACTGAGCGCCCGCCCGCCCACACACACACACACACACACACACACACACACTCTCTCTCTACTGAAAACGTCCACAGCAATGTGCCTTCATGATTAGAAGGGAAAAACATTTTTCTGAATCGAATTCTTAATTTAAGATGAACATTTAACTTAACGCTAGCGCTGTAATCCTCAGAGTTAAAACACAGGATTAACTTCAGTGTGACGGTCAGGAGAAACTTTAGAAAGGACACACTTATCTACACCACGTCTCACACACACAGTTTACCCTGATACTAACACTGTTTACTGTGTGTGTGTGTGTGTGTGTGTGTGTAAAGCAGTCAGCTGATTCAACGTGATCAATGTTTTGAGTCCAAAATGCACTGAAAAGATGTTTATCATTTTAAACTTTTTAGTAAATCCTGCACTGGGATAAAACACTGAAATCTCCAGTTTCACCCAGTCACGATCAGTCTCTCTCTCTCTCTCTCTCACACACACACACACACACACACACACACACACACTTGGAACGTTTAAAACGTTAAACTCTCACGTGACTACTTCACTTAGTGCATTAATAACGTCTCTATCAGGAAACTGTCCTAGTCACAGCACAGCTGAGGTTTAGGACACACGGTGTTACTGCACACTTTGGGTGCCAATACTTATACTGTCTGTGCTGTGAGGTGGAAATTACAGGTAGATTTTTATCGTTTTATAACGCGGTAATATTCAAAACAACACACATCCGAACTCGAAAGAAATATGAAGTCCTTCTGTAGTTTCCTACAAACTGTTCAGGGTTTTTCTCCAGCTGTTTGTTGCATGTGGTTTTGTTTGAAAAGTGTGTGTTAGAAAGGTTCTACATAGGTTTCTTTATTCATCCGAGGCACTTGATCAGCTGTGTTGCTCTCTGTAAGCTTACATGTGTTTATTTCTCCAGTAGGAATAAACGTCACGGAGAGGATGACATGCAGCGATTACAAGGAAGTGAAAGTCTCACCAGAAAACACACACAATAATATAACACACTGCGTGCAGGAAACTTATCACTCTGTGTGTGTGTGTGTGTGTGTGTGTGTATTAATCACTTGGGTGATTTTGAAATGTCTTGTGATTCAAGGTGAGTTGTTGTGATGATGAAAACTCGGTCTGAAATCTTGTGGCTTTGAACAAAATAATGACAAACTGGGTTTAATAATAATAATAATAATAATAATAATCATAATCATAAATGTATTATTATAGTTCAGATTAATTAATAATACTATAAATAATCATGATAAACATTAAAGTGTTGAGTCACTGAACCTCAGTCCTGTCTTTTACACCACAACACAATTAAAGTGGATTAATGAAGAATTATTTTTGTAATGTTTTATATTTAACACACTTATAGAGGCTGTAGCGACAGAAACATTCTATTATACCTTATATATATATACATATATATAGTGCGTGTGTGTGTATTACAGCTGTGTTCCCTTGGGTTACTGAAAGCCCTTTCTCTGAGAGGATGATGAGGAGGAGGAGTAAAACCTGTTCTGTGTTTTGTTTGTGAGCAGGTGAGTGGGCCTGTTTTCTGTGTTTTTCTTCTCAGTGTGACTCACATCATGCTTGACTTATGAACACAATGAGATGTGCTCTGTGTGTGTGTATGTGTGTGTGTGTGTGTGTGTGTGTGTGAGAGAGAGAGAGAGACATGGGAATGAAAGGTAACCAAAAATTGTACACACACACACAAAAAGAACCAACAGGGTACTAACTTTAACAGTACACTCTGGAGCAGTACCCTCAGGTGAACATCTTTAACCTTGAAGTGTGACCATAGTGCACCTTTAAGACTCAGAAATAAAAAAGGTACTAAACTGCACTTTTCCTGGATGGGTACCATCAAAGGCACATGTTTTGCACTCTTGGTGTGTATCTTGTACCTGGGAAGGTGTGTGTTGTGTTGTGTAGCGTTAATTAGCTTGTACAAGTACATTAGTGGAAAAGGTTTCCAAGTGAGAGATAATACACACTGAAGACAGAAAAGACTGTCCCTTAATGGTACTTAGCACTCCAGCAAGGAGACGACAACAGTACCGTTTGGTACCTTTATTTCTGAGCGTGTAAAAGGGAATTAAAAGGTGTAAGAGTGGTCTCTAGGTAAAAGCTGCACACTACAGGAGGGTTATTGTGGAGATATGTATGTAAACACGATTACAAACAGAGTTTAAGCACAAAAACCAGGCGTGTCTTTAGATCAGAGCAAACTGCTTTCATCGTGTAAATCTTCTCTATAAATAAAACCTACATTAAAGTTTGTTTTGGTTTAGAGAGTGTTGATGCTCACCAGTTTTCCGGTTCTGTCCACCGCTTTCTTCACTTTGCCGTAAGTCCCTTTGCCCAGAGTCTCCAGGAAGTCGTACCTGTGCTTCAGGTTGTGTTTGTGATGATGCCGCTTGACCGCGTGCCGTTTTCCTGGAGAGGGGCACTTCCGGTCGGCATGATGACCCTCCGGCACAGTGTCCATTCCGCGTCCGAACCGCGTCACCTCCATGTTCACCTGATCACGACTCAGCTCAGGTAAGACTAACTCATCCAGTGCACTTCACTCACTAGCCCGCTGCTCATATTCACACACGGGCGGGGCTTCAGCAAGAAGATAGGGGCGGGTCTTGGCGTGTGGGCGGGGTTTTGACAGCGGAGGGGTTTTCTTTCCTCTTTAAAAAGAAGTCAAATATACATTCAGATTTAAGAATACGTTTAAGAACGCACGCGCATGTGAATATAATATTTTATACACAGATTAAGTACATTAAGACTCGCTAATAAATATCCAGGGTTTTCAGCCGCATATTTTATAAACTAGAATCAAATTCAACTGCGAATGTGACACTGAGGTGAAAAGATATTATTATTTACCAGAAGTGGAGAAGCATATCTTCGCTGTAAACAAATTACACTGATATTAATCATACATAATCCCCAAAGCGCATTCTTCAGACACATGAGACGCCTGTAGGGCGTAGAGGACATTCTCACACCCTCTCACACACACACACACACACACACGCACACAACCACCCTGAACAACAAAACACTAAGAGAAACACGCAGACAGAAAAATATCCACAATGTTATAATGTTATATTTAAGTGGGTATGGTGTAATTCCCTCATGAATAATCAATAGACGTGACTAAGTAAAGAAACCCCGATGTATCCCCCCCCACACACACACATTTTAAACAGAAACTGACAGATAAAAAGACGGAGAAAAATCCAAAAATTGGGATATTTTAATGATGAGTAGCCTAAGGAGGTGAGTGTCTACGTCATCGCTGATGCCGGAAGTCCACTGAGTCCGCTTTATACTGTAACTGAAATCCAGAAAATATAAAAATGACTGATTTAAATAATCCTGAATTAAGTAACTAATCAATACATGATTAGATATCAAGGGTTTCGATATCTTCTCTAAACTACACATCCCGTAGGCGGGAGCTGATTTGTGTGGACCGATCACGTGCCACCGCCTCATCCGGGTATTTTGACGGTTTGAATAATCGCTAGTTAGCTATTAGCGATTTTTTTTTTTTTTTTTACAAACGTAATGGAAAGTTTCGGTTTCATTGTAGGTATCAGCTAGTTTTAGTCTCTCTCTCATACACACACACACCAGCTAGCATGCTAGTCACTAATGATTAGCGAGATGCTAACGCTATCCAGTGGTAAGTGTAGTCTCTCCCCCCACACGCACACGTCGTGAATGGACTACATTTTATAAACTTGTACGAGATACAAAACTTTTAAAACTGAAATAACTAATGAAACTGTTTTTTAACGGTGTTTTTTTTTTATTAAAATGTTACTTCATTCAGGACTGAAAGCGCCTCTGAGTGATGTGTTTGTAGAGAAAAGAATAAAAGTCAGTGCTGTATGTGCTTCTGTTCTAACGGCCTGCTGCAGTTACAGCGCCTCGCCGCCAGGCGGAGACAATACACAAAAAGTGTGAGGCGTGCCGGTTGAGTAAATGTAGAAAGTCCCTTTTAAATCTCCCAGTTCTTTCTGTAAATCCGCGACAGCCCACGGGCTTGTATTGTACATCTTTAAAACTTAATCGATAACTGATGAGATTTTCATTTTCAAAATGTCGGAAAACTGAAATAATTAACAATAAAACAACGCCACGTTTTAACGTATCCAGGGCGGGACACTTGTTGTTGTGACTACGTATCCCAGAATGCACCGGAGCAGGGCGAGCCTTCAAAAACACCCCTTTTTGGGCAGCGCGGCTCTCCGGCTGCACAATCCTGCACCAAGTTTATACTCGGTAAAGACAGCACGGTATAACCGCCACGGAGAGACTTTAACACGGAATAACTCTGGGATAACTGCCGCCTGCAGCTGCTGTGACAGGACAAACAGCTCGTTGTTTTAAAGTGCACCCCGGAAGTGAGGGTTTATTCGCTAGCAGCAGCCCGCAGTGGGAGTCGGCGCTGTGAGCTGATGGCTGGTTAAAACGGGACAGAGGTTTTTTAAAGCGGGTTAAAATGTCCGGGATTGGAGAGGGATATCTGCACAGGCTTGTCTGAGTGATGGCTTGATGTTGTCCGGGTTAGCTTGCTGGCTAAAAAAAAAAAAAAAAAAAAAAAGTTGTCTGTGACAAGTGAGCTAGCATTTGGCTAATTAAAGTTAGCGCGAGAGGCTGGCTAGCTGACTGTGTGTTTTTGTTTGGGATTTTTTCTTCATCGACCTGTCTGTGCATTTCGCTCACAGATGAAGAAGAAGCATCTGTGAAGAGATCTGGTAATCCGGACGTTCATCTGGGTGGTGGTGGTGTTTGTTTTGTTTTGTTGGACTGAATCTGGAGGAGGAGGAGGAGGTGGTGAAGGAGGGGGCGAATACTTTTCCTCCTTCACTTTATACACAGGAGTCATTCTTTCAGACTTTAATGCATGAGATTTATATAAAAACATTGCATTAAACAGCTCTCAGAGTCGAGTGAGTGTAAAGCAAATGTCAGTGCTGAGATGAAGATGATTATGAAATGAGTTTTATTTTTTTGCACTCTTAAACAAGAAAAAAAAAAAAACACCGGGCGTTTTTTTCTTCCTCATTTCTGATCCACAACCTGCAGGAGATGCATGTGTGAGGAGAGAGAGAGAGCTGGGTTTTACATCTGTCACTTCAGCACCTTCATCATCATCATCATCATCATCAGAGTGTGTGTGTGTGTGTGAGAGAGAGCGAGAGATGATGGAGGGAGGAAACGTGCAGAAGACGAGTCCTTTACCCCGAGAGCTCACTCGTGTCTTCAGCAGCTACAACAAAAACTCTGCGCTGCTGAAGAAGAACCTGAAGGAGACGAGCAGCTTCTTCAGAGAGATGAGACAGAACTACAGCAACGTGTGTACGCCTGGGGACCTGGAGCAGGGTGAGACACTGCAGTGCTCTGATTGGTCAGGAGGTGTTGATTAGTTTTCTCTAACAGCAGCTCCTCTGACAGTAGCGCAGCTTCAACCTTCTAATACGTTATCGTTTCTATAGTAACAGCTTGTTCACATTTTCTGTAAGGAGAAACGTGTTTATGTAACGTGTATGGAAGGAGTCTCCAGTGTCAGTGCTGTGTAACAGTCAGAGGTAAAGCTGGAACTCATCACAGAGGAGATTACACTTCTTTACTGTTTCTCACTAACACACGCAACAAGCTGTGATTTTCTTCTTATTAACTTGAAGAGAGAGGGGGGGAATAGAGAGAGAGAGAGAGGGAAGAGAGAGAGAGAGAGAAAGAATAGAGAGAGAGAGGGAATAGAGAGAGAGAGAAAGAATAGAGAGAGAGAGAGGGAATAGAGAGAGAGAGGGAAGAGAGA
>JANDJT010000114.1:476377-486377 GCA_024331685.1 Stegophilus panzeri
TCTCTCTCTCTCTCTCTCTCTCTCTCTCTCTCTCTCTCTCTCTCTCCCCCTCCTCTCTCTCTCTCTCTCTCTCTCTCTCTCTCTCCCTCATCTCTCTCTCTCCCTCATCTCTCTCTCTCACTCTCTCCTTCACTCTCTCCCTCCCTCCCTCATCTCTCTCTCTCTCTCCCTCTCACTCTCTCTCTCTGTACAGAAATTAGCGAGACAGATTGGGTTATTAATGGAATCTGTCGTTTAGTCTCCCACTCCAATGACCATTTTCCAATTTTTGCAATTAGCATCAATCTCCAGAATGGAGGGATAATCAGAACGAGTCTATTCATCTTCACAAGCACAATTAATGATGGACTTAAAAAAAATTTTAAAAAAAGAAAAAGAAAAGAAAAAACTTGGGGCAGAAAAGGAAGGTCTGAAGATACTGAATACTAAATTTCATTGTCCTCTTAATTTTGTCCTCAGGGGATGCACATTTTTACACTTGGCTCTAACTGACACGGTGTAACTGTATTTATTTATTTTATATCAGGATACAGTCACATTTCTTTCATTAATTTATTTATATAATTTATATATATATATATTCATGACAGAATTTCAGATCAGTCAGGTAAAACACTGAGAGGACTTCATCATTTGGTTCCAGCAGCCACGCCCGGTCCTGTGGAGCCTGTAGTGCTCAGACTCACCAACAGGCGGCACTCTCTGTCTACAGCGCTCGTATCAGCATCACTACTGACGATGTGCTTGATAAAAAAAAACTGTTATTTTGTTATTTAAACATTGTGATTAACACAGAAAAATCTCTCTTTTTTGGTCTTTGAAATTACTTCGCAGACTGATTTTAGTTCCTGGAACCTATTTACTTCTGTGGATCAGGTACTAGGAACTTGTCGTGATACAAGAATTATCCAATCTGCCATTTTTATAAAACCTGCAGTCAACCTAAGTGTGTTTTTTTATCAGATCATAAAACAAGAAATTCAGGAAATTTTCAGTGATTCAGATCATTTGACTCACCAATAAGAGTCGACTCGTTCCCATCTGAAACGGCTCACTGCCATTTTTTTTTTTTAATAAATGCCATTTTTTTCTTTTGACCAGTGAAGAATTATTCTTCCTTGCCTGTGACAGAAATGGAAACTGCTGTGTATGTGAGTCGACCCTCAAGCTTCACCTAAAAGAGCCGATTCAAAGAGTCGATTCGCTCGTGAACAACATGTTACTCGTTAAGTTTTCTCAAGTCTCTGACGTTGTAAAGTGATTATTTCGATCGACTCCTCGGACCGATCCTGTGGAGCACGTGGTGCGACGTTTCTTCGGTTCCCCCGCTCAAAACTACTACTAGTTCCTTCCTGCAAATAGTTCCCTTTTACTCTGTGATGCAGAAAAAAATATAACCGCCATTTCATTTGTTCTGGTCATATACGATGACCTCTCATTAAATATGTACAGAAATGAAAAAAAAGAAGCTTGGAAGGAGGTTACAGAGGTCACTGTTGCTTCTGGTGAGTGTTCGAAGCAAATACAGGTAGCTAATATTAGATTACCTATACAGATAGGTAATCTAATCTAATCTAATCTAATCTGATAACGAAGCCGAGAGCGTAACATGTACAGCATATCAAACAGCTGATTTGTGCTAGGCAAGCCACGCCCACATGAGACAAGTTAGTCTGGACGTGACGTTAAAAAGGTTTTGACTCCTACATGACCAGAGATGGAGTACAGAATGTGAACGCGTCCAGTTCTCCTTCTTTCCCTTAGGTTCTCCATATCCGTTTTATTTGTACTGTCGAGTCAGACTAATATTCATTTTTTAAAATAAATCCAAAGGCTTTTTTTTCTCTAAAACTCCAAAAAGTCCATAAAAAACAGCAGCAAAGCTCTCAGAGCAACGGGACGCCGCGTTCCTGCTGAGACGAACGTCCTTATTAGTGATGAAGAGCCGCGTGGATCGACATCGATTCCTCCAGGAAATTACTCCTGAAGAAAAAAAAAACAAACATTGCGTATTGATGGAGTCAGGAGTGAGCAGCTCATTCTTCACAACCTTCTCATCATCTCAGTGTGTACAACATCCACACGACAAACACACGCCAAGAAGAACACGGCCTCGAACCCGAGCAGGGCAGCGGATCAAATCCCACAGCTTGGTGTGTGTGTGTGTGTGTGTGTGTGTGTGTGTGTGACACGAGTTTTCTCTGGTTTATTCAACAGCACACACAGATTCAGCACTTTCCCCGGGTGTGTGTGTGTGCAGGTCATATTTAATTCACGCATGTAAGATTATAATAAATATGCATGGAATATTTATTACAGAAGGTGAGATAAAGTTTAGATGTTACTGATCTTCATCCACAGCAGGGGATTCCTCTGCCACCAGCAGGTCTATTCAGGAGATACTTCAAACAGGAAGGAAGTTACCGAGGAAAGACTATTCCAGATATTAGACCTTGCTGTGACCTTGACCCTGTTTGGATGGATTCCAAAAATCTAATCAAATCTCTCGACCCTTCAACCTGCTCGTTCTCGAGATATCACGATAACGTAAATCTCAGACAACCGGAAAACATGGTTTTAAAAAAAACCATACATCGTTAACCAGACGTCGCTTGGTCTGGATTTCCGCTGGGTAAGAACCCCTGGATCCTGCACTGTGTGAAGAGTTCAGACTGGGAATGATTTCTCAGCACACACCAGGCTCCTTAATCCCAATCGTGCGATCCAACACTAACCCTGTTTCCTGTTAAATCCAGTTCTGTCGCCTTCAGATCTACAGAAAGCTCCGTTTCGTGTACCAGACGTCTGGCTTTTCCAGCTTAGCGAATACTTTTAAGTGTAAGGTC
The DNA here is from genome assembly GCA_024331685.1 of Stegophilus panzeri. NCBI lineage: Eukaryota > Metazoa > Chordata > Actinopteri > Siluriformes > Trichomycteridae > Stegophilus > Stegophilus panzeri. The sequence goes on from JANDJT010000114.1 coordinate 479,224, forward strand.
AGAGTTTTCTATTTGAGACGCGGGTCATGACGACAGTCACAACGACGGCGGAAAGTTTTAAAGAGAGACACGGAGCTCGTCGGTGTGTCTAACGCCGTCGCTAAACATTTTACACGTCGACTCAGAAACCCGACGCACAGCTACAGCGGCTGTCGCTTTTTAACCCTCCAGACGAGCGTAAGATCCGCAGGTAGCGTGTGAACGACGCCGCTGCTTCTCCGCTCGCACGCGAAGTCCTGCATCAATTATAAACCAGACCCGTCGGCTCGTCGTTGGGTTGCGACACACGACCAGAGTGTGGATTCTTCTCCTGTAACAACACAACACTTCCCACGAGACTGCTAAACCAGTGTCAGGAATATTCCTTTGGTTTTCAGTCAGTTACACGTTACACACGTTACACACGTTACACACACGTAGGGAACTGATATAATGAAACGCTCGATATAATAAATCGTGTCGACGTGGAGAAACATTTCCTCAAAGAAACATTTCCAACACTTTGTGGAATCCACGCCTTGAAGACCTGAGGCTGCACTGAGAGCATCAGTGGTGTGATATTTCTAATAAAATGGCCGGTTGAGCGTACAAGTCCACTACAGGGCCGTTTGAGGATCATGAACATCGCTTCAGTGCGGGATTTGAAATTTTTGTGCACTGTGTGCCTCGAAAAGCCCCGAGATCTCATGCGGAGTTGGTCAGAAGGACCTGATGGAACTTGCAGGCTGTAAACGGGAAGAGGAGAAGATTGCGCAGCTCCAGGCGGCTCGGGGAAAAGCAAGTCCTGTCCTGCCTGAGTGCACATTCCTGACGCGAGGACGAGGAGACGGGGGGGTAATTGCTGTCACACAATCTGAGAAAGCGTTACAGACTTGTAACTGTGGAGTTAAGAGTTTCAGCTCTTAAAGGTTTTGGGGGAAATGTGGCGTTTGACTTCATCACGAGGTTTAATTCAGACACGCAGATGCTAAAACTAGAGGCTATAAGCTTATATTATATATATATATTGTGTTAGAAACGTTAGACTCATAAACCCAGTACAGAAAAATAAAGAGGAAACAAAAACATCTGGGCTGATCGAGGAGATTGGACAGAAACAGGAAGTGAGTCGTTTTTTGCCCAAACTTCCTTTAAGTCTGGAAATATTTCTCTTTATTCAATTAAATTAAATGAAAACGCTCCGTTTAACGGCCAACAAAATGGCTGTTTACGTTTCGAACTAACGTCACCATGGTGACTACGGGGGTGTATCTCTGAAAACGTATTTACTTTAAGTCTTTGTTTTGTGGTTTTTATTTATTATTTTTTAATAACATTTAAAAAGTACCGATGCATAGTGATTTAATTTAGTTCCTCAGTGTTGCAGCGTCATGTTTCAGGATATAGAACACACGCACACGCACACACACTTATTTGTTTGTTTGTTTGTTTAAAGGCGTATCTAAAACGTCCCTAGTGTTTGATAGAATTCACTCTACGCACTTTAACACGCTAATGACTACAAATAGTTACGCTAATGGTAGCGTTCCAATAACAACGTTCCTGCAACTCTGTACAAACATCCGGCGTATGACGTTAGCGATCCGATTGGTCATGTTATTCGAATTTCTCTCACACGACCGTCCCAGATAGACGAAGATTACGTATTTAAGTTCACGTGAACTACAAAGGAGGTGGACGTGTTCACGTAATTAATGTTATATAAATAAACACTCTCTCAGAACACTCTCTGTCGGTCTTAGCGTTCGGAAACCACGGATAAACACCGCAAACACAACCGTTGGGTTAAATTAAACACCCGCAGACCAAACGGTCTCGTTATAACAGATCCTGTGCGTTGTAATGTTTGAGATGTTTCTGAAAACGTCTGATGTTTTAGTTAGAAACAGAAAACAGGAGACACACAGAACCCCCGAGGCGCTGAAAAGGGAAACAGAAAATAAAAAAAAGACGAGCAACAGAAACAATAAACACAAAACATTTACGAAGCACACAGCAACATCTGATTATAGCCAAGTGTGTGTGTGTGTGTGTGGGAGAGAGAGATTAATGCGTGCTCAGACGTGTCGTCTCTCTCTCTCACACACCTATGAAGAGCCTGAAAGATCACCGAAGCCGTCGGTGAGAATGAAGTGAAAACAGCTTTAATAATCGTGTAAACTTTACACTGATGTCGTGTAGTAAATGTTTTGTTCTGAGCTCCTGATCGTTCGTTTTCAACAGGAAGTTAAAAAAAAAAAAAAAAAACGCAATAAAAATGTCAAGCGTACCTCCAGAAAGCGTCTCTACGATCAATTTATAGTCACACGCTGTTCGTTTCCGCTTCACTAGAAACGTGTTTCGAGACAATGGCAGCAAATTATTCAGAACTAGCGAAAGCTGAGAAAGCTAACCTGGTGAGAGAAAGCTAATCCCGGGGGAAGGGGAGGGGTGAAACTTATCAGGGCAAGAAAACTAAGCTTGCTCAAAACAAACAAACAAAAAAAAGGAGCAGATAACACTAAACTAGCAAAAGAAAACCAAACATTAAGCGAGAAACTAGCAAGAGAAAGCTAGCTACTGAGCAAAACCTAGCAAGGAAACTAGCGAGCAAAAGTTATTGTAGTGAACGCACACAAGCAAAACTCCTCTACGCTGATAGACGAATAGAACTACTGAGCAAAACCGGATAAGTGACTGAAACTACTGACTGAAAGCAAACTGCTGAACGAATGATTCTCCAGTGAAGCTAAGCAGCGAGTGAAAGCTTTCGTAGCAAAGGAACACAAACTGGCGATGCTAAAAGAACAACTGAGCGTAAGATAATCGAAGTGGAAGCTTAGCGAACGAACACACTGCTAACCTAGCAAACATCCTGCTTCTCAGCAGGTGCACCGTGGTGTTCAGTTTAAAGACGATATGAAACGGAAATACGAGTCATTTTTGGGTGGAATAACAAGATAATGTAGTGTGGTGGGGGTGGGGGGGCACACCTTATCCATTTGATTGGATAAAAGTTATAAACATAAGAAGTAAACGCAATTTTTTTTGTTTTTACAAAATATTACAGCTTTATTGTCTGTTAAAACTAAAACTATATTTCCACATTTAAATATATTTATATATCTGTGGGAAAAGTTAAAGGTGCAATAAATAAATAATAAACAAATAAAACAATAGTTGAAGCTGTGACTTCAGCGAAAGCACAAACACACTTTGGAAAACTTTCTTCCGGTCCAGAACACTAGTCTGTGTTTGAATCCGCCTCCTGTCAGTCACTTTACAGGACACTCGACTCTACATTACCAAGAACAGGACGTCCCTCCAAAACTGATGAAAGCACAAGACACAAACTTACCAGGGAGGCTGCCAAGAGACCTACAGCAAAATTAAAGGAGCTGCAGGAACATCTGACGGTGACTGATTACTCTCTGCACGTGACAACAACCTCTCGTATTCTTCACACGTCTGGACGATGGGGAAGGGCGGCTAGACGGAAGCCCTTTCTCACAAAAAACATCCAAGCCCAACTAAATCACCCAAAACCATGTGGCAAGACATGTTACGGTCTGCCCGAGGAGACCAAAGTATAACTTTTTGAGCGTAATTCTAAAAGATTCTGCTCATCACCAAGAGAACACCAAAGCCATGGTGAAGCATGGTGGTGGCGGCATCATGCTACGGCGCTTCTTCTCTTTAGCTGAGACTGGCGCTCTAGTCAAGATAGAGGGAATCATGGATATCTCCTTATTCCTATTTTGGCACAAAACCTGACAGAGAAAGAAGTTCACCTTCCACCTCGATAACCACCCAAAGCACAAATCCAAGTCAACAAAGGAACGGCTCCAGAAGGAGAAGATCAGAATTTTACGGAATGGTCCAATCGGAACCCAGAGCTAAATCCCATCTAAAAACCTGTGGAATGACCTGAAGAGGGCTGTGTACAGATCTCCTCTCAGTGTGACAGATCTGGAGCATTTTTGTAAGGAAGTGTGGAAAAAACTGCCAAATGAAGACGTACGAAGTTGGCAGACTCAACAAAGTGTTAGCTAAGGGGTGTGCATACTTATGCAATCAGGTTATTGTACATTTCTTCCTTTTCTGCTGTAACTGCAGGGGTGTGTAAACTTTTAGTATCCACCGTATAAGTATATATGTAACTGTGCATAATCTATAGGATTTGAATGGAATAAATAACAGGAATAAACCTGCCTCGTGTCCGGGTGTTTCTGCAGGCGAGTGCGCCAAAAAAACACAAACAGGATTTCAGTTTTGACTTAAAAAGTAAAAGAGAAGCAGCAGAGCCGTGTGTGTGAATGGGACGGGTGCTCCTCAGGCTCAGGGCGGGAACCTCAATAACTCCAGTGATTCACTCTGAGACCGAGAGAGAGAGAGAGAGAGGGAGAGAGAGTCAGAAAAGAGGGTTTGTGAAAGGAAACTCATCCGATACGAGCCTTAAAATCAGACAAAACTGAAGAGTCAGTGAAGAGTCAGTGAAGAGTCAGTGAAGAGTCAGTGAAGAGTCAGTGGAGTCACGCCGTCTCTCTCATATTTACACCACAGCGGGGTTTTTAACGTTTTCAGCGAGACACAACATACCAGGAAACACGAGGTAAAGAACTGTCAGATGTCCACATGTATGAGATGGCTCTTAAAGGAGCGGTGAGGAAATAAATTTGCGTTTCATTAGCGTAACAGTTCAGGGGCGTTCGCGGGACTGTTAACTGTCCGGGCCTGAAAACTGGACTGATAAAATAAAACTTGCCTCGGGTGTGATCACTGTTTGCAGGACTGCCAGAGCAATAAAATATAAACCTTTTGGCTATCCAACACGAGACCAGGCTAGTTTGGTGTCGCTAGCCGAGAGGAAGCACAACTAAGCCACAAATGCGTAGGCCAACTTACATGCCCCTGGTAATAACAGAAATCTGACCTAAATAATTAAACATAAACCAGGAATAAAACTGGCCCTAAACTGGAGCCCTGAGGATCCCCACATGCTAGTGGTGTACAGTATAAAGCATTGTGCATAAAGCTTTATTCGGACTGGGTTAGTTTTACATGAGGAGGTGTGACATGGAATTATTCCCAGAGTATATATTTATATATATATATATGTAATATACATCCTGACTGAACTGACATGTTGTATTATACACCGAAAAGAGGGAAAGGAAAAAAAGAAAAGAGGACGTTTTTTTCCTTCAGTATAAAGACACTCCAGGAAGTTACAGAGTTCCGAGCACATGTAAAGCCTTGTGTATATACATGTTGTGATCATGTGACCTACTAATGAAGCACAGCCACGCCCCCTTACAAACAAAGAAGCGCTGATAATAAAGGACAAAACAATCGGTATTAAAACGAGGTGATGTGTAGTGCCTGTGTACATGGTGAAGACATGCACATTTCTGTGATTAATACACAGATCACTTATCACGGCTGTGTCTCAGGTGGTAGAGGGTTGTCCACTAATCCACTAATCGTAGGGTTGGAGGTTCGATTCCCGGCCCACGTGACTCCACATACCGAAGTGTCCTTGGGAAAGACACTGAACCCCAAGTTTCTCCTGATGGCAAGTTAGTGCCTTGCATGGCAGCTCTGCTACCACTGGTGTGTGAGTGTGTGTGTGTGTGTGTGTGTGTGAATGGGTGAATAAGACACAGTGTAAAGCGCTTTGTATAAAAGTGCTATATAAGTGCAGGACATTTACCATCACGTGTCAATCGGTCAGAATTACTGCACACGCACATGTCCAGAAAACTAATCCCGTCCGAATAGTACGCCACTAGTGCTGTAAAAGCAACACACACACACACACACACACACACACACACACACAGGTTTAAACAGGTTTATGGGACTATATAATGCACGCTACATGCCTTCCTTTTTTTTTTCACCCCCATGTTAGGCAACACCTGATTCACCTCCGCAGCTCTGCATCTGGGAACGGGAGCGCATTCCTGAAGCGGCGAGTTCAGACAAGCTCGCAGCCACAAGTAAGAGATTTAAAGAGAGGAAGAGAAGGGTGGAGAACAGATAAAAAGGTACTCGAGAGCTAAACTTCCTCCTAAATGTTTCCACCACATGCTTAAATCTTACAAACTCTGTTAGCAATACTCGGCAACAAGACGACGCCTCGACAACGAGATAAAGTTAAAAAGATTTCCGGGGTTAATTAATAAAATGGAAATGAAAAAAAAAGATGTGAAATGATGAAATGCAGAATCCAACAAAAACAAAAGTTTTAAAAATACTACAACACACAGAACCCTCTTTAGCGGCGAGCCGATTCGCAAAAACGTGACGTTCACGTGTGAAATAGCTGCGTTACCTGTAACACAGAGCTAGCACTTATACGTGTTTCCCTCGTGCTAATATCAAGCACTACCTGCTGATTAGCTTACAGCCTAGCGGGCAGTTAGCTAAACATGCTAACACAATTTAGTATTTGGGTGCTTTTTAATATTTAACTGTGAGAGAACCCTTCCTGGTTCTGTGTGGAACCCTGTAACAGAAGGTTCCTTCTCTTTTTAAGAAAAGTTCCTTATAAAATAAGATAAACTATCCAAAGAGAGCTCGTGAAGAACCGGTTTGTTTGTTTGTTTGTTTGTTTGTTTGTTGTAAAATTGACAGCTGTGAAAGTTTTTTATTACTATTTTTTTCCCCCCAAAAAAATAATCACGTAAGTGTGCTGATACGTGACCCGAAATCTTACTTTGGTTTAAATTCCAGAGCACGTGTTTGGGACGGGGATGGTAAAAAAAAAACAATTCAAACACACACACACACACACACACACCCCGCCCATCTGAGAGGGTGTGGATCCTGCGTGCTGTTCAAAAGGAGGCGGAGTTTATGGAGAATGCTGCCAGGCGATTGGTGGACGGAGTCAGCTATATGGTGTGTACCTGAGACAGGTAAGGAGATACGGCGCGCTTCAGGTCAGCTGTGCACATCTCTGGATTTCTGTTACCGTTTTCTTTCTTTCCTTCCTTCTCTTTCTTCACTAACAGATTGCAGACTTCCTCTCGTTTTCTCGTCCCTTCTTCCCCTTTTCTCTCTCTCTCTCTTTTTTTTTGATTGTGTAATTTCTCGCAGATGAAACTACACGGTCGAGCTTCTTCATGGTTGAGCTTTCTGAAGTTTGTTTGTTTGTTGTTGTTTTAAAA
>JANDJT010000114.1:492652-504715 GCA_024331685.1 Stegophilus panzeri
TATTAAAGCAACCTTCATCCAAACCCTGTTTCTTAAGCAAAGGTTGAACAATAGCATGCTTAAAACAATTTGGGACCTCCCCAGCATCCAGAGATGAATTTATCAATACCTGGATACTGGGGCCAATTTCAGAAAAAGTTGCTTTCATAATCGCAGAGGGAACAACATCAAGTGCCGTGGATGTTATTTTCATCTGGTTAACCAGATCACACAGTTCCTTTAGAGAAACATGTTGAAAGTGATCAAAGGAAATCGGTATAGCGAATTCAGGGACAGGTCTGAGAACTGCGAAGTGAAGGAAGAATGAAAGGTAATTACTTTATCAGCAAAAAACTTTAAAAACTTCTCACAAAGTTCAGTCGAGGGTTCCCCATGGAACTGGCAACTCGGATTAATAATTGAATTTATCGTGGTGAATAAAATCTTAGGTCTATGACAGTGTGTAGTAATTAAATCAGAGAAATACCTAGACCTAGCTGACTTTTCTGCATTCTGAAACACCTGCTTTCTAGACGCTTCGCATGAAAAAGCCTGGTTTTGCTCTCATTGTCAATATTGTCCTTTTTTTAACGGATGTAACGTGTGTATTATTACATAACTTTACTAATGTATCACGTGTTGTGCACTTTTTCATTTTCACACGTGATTCTTTCTACATTATTAGTTTTTTTTTTACGCTATAATTTCTAAAGCTTAACTAACTTTCTCATATTCACCCGACGTCGCACCTGTTTAAACGAATTCACCTGCAATGGCGTAACATATCACTCACATAATATAAACTTATATATAACTAATTAATTAATATAAACATATCACTCACATAACATAAAACTAGCTCTGGGTTCATTTACAGTCGTTGTTTCGGGTTGAGCTCGAGGCCTTGCACCATGTTTCTCCAGTGCATTAGGTGAAATGTTTAAGAAATAAAAGAAATAACAATAATAATAATAATAATAATAAGCGAGCGGTGTTTTTATGGCACCTTTCGAACATCATTAGCACTCGTCCCCAACGCTGATGATCTAATTAGCAGGTACACGCTGTAGCGTTCCTCATCTGGGTTCGGCTAATGAGTCCCGGGAGACTCTGATTTATTTCATCTGTGACAATAAAGAGATAAACAACATCGCAGTCGTGGCCGGACTTCAGAATAGTTTGTTTTGAAAACGGTGTTAAAACACGTCACGTACATTTACATATTAAAATCTTTTGATCTCTTTGTTCCAGCGTTTACGACCTGACGGAAAATCTGCAGATGTTTTATTAAGTTGATTTTTTTTGTTTTTTTTAAATGATAAAGCTCAGGCATTCGCGTGCGCAGGCTTGTCCTCGTCCCGACGGAAACGACGAACCTGAGGGAAATCACACACACCACGAGGTCTAATCTAATTAACCTGACACCAAAAAAACCCAAAAAACACAGCTCGCCCCACAGCACAGCAAATAATCTTGAGCTCGGAGTCAGACAAGTGAACTCCAAACCCTTTTATTTCCCTCGAGGACGTTAAAGATTAAAGAGTTCTTAACGCACGAGAGTAAATATGTAAAAACGTTACGGAGAGAGTCTACAAAATGACTTCCGACATACCTGCATTTCAACTCAACGGCATACGATCTTTGTTTGTTTGTTTGTTTTTTTAAAGCGCTGTCGAATTCTGGATTGTGATTGGTCAGGTGTTGATTAGTTTTCTCTAACAGCAGCTCTGACTGTAGCGCAGCTGCACATCACAGGTTTATGTATAATTAACACTATTACGTTATCGTTTCTATAGTAACAGCTCGTTCACAGCTCATGTACAGCAGTAAAACAATTGCAACCCGATGTTTACGTAACGTTTACAGAAGGAGTCTCCAGTGTCAGCGCTTTATAAAGGTCAGAGGTGAAGTTGTAACTTTTCCCTCGTCTTCAGGACAGAGGAGTTTACGCTTCTTTTTTTGCGGTTTCTCGCTAACTTGCGTAACAAGCTGCGTTTTTTTTTTGTCTTATTAACTCCGAGAGAGAATAAAGAGAGGATGGTGAGGGAACGACTGCTCATAGCTGCAGTAACGTAAGCGAGAACAGAAACGAACTTTTGAGTTTTCTGGACATTCCATAATGTTAAATGTAACTATAACGTATGGGGAAAAAAGTATGTACCATACGTTAATAAATAAACAAATTATAGGTGAATTGTTGACTCACTGGTGTAAGAGGAATGAAACACTCAGGGACGTGCTGTTGGAGGAAAATAATCGACTTCCGGGTGGTAAGAGTAGCTCCGCTTCGTCACACCACCCTGATTATTTGGTGATAGAACTGTTCGCACATTAACTGTGTGTTTTTAGTCTTTCATGTCCATTGTGCGGATTTGTTTGCACAGATCTGGCAACCCTGACTGCAGTGTACTTGATTAGTAGAATGTAGAGATTGGATAAAATTATCTATGTGCGTAAAAAAAAGAAGACGCTTTAAATCCTGAACCACACAAGTCCCTACTCTTCCCTGACTGACTCTTGATTATTAAGCACTAACCAACACATCTAACGCCATCTTGGGGAGGTTTCTTTTGTTTTTTGTTTAGTTTTTTTTGCACAGTCAACTTCAGACACTGATGATGTCTTGATGGAAATGTTCCATTAAAGTGAGCTCACTGCACTGGAGTGTTGGTGCTGGATGTCCGTTTTGGATGTTGGTCTATCAGTCCTGCGTGTGCAGTTGTTTTCACTAAAAGACTAATTGTGCGGTGAGCAGGTGGAGCTCGCACTGGGTTTCCTTGGTGACTCTGGTTTCCATGGTTACCTGGAATCTTGCGGTGTTTTATTTCGGTGTGCGTCGGGGGCCCCAGTGGAAAAGTACACCTTATAAATTCGCATATCTTCACTTCCATCGCCGGCGATGAAGCATACAAATGTGCGTGAGCCGTCGCAAGAAGAAGTTCCAGGTGAGCTTTTAATCATTCCAGATATGATTATATATCTTTTTTTTTTTAAAAACAAACATTTTCAGTTCTTCAGTAATACAATCCATGTTGTGTTTCCTGACTGTCTCCGTCTTGCTGTGTGACTCAGAACCCGGGCTCCATGGACCTTTGCATCACCATTAAAGGAGTCTCGTTCCTCCTGCAGACCGGGCTGGGAATTCTGGGTAACGCATCCGTGCTGATGGCATACGCTCATATGGCTTTCGTAGAGCCTCGCCTGCAGCCCGTGGACAGAATCCTGGCTCACCTGGCCTTCAGCAACCTGCTGCTACTGCTGACGCGTGGCGTGCCACAGACCATGGTCATCTTCGGCCTGCACAACCTGCTGAACGATCCGGGCTGCAAAGTGGTGATCTACGCCTACCGCATCCACCGCGCCCTCTCTGTCTGCCTCACCAGCATGCTGAGTGTCTTCCAAGCGCTGACCATCACACCGTCAGCCGGGCCGTACCTGACCAGACTGAAATCTCGTCTCCCGAAGCTGGTCGTTCCCACCTTCGTAGGGCTGTGGCTCCTCAACATGGTCGTCTGCACCGGCGCTGCGCTTTTCGCCTTGGCACCTCGGAACGGCACCGTGCCTGCCTTCACCCTTAACCTCGGCTTCTGCCACGTCGACTTCCGTGACAACTTGTCGTACGTGGTGAACGGCGCGGCACTCTCGACGCGAGACTTCACCTTCGTGGCCATCATGCTGGCGTCCAGCGGCTACATCCTCGTCTTCCTGCACAAACACAGCAGGCAGGTCAGGTCCATCCGACGCGCGCAGCAAGGAACCTCCATGGAGCTGCGGGCGGCTAAGACCGTCGTCATGCTGGTGGTGCTGTACACCGTATTCTTCGGCATCGACAACGTGATCTGGATCTACATGCTGACGGTGGCTCAGGTCCCGGCCGTTGTGGCAGACATGAGAGTGTTTTTCTCATCGTGCTACGCCACATTCAGTCCTTTCCTCATGATAAGCACCAATAAGAAGATAAAGGAGAGGATGATGTGTGTGGCTGGAGAACAGTCGGCCGAGGACTCCATCGAGAAACCAAGCAAATAAATAAATAAACTTTCTTTTTTTCTTACACGTTCAAATTGTGATACTAGATGATATATATTTTAGTATTCTTGATATATTATGCATTGTTATTATCGTGCTAAGGTTGCTACAATAAAGAAAAAAAAAAATTTGTGCCGTTTGTACTGTCTTTTATTTTGTTGCCTAAATGGCTGCCATTTTGTACGAGTACTTCTTTACTTTTAAACTTACTGATAATTCTACAAAACTAACCAGATAATTAATAACTTTTTTTTTTTTTTTTTAAAGTATACGTAATGTAAAAAAACATTATGTAAAACTACACGCGTAAAAGCAGCCATTACTTATACGTTTAACGGTTATACGTTAGACTGAGGCGCGCATGCGTTGCTGTGGAACATGCGCAGTGCTAATCGGGCAGGAGCTCGCGGCAGTGACAGTTGCGCCGTTGTGCTTGACGCTTTGGGTGGGAGAGACCGGAAAAACTCGCTAGCTAAGCATCAAACACAAGGTAAAAAGAAAGAAAATAAAATATAAATAGTATGTATATACATCTTGTGTGTCGCTTAAGATGGGGTCCGTGATGTTCAGCGATATTACAGTTCAGCAGAAAGACTGCGATTGAGAGTTTTATTCGTCCAAACAAAAGGCCGTTTTCGTTGGAACAAATCGCACTTCCGCTTATGAGGCTTATGCTATGCTATGCTAAGCTAAGCTAAGTAGATGTTCCTGAATTGTTAGCGTCTACTATCAAAAATAATTGTCAGTATTTTGTCAGAGGCACAGATGGAGGATCTGAGAGCCTAAACGTGGTCCGAGATCTGACAGGAGAATTACCGATAAACAGATTTAACCTCCTAAGTTCCGACAGTGTTTATTGTTTATTTAATAAATCTGATTGTTTTAACGATCTGAGCCACTTTTATATTTATATTTTAAAATGTTTACGCGGTTATCGACGAAAAATCAGCCTTAAACCCACTGTAATAAGTAGTTTTTTGGTTTAAATGTGCTTCATGAAGACGGTTTATTTCCTGTGTTGATCTAGAGAGAAAGATTAGACACTTGGCGCTGTTACGGTTTGATACCGGAGTTAAAAAAAATCACGATATTTCGGTATTAAGCCTTTATTTAAAACACAAAAAAAATGTGGCGAAAATTAAGTGTTATAGAAATCATTCAATATGTGTGCACAGTAGTTTTGAACTGCAGGTTTATAAGGTTTCAGCACAACATTTTCACATTTTGTTTACTTTATTATTGTGCAGAATTCTGGATTGAAAAGTCCCACAATAATAATAATAATAATAATAATAATAATAAATACACTAATCAAATCATTGCCAAATTATTTTAATTATTGTACTTTGATTCAGTTTTTGAACACATTATATATTTTATCTTGCTATTTTTGTCTTTTTTGTTGCTTCTATTATTTATTCCATTATTATTGGCCTGTTGTTTGATTACCCTGTGAGTGAGTCTTTATTTCTATTTTTGTATTATTATTTGTAGTAGTAAGAGTAATAGTAGTAGTAAGACATTGTAGTAGTAGTACAGTAAAATAAGTGGTAGTATTAGTGGTGGTAATAGAAGTAGTAGTAATGTTAGTATGGTTAAATAAGTAGAAGTAATAGTGGTAGTAGTAGAAGTAGTAGTAATAAGCCTCTGGTATACTTCGTTTTTTTTACATGTATGCTAGCTTGTGTGCACAGTCGTACACGTAGCCTTTCAAAGTATACTCCATTTGACATGTACACAGGTGGTCGATGCATGCGCATCACGACAACTTGCACTTCCCCTCCTGGCCTACAAGAGTCAGTACAGAGCAGTAAAGCAGGTCTTTTGGTGGGAAGGACGACAATGAAGAAGAATGTTTGATCAATCTCTCGCCACGATTAGCACTTATACTCCTTATCCTTATAGATCCTTATACTCTTTAAGGCTAGAATTATACACATGCGGGTACTTTGTAACCTGCACTCGTCTCTTCCTTTTATTCAGATTTTTCTTCAACCACCTTGAGAATTAATGGCCCTGGCTCACTGCTGCCACCTTGTGGAACAACTATATAGCGCAAAAGAATTAAATGCACGTGTGACCTGCACGTACAAAGTACGTGTGGTTAGAAAAATCGTGCGGCACACGTACGGTACGTGTAAAAATTGAAGTATACTTTGGGCTACAGTAGTAGAAGTAGTAGCGGTGGTAGTAGTATGGTAAAATAAGTAGTAGTAACTGTAGTAGTACGCACGACAGAGTGCTGGTGAAAACGAGGCCAGATAGTGAGTGAATATGAGGAGATTTATGACGCTGGAGCGGAAAGTATTTCATTCACAATACACCGACACTGCAGCGAAACCAAAACAAATTACATACTGATTATTATAAATCTAATCTAGAGAGCTAGCAAGGCTAGTCAGATAGCTGACACTAGCTAGGACTGATAAGTGTTGTCATGGTTACAGTGCATTCCCGTTAGCGCTTTTTCTAGGGGGGGGAAATTAATCGTTTATGATTTTCTTGCTGATTTGTGAAATAGAATCCATCCTCTCCTGTAAAAGCAGTAACGTAAGCGTACCTCCGTCAGCTCCACGAGTGTGTTCCAGATCCTGTCTGTAACCGAGGCGCTGTGTGTTCCTCTAGAGAAATGGCAGCGATCCGTAAGAAGCTGGTGATCGTGGGAGACGGCGCATGCGGGAAGACGTGCCTCCTCATCGTCTTCAGTAAGGACCAGTTCCCCGAGGTGTATGTCCCCACCGTGTTCGAAAACTACGTGGCCGACATCGAGGTGGACGGAAAACAGGTAACTGCTGTCTTTCTTCCCAACTTTCTTTCATCTGAGTTACTGAGAAGAACAGTGTAGCCTCGTTCGTTAGCTAGGACTGGGAAGAGCGTTGTCATGGTTACAGCCTGTCAAGTTTTTTGTGAAAAGCGCATGAACCTTCGAGGTTAAATTTTTTATACCTGCACACCGATATGTGAAACTCGTTTTGTGTGTGCGCGCGCGCGTGTGTGTGTGCAGGTGGAGCTGGCGCTGTGGGACACGGCAGGACAAGAAGATTACGATCGTCTCCGTCCTCTCTCCTACCCCGACACCGACGTCATCCTCATGTGTTTCTCCATCGACAGTCCTGACAGTCTCGGTAAAGTTCACCGCACCGACACCTAAAACACACTACAAACCACCACCATCTTCATCATCATCATCCTTCACTCATTACTCATCTCTGTCACAGCTAGCATAGAATTAGCGTAACCATTTTACTGACCTCCATTTCCAACATCCCGATTCTTTTATTTTTACACATTTCTTTATTTTACCTTTCTTTTTTCCACTACTGACAATCTGATACTCCTTTTTTTTGTCAAATTCACAAGTGTTTCAACTGTAACTGCTAATCCTAGCCTAGCTGGCTAGCTAGCTAACATAAGCTAACCTGAGATGATTCTGAAAGTTAGCTTTATAAATATTCATGGTGGAAATTAACTACACTGAGAAGAGAAACTTATTAGCATATTCATAAATAAATTAAAAAACAAAAAAACCAAAAAAAAACCATTTATAGTCTTCACAGGATTCCTGAGAGGATTTTATATCAAATACAAACAAAATGTTTCTCAGTATGTTCACAGATAGCCCTAGCTCATGTGCTAATTTAAGCTAAGTTTTAATCTGAGAGGATGTTTGGGTGAAATTTACAAATGTTCATCATTTTCACTGCTAATGATAGCTACAAAGTGTTAACCTGACAGGAATTTTTTTTTAAATCTGTGCCATTTTGATGTCGTTTTGCTAACTAGCCAGCTAACATGAGCTAACAGCTGACAAGATTTCTCAGAGAATTTCTGCTTTAAAATGTTTCTCGTCTGTATTTTCATTTATAAGCCTAACTAGTTGGCTAAGCTAATATAAATGTTTATAATTTGAGTGGATGTTTGGGTCAAATTTCCAAAGGGTCAATTTTCACTGCTAATGCTAGCTTTAAAAAAAAAAATTAAAAAAAGCGAACCTGACAGGATTTCTGAGAGGATTTTAAAGCATTTTCAGAAATATAGCTTTCACTGCTAACCAGAGCTATATGAGGATTTTTTTCCCCACTGCTAGCTAGCATGAGCTAACCTGACAGGATTATCCCAGTGTTTATATTCATAAATACCCATAATCTTAGCTGTTAATGCTAACTGGCTAATCTAAGCAAATCTGACAGAATATTTATTTTATAATATATATAAAATAAAAAAGCTTACCTCTTTGCTTCCTAAATGTTTGTGACTCTTTTTGTCTGAGAGTTTATATATGGGTATGAAGCCACACCCACTGGTGTGTAGCTCCTCCTCACATACTGTATCTCTCTCTATAGATATGTTAAAGCTAACAGTGTTTAGCCGGAGGGGGAAACAGGACGTAATTCACTAAGCACAGTTTTAGTTAATAACTTGAGACAAAAAAGTGAAAGGAGACTTGTCATGAGATTTTCTGAATGGAAATTAACAAAAGCACAAAAAGTTTTGATTTGATCGTTAGCGTAGGATCTGACTAGCTGAGGCTTCCTGTGTGCAGAGAACATTCCGGAAAAATGGACTCCCGAGGTGAAACATTTCTGCCCCAACGTCCCCATCATCCTGGTGGGCAACAAAAAGGACCTGCGCAACGATGAACATACTCGCCGCGAGCTAGCCAAAATGAAGCAGGTACTTCATTAAGAACTAAAACGATAATGAATTTTAAAGAAGGTCTGAGGAATATTAAATGAGTGAATGAAAACAACTGTTAGAGCTTCCTCCGGTCTGCTGAATGTTAAATCCCCCCCCCCCCCCCGTGTGTAGGAGCCGGTGAAAGCGGAGGAGGGCCGCGACATGGCAAATCGGATCTACGCCTTCGGTTACATGGAGTGTTCAGCCAAGACTAAGGATGGCGTGCGGGAGGTGTTCGAGATGGCCACCAGGGCGGCCTTGCAGGCCAGGAAAGGCAAGAAGGGCACCAAATGCCTCCTACTGTAAAACAAACTGGACTCTGCACTCATTAGGTGGGGCGGGAGGGGCCGAACATAAGCCACGCCCCCTCCCCCCAATCAGCCTGCCTGAAAATGACTGTGCTCAACCGTTAAACCGCTTTTTTTTTTTTTTTTTTTTTTAATTGTCTTTTAAGCGAAACCAGTAACGGCTAGTTATGGAAGTTTTTGTTTTTGTCAGTATTTAAAGAGGCAGATCAGAAGCTATGCTGTTCTATTGTACTTTCTCACACACGCGCACACACACACGTGCGTCATTATTAAATTTGCCATATGAACCTGTGCCGAGCCAACGGTAAAAGGAGAGACGTTGGAGTCGTCTATTCGCTAAATGATTTGCTCGTATCGGTGATGTTTCACTGTGACCAATCGCCCATGCAGTTATTTCGGATTATAAATATGCAATGAAGATGAGGAAAAAAAAAAAAAAAAAAAAGATCAGGACCAATGTGCAGAACAGAAAAGACACAACACGGGGTCTGTGTGTTTTCTGGAATGCATACACTTGGACAAGACTTGAACCTTTTTTTCTTTTCTTTTTTTTTTGGTTTGTTTTTTCTTTCTTTCAAAACAAACAGAAACCTAATTTGGTATCTTTGTGTATTAAAGAAAAAAACTTTTTAGGAACCTCGTGGTTGTCTTTCTTACCTTCCATTCATTCGCAGAACACATGACATAAGTGTTACTGCATCATAAACTTGAAGAGCCAATCAGGTTACGCTATGCAAATGAAGGCCACGCAGTTTCCCAGGAACAAGGGGGCGGAGCATGTAGGGCTGGGGATGTTTTTAATTTACATATTCATCAAAACAAACAGAACGTACAGAAGTGTAGGGTCTTCATATTTATTTGAGGGTTTTTTTCCCCTTTTCACAACATCATAATATTCTCATAATATAAATTTCTCTTGAAATTTGTTTGAGCGGGAGCTCAAACAGAAAAATAAAATGATCCATCACTTGATAATCCTGTATGACACAATGTATATTTCAATATGTATCTGTTCATATGACTTACACCACCGCATGTCAGAATTCTGGATTCTGATTGGTCAGAATGAGGGAATAAAATGCTCCGGGACATCCTGTTCAAGGAAAACAATCAACAGTGTAGCGGCGTGATGTGATGCGGCCCGACTCCAAGCGTGCTCACCTCCCTGAACATTTTATTCATCTTCCCCCACAGCAACTTACCACCAATTACAATTTTTAATTTATTAACGAAGTTCTCGTTCTCACAGCTGTAAACAGTCGTTTGAAGAGGGGGAAAAAAATTTTAAAAATCGCAGCTTGTTACGCATGTTAGCGAGAAACCGCAAAGAAGCGTAAACTCTTCTGTCCTGAAGATGTCGGAAAAAGTTACAGCTTTATCACTGACTGATACAGAGCACTGACAGTGGAGACTCCTTCCGTGCATGTTAATTAAATAAACGTCTCCTTAATAAACAGAATCCCTTTGAACGAGTCCCTGTTGCTATAGAAACAATAACGTATTAGAAGGAGCTGCTGTTATAGAGAATTAATCAACACCTTCTGACCAATCAGAATCCAGATCAAAGTGTCTCAGCTGCTCAGAGTGATTTATCAGTAACTGTAGAATATAAACGTACATTCTTAATAGGAGTGTGTTTCGCTTTGGTTTTTAACAGAGTACTCCAGTGATGTGAATCCACACATTGCGTGGGTGTGTGTGTGTGTGTGTGTGTGTGTGAGATGAACAACAGCGGTGGGAGTGGTCCGTGTAACGAAACAATCCGTGTTGGGGAGTTCACAGTCCCACTCTCTGTAGTCGTCACTGGTGTTTTTTCTCGGCTTTGCGAGCGTGCATGACGAGGACGGGCAGCAGGGCGACTGCAGCGATCAGCGCGGCCACCAGGGGGCGATAAAACAGCCAGCCGACAGAGATGGTGAGGAGAGCGAGAGAGCAGGACACGCACATCGCGAAGAGCTTCACGCCCACTGACACCAGCTCTCTCAGCACAGGGACCCAGTCCACTACACACACACACACACACACACACACACAATATTAACACTACACTAAATAACCTGCTTACACACACTACAGCATGTTGAATGTGATCATCATTCAGGATATTATGCATAGATGATATATACATACAGCCTCACACACACATGTAGTATACAGCCATACATAGAGCAGTGTGTGTGTGTGTGTGCGCGTGTGTGTGTTACCAAGAGTGTAAAAGATGCGCATGGTCAGATTGATCCCGATGAACATGAGGAGCCAACCGCCTGCTCTCAGAGCCCACGTCTTCATCACGTTGTACTGATGTTCTCGAGCAAAGACTTCCTACACACACACACACACACACACACACACACACACACACAACTATAATCATCACCTGTTAATTTTATTCATCGAGCTATGAGTATAGTGTCTAAATCAATCATCACACTCTCGCCAAAGTTAAATCTAAAAACATAATCGAACCGTCTGTATAGCTTTAAACATATAGCTCCGCCTTCAGACGTGAGGCCACGCCCCCTCCCTTTATTGTTTTTCTCTCTCAGTGAGCAACATCAATCAACTCCACAATGCCTTGCTGATGAGGTGCACCATGCTAAACTGGAGGCCATGTGCTTCTGTTACTTGTTAGCAAGGTTAGCCACATAGATTAGCAAGCAACACACACACACACACACACACACACACACACACACACACACACACCTCTGCTGTGAGCTCCTCCAGGTAAAGGATCTCCAGCGTGTCTTCTGATTTGGTCTTAAAAGGCATCAGTTTGTCTTCATTCTGCATCGCCACCACGCTCACCTACTCGCTCACACACACACACACACACACACACACACACACACACATAATAAAGACCAGGTGATGAATTATCAGCATGTGTAAAGAGGACGTTTGTGAACGAACTCACTTTCTGTGCTGGTCCAAGGAAAGATCCTTCACCACTGAGTCCAGCGTAGGAGAAGCTCACACGCACGTCTCCCACCTACACACACATACACACACACACACACACACACACACACACACACACACATACACACACACACACACACACACACAC
>JANDJT010000114.1:509826-525360 GCA_024331685.1 Stegophilus panzeri
CTCTCACACACACACACTCTCTCACACACACACACTCTCTCACACACACACACTCTCTCACACACACACACTCTCTCACACACACACACTCTCTCTCACACACACACTCTCTCTCACACACACACTCTCTCTCACACACACACTCTCTCTCTCACACACACACTCTCTCTCTCACACACACACTCTCTCTCTCACACACACACTCTCTCTCACACACACACACTCTCTCTCACACACACACACTCTCTCTCACACACACACACTCTCTCTCTCACACACACACTCTCTCTCTCACACACACACTCTCTCTCACACACACACTCTCTCTCACACACACACTCTCTCTCACACACACACTCTCTCTCACACACACACACACTGATAAACTGACTAAGTCTGTTTATTCACTACAGTAAGTGGACAAATATAAGCAGGAATTTACAGCCTGTGTGTCTTTAATCAAGGGATCTGTTTTAAACCGAGATTTCAGGGTAAAAACCCACGCGGTTTATGACACAACAAATCTCACTGTCTGAGGTCCGGAAAACATGCTAAACTTAACAAATACATACCTCTCGAGAGAGAAAAATGGCCGACCCACACGTCAGGCGCGACGACAGTGACGCTCTCCACCGCCATGGCACTACAACACAACACACACCATGAAAAGAGATAACGTGTGTGTGTGTGTGTGTGTGTGTGTGTGTGTGTGCACGATGAATATAAATTTACACGCATCTTAAGCCGTACCTGGGATTGACGTGACCGATCTCCTTATCAAAATTCCTGCTGTTGACGATCTCCGACTTCCACTCCGTGTCTGAAATCAAGCATGACACACTAATTATAAATAAGGAATTAAACACGATACGTCGTGCTGTCAGAGAGGAAAATAATCAGTGCCAGGCGGGTGTGGTGCAGAGGTTGATTATTTTTCTATAACGGCGGGTCCTGAAGTGTTTTATTCCTCTTACACCACAGCAACTCGACAATGTGGCTCATGACGTGAAAGCATAAAAACTCTTCTGTCCTGAAGATATCGGAGAAGTTACAGCTCTACCTCAAAGCGCCGACACTGACACCGGAGACTCCTTCCATAAACGTCTCCTTATGGTAAACGTAAAGCTTTTTTCAAATCCATTCCTGTGGCGCATCCCTGAGAACGAGCTGTTGCTATAGAAACGATAACGCCTTACAATTAGACAGAGTGCTGTATAAAATACATAATATAAACCTGCGCTACTGTCAGAGCTGCTGTTATAGAACACTAATCAACACGTCCCGATCAGTGCTGTGGTGTAAAGCACGTATATGATTGTGTTATTTTATGAGAAAGATAAACTCACTGTACGTGTACGTGGTCTCTGTTTTAGTTTCTCCGTTCTCTTTGTAGTCCCTGTTAACAGAGACAGAATATGAAGACCAGCTGGAGGTTCAGGATGAAGCTTGAGCTGGTGGTGGGGTGTTTATTTCTTTGTTTGTTTGTTTTTTAAACCCACCGTGACTCCTGATACTCCACCCACTGGTACATCTCCACGTTCCTCTTCAGCTTCACCGCCTGAACCGAGACCCTGTAGTTCGGATCATATAGAGGCTGAGAGAGAGAGAGAGAGAGAGAGAGAGAGAGAGAGAGAGAGATGGTTAACACCAACACACCATGGAATGATGTCCATTACAGTGTAAATAATCTCACTGTTTATAACGTGGAGGTACCTGAGCCGTGCGCAGAGACGCCGAGAGGTGAACGAGGTGTCCGTTGTTCTGGGGGTCGACATAGACGTCTGGGTGAAGGGTCACGACCCGGGCGAGTCCCTCATCCAGAGAGGATGCGGTGCGGATCGCTCTGCCCTGCGAAGGACAGAAGGGAGGTGAAGAGAAGGAGTGTGTGTGTTTAAAATGGTTTTGTGTGTTCTACGTAGAGATCGACCGATAATCGGTTTTACCGATATTTAAGAATTTTTCCATAATATCAGTTTTGTAATATCGGATCCACCGATGAGTTTTGACAATTGCACACAGTTTTTTGTTTATTTCTTAGAATTATTTACGTGCTTTATTTGTTTACCTCATCAAAGCTTTTATTTTTTTTTAAAAAGACACTTTAGTAACAGTGCACCTCATTTATTTTTTTGCACTCTTTCACACCCCTCTATTTATCGGTGTATAAAAGAGTTTTGTTTTGTATGAAAGGAGGAAGTGAAATTGACAAAATTGCTATAAATAAAACGCTTTATTCAGTTCAGTGGTGGTGTTATCATTGTGTCAAAACCAGAAGTAAAACAATAAATAAATATTGGTTCTGCATATCAGTTATCGAGCACATAAACATGCAAATAATCTGTATGGGTAATAAAAAATCAATATCGGTCGGTCTCTAGTTCTATGTCTGATTCCTGTGGGGCTGTTAAACATATGCTGTTCTTAGTACTGTACAAAAAGGATTTGAAACCCCGGTCTGTATCGGAAAATATCCTGTTTTAACACTACACAAAGTTTGTCGAGAAAAGATTGCTATTCTTGTTAGTAAAGCAGTAAAGGAGGCGTGGCTCCAGTAAAGGAGGCGTGGTTTCCTCATCCTCATTTCAACACACTGCACCACATCATATCACACCCAAACAGCTCTTAGCTGCTTTTAAACGTACTGTTCATCCACCTGATCGCTGATCACATGATCACATATCAAGATGGTGTTCATGGTGTTGTCTCAGAAGGACGGACACACGCTTTATCAGAAGCTTTATAAACTCTCCTCTTCACAGTTTCTTTACACACCACCTGGCCCCATAAAGCATAATGATAGTGAAAATGCAGTATATGAAGTCTTTGGTCACTGACCTCATTAGTGAAGAGCACATAGAAGGAGAGGAAGAAGAGGGCCACGCCCACCGCCATCCCCACCATGGTCTCTCCCAGACGCTCCAGGAATCCCGGAGAGCTCCGAGTGTGAACGCGAGTGTGCCGATCCCGAACATCCTCGCCGGAAAACTACAACACGGACAAAACAAACGCCAGCGAATCAGTGAGACAGAAAAATAACCAAATCTAAACAATCAGCTTTTAATTATTTTTTTTTTATATGATTAGTTTATCTCACAGCGCTGTTGAATTCTGGATTGTGATTGGTCAGAAGAGAACGTGCTGATTAATTTTCTACAACAGCAACTCTGGCAGGTTTATTTATAATTAACGCGCTCGTTCTAATACATTATCATTTCTATAGCAACAGCTCATTGACAGGGACGTGTACGACGGACGTTCCAGTGATAAACAGATTTTAGTTTTAAGTTTTCTTAAAGTAAGGAGACGTTTATTACGTAATGTGTATGGAGGGAGTCTCCAGTGTCAGCGCTTTGTAACAGTCAGAGGTAAAGCTGTAGCTTTAAGTCTTCAGACAACTTCAGGACAGAGGAGTTTTCACTTTACATGACAAGAGGGTGAGTAAAGAGAGAGAAAGTAAAGAGAGGGAGAGTAAAGAGAGAGAGCGGAGAGAGCGTAAAAAGAGAGAGCGAGAAGAGAGAGAGTAAAGAGAGAAAGTAAAGAGAGAGAAAAGAGAGAATAAAGAGAGAGAGAGAGTAAAGAGAGAGAGAAAAGAGAGAATAAAGAGAGAGAGAGTAGAGAGAGAGAGTAAAGAGAGAGTAAAGAGAGAAAGTGTAGAGAGAGAGTAAAGAGAGAGAGAGAGTAAAGAGAGAAAGTGTAAAGAGAGAGTAAAGAGAGAGAGAGTAGAGAGAGAGTAAAGAGAGAGAGTAAAGAGAGAGAGTAAAGAGAGAGAGTAAAGAGAGAGAGTAAAGAGAGAGAGATTAGAGAGAGAGTAAAGAGAGAGAGATTAGAGAGAGAGTAAAGAGAGAAAGTGTAAAGAGAGAGAGTAAAGAAAGAGATTAGAGAGAGAGTACAGAGAGAGTAAAGAGAGAGATAGAGTAAAGAGAGAAAGTGTAAAGAGAGAGAGTAAAGAGAGAGAGAGAGTAAAGAGAGAAAGTGTAAAGAGAGAGTAAAGAGAGAAAGTGTAAAGAGAAAGAGAGTAAAGCGAGAAAGTGTAAAGAGAGAGTAAAGAGAGAGAGAGTAAAGAGAGAAAGTGTAAAGAGAGAGAGTAAAGAGAGAAAGTGTAAAGAGAGAGAGTAGAGAGTGAGTAAAGAGAGAGAGAGTGAGTAAAGAGAGAGAGTAAAGAGAGAAAGTGTAAAGAGAGAGAGTAGAGAGAGAGTAGAGTGAGAGAGTAAAGAGAGAGAGAGTAAAGAGAGAATGTGTAAAGAGAGAGAGAGAGAGTAAAGAGAGAAAGTGTAAAGAGAGAGAGTAAAGAGAGAAAGTGTAAAGAGAGAGTAAAGAGAGAAAGTGTAAAGAGAGAGAGTAAAGAGAGAATGTGTAAAGAGAGAGAGAGAAAAGAGAGAAAGTGTAAAGAGAGAGAGAGTAAAGAGAGAGAGAGAGTAAAGAGAGAAAGTGTAAAGAGAAAGAGAGTAGAGTGAGAGAGAGTAGAGTGAGAGAGTAGAGAGAGGGTGTAAAGAGAGAGGGTGTAAAGAGAGAGAGAGTAAAGAGAGAGAGAGAGTAAAGAGAGAGAGAGTAAAGAGAGAGAGAGTAGAGAGAGAGAGTAAAGAGAGAGAGTAGAGAGAAAGTGTAAAGAGTGAGAGAGAGTAGAGAGAGTAGAGAGAGAGAGTAAAGAGAGAGAGAGTAAAGAGAGAGAGAGTAAAGAGGGCTGGTGAGGGAACGACTGTTTATAGCTGCTATAACATAAGTGACATCAGGAACTAACTCGTTTCATGAACATGTAACTGTAACTATAAAAGGATAAAAATATGACATGTTGTTCTTTAATAAATATATAAAAGTAATATTTGGCAAACTGCTGTGGTGTAAGAGGAAGAAAACATTTGGGGACGTGCTGTTAAAGGAAACTAATCAACTCCTCGGTAGTAACAGTAACAGTTACTGTAAACACACACACACACACACACACACACACACACACACACACACACACACACACACTGCTTTGTTCCTTACACAGAATGTATAAAGTCGGTAAAGTTGTTCAGGAATGAGAAGTTCCTTACCGACATGACTGGGTCAGTGACACGAACAGGAAGTGTTTGAAAGGCGGAAGTCGAAAATAAACTCTCGCGCGTGCACGTTCACAGTCTTAATAGTTGGTACAGTTGTTCTTGCTGCTGATGATGAAGATGATGAAGATGATGAAGATGACGAAGAGATGTAATTCTGTGCCTGTATAGTGGCTGAATTAAATTCACTCACTCTTCCTTTTCAAAACGCATTAAAGCGGAAGCGCTCTCGTGCTGCGAAGCATGCCGGGAAATGCAGTCTTCCTTTTGAGTGCACCGTACACGTGCACACCGCCACCTGCTGGAACATTGTTTAAGGTTTCTATGTACCCTGTTTTAAAAAGTTTATTCAAACTGTACAGTATTACATTTTCAGTTTATATACCAATTAAATATAATACTAATTGGGGCATCTGCCTGTCTGAGATTTTTCTGGTGCAGCTTTCTGTCTGAAGAGCATATGTTCTTGTCTGGCTTGTCTATCTTCCTGTCTCTTCATCCGTCTGGAACATCGTCCTGTCTGGGGTATTCATCTGTCTGGAGTGTTTTCCTGTCTATGGATTAATCTTGAATGCAAACCTGTTCTGAGGTGTCACTTCACTCACCGTCCGAGTAAGATCTCCTCCTCCTAAAGTTCCTTCACTGAGAGGATTATGACTGATGGGATCATGTAATTTGGTGTTTATGAAGATGATGATGCACAACCACACACATACACACACACACACACACCTGCAGCAGCTTCACCCATCCATGTGTGTAACCGTCGGCGAGCTCCAGTAGAGTCAGCATGCCCGACTTCGATGTCATCGTCCTGGGCACCGGGCTCAAGGTAAGAAAATCATCATCATCATCATCATAAATATCATCATCTTCTTCTTCTTTATCATCATCACTAATAGACCTCCTGTTGTGCAGGAATGGAATACATCTTAAAACATATCTGTATTTAAGTAAATAATGAGTTTTCCTGCAGTACTGAATCATGTAGCTGGAAAACATGGCCAGTACATACACACTCTTCTGTTGCTCTTTTTATTTATTTTATTCACTAATCTCTCATTTACAATCATCTGTACGGATTTATGTGCTGTATCATTGACTCTGACTCATACATGTGTATATATATATATATATAGGTTTAAATATGTGTATATGTTTTAATGTTTCAAAAGTGTCATTTAAAGAATATTTACATAAAACCTATATTTATATTTAGACAAAGCTACTTTATAGACCTGTCGCTATCACTTCATTTATCGCTATCGTTTTGTTTTTCAGTTTAAAATAATTTACAGTGTTAAATCAGGTTATCTGGGTTATCTCCTTAAAGACAGAGTCCGAGAGAGAAGAACAATAATCTCTCATTCAAGTGGACACAAATCTTAATGAAGCTGAATCCTGACTAAGGGCAGTGCTTATAGGGCCTCCTCCTGGCTCTGTGAGGGATTAGGGGCCGTAATCCTGTGCGCGCGCACACACACACACACACACACACACACACACACACACTTGCTAAAAGACTGCAGACTGGATCCAGTATGTGCTAGCTGTAATGTATTTAAACGAGGCTGGTGTTATGGATGTGTTACACCACTCTTACATGACTGTTACTCTGGTGTTACTTTGGCATTACACTCATATTAAGTTCTGTCACACCCATGTTATACTGGTGTTACACTTATGCCAAGGATAATCAACTTTACTATGATACATTGGTGTAACATTAGTATCACTCGTGTTTTACTGCTATTAGGATGGGTGTTACTCTTGGAGTTACTTCAATGTTATGTCGCTGTATAATGTTAACTAACTGGTAATGTTACATTACAGTTAATACTTGTCTTGCATGTATACTCTAGTTACTCTAGTTTAGTAGGTTGTGTTGGAGTAACAGTCTTGCTGTAGTGTTTTACTGGTATTACAATGGTGTTACAATGTCTCAGTGGTGTTACACACACAGATGATGTAGATTTTATGTCAGAATTATGGACTGTTGTGTTGTTACTATGCTGTTATGATGTCCACAGGAATGCATCCTGTCCTGCTTGTTGTCCATCTGCGGGAAAAAGGTTCTTCACATTGACCAGAACCCGTATTATGGAGGAGAGAGCGCCTCCATCTCACCTCTGGAAGAGGTCTGAACTACACACGCTGTAATGCTTCATCCTGGACTCAGTCTGTAGATTTACTTAACACTGTTTGTTGTGTCAAACAGCTCTATAAGCAATTCCAGGTTCCGGGACCTCCCAAAGGAATGGGACGCGGCAAAGAGTGGAACGTCGACCTCGTTCCAAAATTCATGCTGTCCAATGGTGAGACGACACTAATGCAGACATTCGCCAAAATCATTCCGTCCTGTAATCCTGAGTGTTCACAGCCGTGTTCACGAGTGTATGTGCGTGGTGCCGTGACGTGTTACAGGGCAGCTGGTGAAGATGCTGCTGTTTACGGAGGTGACACGATACTTGGACTTCAAAGTCATCGAGGGCAGTTACGTGTTCAAAGGTGGAAAAGTTCACAAAGTTCCCATCACAGAGGCAGATGCCCACGCCTCAGGTAACACGCAACACACATTCACGTTATATTACATGTATTTGGTTCTGCTAGGAATTCTGACGTGTTCCGGAACCTCTAGAATACCCCTTCACTTTTAAACCCGTTCTGGAATACCAACATGTTCTATAGAATTTTCTAGTCTTACTAGTGAAACTAGAATTCCGACCTATTCTAGAACATCTATTCTGGAATTCTACATTCCGTAAACTTCAGTTCTAGAGTTTTGTTTTCGGAATTCTGCTCCAGAATCGAAGCTAGGATTCAGACACGCTCTCTTGTCCAAATCTGTTCTAGAATTCCCAGTTCTGTCAAATCGGTTCTAGAAAATATATTTTTATTTTATAGGTCATTACAGAATTCTTGAGGAAATGAAAAATAAAAAAGTCCAGAAATGTGTTCTAGAATTCAAGCTTTTTAAAAAACCCCCCAAAAAAACAACTTAATTGATAGAAATCCAGACCTTTATTATACAGCATCTATTAAATAATTCTGTTCTAGACAATCTGGTCCAGAAAAACATATTCTGGGACACTTATATTCCTTCCCACAATATTCCTTCTCCTAAATAAGATTCAATTAAATCTTGATAGTTTTTTACAATTCACAGATCTGATGGGCATGTTTGATAAGAGAAGGTTCCGGAAGCTGCTCCTCTTCATCCTGAACTTTGATGAGCACGACCCCCGCACTCACCAGGACATGGACCCGCACCGGACCACCATGAGGGACGTGTTCCGCCATTTTGATTTGGGACTGGACGTGGTGGAGTTCGTTGGACACGCGCTGGCTCTGTACAGCACCGATGAGTTAGTGCACACACTCAAACACAACACACACACAGATACAGTATACAGGACATTCGTCTGGACACGTCCCTGAGGTGTAGCTTAATGACTCAGATGCGAAAATGTGTGTGTGTGTGTGTGTGTGTGTGTGTGTGTGTGTGTATAGTTACCTGGACCAGCCGTGTCTGCAGACTATCAAGCGTATTCGGATGTACTCGGAGTCAGTGGCACGGTACGATCACAGTCCTTACCTTTATCCGCTGTACGGACTCGGGGAGCTGCCTCAGGGCTTCGCCAGGTACAAAACACAAATATATTTTCATTATAAAGAGGTGAGAAGTCAGGATAACTTCACTGGAACGAACAAGCCTTCAATATACCCAGCCTCCTTTGCTGTTTTTATGATTGACAGGCACTGAGGCCACACCTCCTTTGCTGAAACCTGGACATCAAGATTACTATACCTTTAAGAAGCGCATTCCTAATATGTGCGGTCATGTGGTCATGGTCATGTGTGTGTGGGTGTGTGTGTTTTGAACAGGCTGAGTGCTCAGCACGGAGGCACGTATATGCTGAACCGCCACGTTGATGACATCGTCATGGAGAACGGAACAGTGGTGGCGGTGAAATCTCAAGGAGAGGTGAGGAGCAGGAGTGCGGCGATAATCGGTTATACAATATATCACGATATTTATTTACAGTATTCACAGTTTATTCACACAGTGTTGTCATCGTGGACTTTAAGGTCTTCTGCATTT
The DNA here is from genome assembly GCA_024331685.1 of Stegophilus panzeri. Taxonomy (NCBI): domain Eukaryota; kingdom Metazoa; phylum Chordata; class Actinopteri; order Siluriformes; family Trichomycteridae; genus Stegophilus; species Stegophilus panzeri. Next base: position 518,974 of record JANDJT010000114.1, read on the forward strand.
GTGTTCCCGAGATAACAGTCTGTCCCGTTCAGGAGGCAGCGGCATAATAACATAAACTGGGATCAAATATTTTTTCCTATGATATGAAAATGAAATATTGGCGCATACCTGGAGGTAGAATCCTGATCTGGGATCAGTTCCCACTGTTTCAGTAATCATGGATGTTAGGAGATCAAAGGACAAAACTGGTCTGAGATCATCGTTTAGAGTTAAAAATAATAAGAAGAAGGTCATAGAGAGATCATAATAAATCAGTTTTTGTCTTTGATCTGTTTACATGTCTGATTTCCCAGCTTTTCCGATGTAAGCAGCTCCTGTGCGATCCCAGCTACGCCCCTAACCGTGTGAAGAAAGTGGGCCGGGTCATCAGGGTCATCTGCCTGCTGAACCATCCAATCAAAAACACTCACGACGCCAACTCGTGCCAGATCATCATCCCACAGACGCAGGTGCACAGGAAATCCGGTATGAAAATAAAACCAAAACTGGAACGTTACAGAAAACAGTTTCACACGGTTAGTTTAGTGACGGAACCCAAGAGAGTAGAGCAGTTCTGTTCTGCTTTCTGTGTGGAAATGATGACCTCGCTTCTCTCCATACGTCAGTCAGAGCCACGTTAGCTAATCGCCAGCATCCGTCATTGGTAAATGTGAATCGGAGGCCTAGACGTGGATCTTTATCAGCTTATTAAGCCATGACTTCACTTACACCTTATTTATTCCAGTTCTAAAATGAATAAAAACAGAGCTATGAATATAGTTTTACGTAACTAGGGTTCGGTTCTTCAATAAAAAAGAAAAACAGGACCCTTGACCAAAATTTCTTTCATCATATCTTCCTCAGATAGTTATTGGCTTTTGCATGAAAATCTGCACAATTTGGGACGTGTTTTATACAAATCAGGTGTGCATGAAGGTAAATTGGGGGCGTGACATATGCATATGACATGTAAATAAGGGAAGAATGGGTGGCGGCTTGTGTCCACGCAGCTGAATCTGATTTAACACCGCTCATTTCTATGCCACTTATGTGTGTGTGTGTGTGTGTGTGTACTGACGTAGTTCGTGCTGCTCTGTACAGATATCTACGTGTGTTTGGTCTCCTCCACTCACAACGTGGCTCCTGAAGGGAAGTACATCGCTGTAGTGAGCACAACCGTAGAGACGAGCAACCCGGAGAAGGAAGTGCAGCCGGGACTGGCGCTGCTCGAACCCATCATGGAGAAGTAAAACCAACAAAAAAGTGTTTAAAAATCGCATGTATTACATATAATATTACATATATTAGAATAGATACATATACTAATAAATGTATTAGTATACTATTCGTTTTTATTAATGTGATATGACTTTACAAAATGCAATTAATACTAATACTATATACTATATATACACTCATATATATATATATAAACAATTACAAGCATATGAATTGAAACATATTGTTAGGTATACAGTACATATAGTAACTAACACTACTACTCTAAATTATGTGATAACTACATATATATATATATATATATATATATATATTCGCCCTGCAGGTTTGTCTCCATTAGCAACCTCATAGTGCCCACAGATGACGGAAGGCGGAGTCAGGTAACCTACACACTGTCAATCAAAAACATATCTTATTATATACAATAATAAATGATGAAATATTCCTATATATTATAATTCTAAAAGGTTATTATCAATAATTATTAATATATAATATAAGGTGTATTGATAAAATGTATCATTGTTGTTGAGGGGCAAATATTATTATTATTGATAATAATAATAATAATAATAATAATAATAATAATAATAATGTGTGTGTATTTCTCGGCTCAGGTTTTCGTGTCCCGCTCCTACGACGCCACCACACACTACAACATGGAGTGTGAGGACATTAAGGACATTTTCCGCCGCATGACAGGGACAGAGTTCAGCTTCGAAGATTTCCGCAGAGAGTGTGAGGTCGACACGGACGATTAAAACTGCAGCGCGCGCGCACACACACACACACACGCACACACACGCACACACACGCACACACACGCACACACACACACAATCTTTGAAACTGGTGTTATAATACAGGTCACAGTTCTATAGCCTGTGTGAAACACTACAGGCAAGTGAAGAGAAGTGTGTAAATATTGTGTACAATAAAATAAACTGTAACACACAGCTGTTATTATTATTATTTATAATCAGTAACTCATCCTGCAGGGATTAAAGCCTCCCATTATCCAAAAGAGAGATTAGCGCTGTGCTCTGAGAAGGACAAAGTCATGTGTGTGAATACAGACAGAGAGAGAGAGAGAGAGATGAGTGACAGGCCAACAGAGAAAGAGGTTAATAAAGGATAATAGCAACCACTTTCACAGGGACCAGACAGACAGACAGACAGACAGACAGATAGACAGGTATATCTATTTCCTTCTGATCCAGTACTGATACTGTTTAAAGTGAACGTGTTGTTGGGAATCAGTTCATCACAGCAACATATAAACACCACTTTCCCTCATTTTATACATCGTAGGACTCTTGTGGCAGATGAACAGATTTCCGAGTCGAACAGCTGGTCTTATTTTACAATAACAGCTAGATATTGGTGGAGGATTCACACATGCGCACACTGCTGCAGCTTTAAGGTGTGATTAGTAACTTTACTCTTGTGTCTGAAAAGTTTCCTTCCACTCTGTGGATCCGTCTTCTTACGGCAAATAAAAAGAAAACAGGGTTCTGATACACAGCTATTCAAAAACACTTTTACTATACACAGAATTACAGTACCACACACACACACACACACACACACACACACACACAGACGTCACTCTGACGTCGCCGCAGTCGGCCAAGGGGGTGGGATCAAAGCGGCTGCTGTGATTCGTCTCTCGCTGGTCAGGAAGTTGAAGGTGGCGCAGGCGTTGGGCTACAGGAGGAGGAGGAGGAGGAGGAGGAATGTAAGAACTCCTGACCTGTATTAATATAAGCTGTGTTCATTCCTGAACATTTTCACTTTCTATAAATCAGCCTTCTGTTTTGTTTTTCGAGAACATTGTTAAACTTCCTCTCGCTGTCTGGAAGTGGCACCTGAGAACTGTTAAATAAAGTGATGTTCGGCAACAGGAAGTAGTTTCTGAGAAAACTTATGAGATTAACTTATTAACTGATGGATGGATGAACTGATAATAACGTGTGTCTGAGAGAGAAGCGTCCTCACCGTGTCCTGCACCTCCACTGCGATGCCTTTCTTCCTGATGAAGGAGAGAACGTTGGGGTCCAAACGCTCTGTACGGGCTCCAGTACCCAGAACCAACACCTCTACACACACACACACACACACACACACACACACACATAGATTTTAGAAGATAGGTCTGAGTCATGCAGAGAATAACAGGTCATTACTGCAGTTACAGTCAGTACAGTGTTCTGGTTAGAGATCAGGGTTCTGGTTAGAGATCAGGGTTCTGGTTAGAGATCAGGGTTCTGGTTTGAGATCAGGGTTCTGGATTATATGTCGTACCTATGCGTGGCTCCAGCAGGTAGAACAGAGACAAACTCTCCACTGTTATGTCTTGATGACTTCCCACCTGCCAGAAGAACAGAACTCACATCAGGACACTTCGTCTATTTCCTATAAAACACACGACGCTGCAGAGCTTCTCCTCACGTTCCACTGTAGAATAGCCGGAGGGACGACAGCGCAGGGTCCGATCACTTTGTTCCCGTCAATGTTGAAGCCTTGTGAGCTGTAGCTATAGATGATGGGTCCGCTGCCAGGCTCCTTCTGCATCACCGTCACTGTGGTGCGCTGGTACATCTCATCGTCCGCCGGGCCGAGCCTGTGACTACGGGTGAGAACCGGACTGCAGGGGTCCCACAGCGCAAGTCAAATTTAATAAAAACCGGAGCTGATTTTAATTTGAAATTTTATACAATATTCTCACTCTACACAAAGCTGGACAATAAACCTGTTTCTCTATAAGTATATAAAAATCTGATAAATATTTATATACAGCATAATTCTGATGATGCAGTCTGTAGATTATTATAATTTAAGATGATTTAACCTGTCATTGTGAACAGAGGTCATCATGATTTACTCACAAAAATAAACCTCACACACACACACACACACACACACACACACACACACACACAACTGTAGCAGTTAAATACTGAAATACCTCGTGGATCTCCGGAGGGTTGTCGAACATAACCGAAAGCCGCAGTGAGATCCGCGGAGAAATAATCTCATACACACCGGCGCTGCCATCGCGGACAGTTTTCACATTCACCCGCCAGCACGGCGGCTCACGGGGGAAACATTACCGCGTTGCACACGCTACACTTCCGGTGACAACGTCCAGTGAATATTCGCTGCGCAAAAAAAGAAGTCCGCTTAAAAAATATCTAATAATGACAAAGGGTTTTTTAGAATCTTATTAAAATAAGATAAATAAATCAATCAATCGATAAATACATAAATTTTGTGCATACATGATATTTAATCAGAAGATTTTATATTTATATAATCTTCTTCTTCATCATCATCATCATCATCATCATCATATTATTATTATTATTATTATTATTATTATTAAAATATAATTATTATTATTATTATGTAAATTATTGCTTACTATAGTAGTCAGATAGTGATTGCGTTGCTGCTCAATAAATAAAAATAATTTTCCAAATTCAGAGCTTGGACAAGTATTATTGAAAATTACTCAGACTCAACTACAATGGGGCAGTGCAATTTATTTTTCTATCTATTTACTTGTTTATTTTGATGTGTGCATATAATACCTAATTATTTTACTGACGACGTATTGTATAGTGGATGGGTGTAAGGTGTTAAATAAACTGCTAACCCCCTTTTTGTCTTTTATTTTAAAGATATGGAATGTTATTTGCGAATATGTTATTTGTCTATTTATTTATGTATTACATTGCTCTGTATATGTAGCTCTTCTTGTAGTTGATTTGTTTATGCTGGTCTGTTTTCCGTTTTATGAAAGCGTGACGCTGCGTGCGCGCACCCCGACTCATCGCAAGTGGGCGTGGCTGCGTACGCGTGACGCTGCGTGCGCGCTCCATGCGGTGTTTACAGGCGTCTGGAGCCTCTGGTGAGGTGGTGCTGTCTCTGCCAGTGATATAACCTGATACACTGTGTGATGAGTGAGTAGTTTGAGCGAATAAAAAGTTTTTAAAATAATAATAATAAATTGGAGTTAGTTTTAAATCAGAGCTGAGGAGCGCTATGTATCGGTCTCTGTACGCGTTCAAATCGAAGGAGCCGAACTCGATGCCGTTCGCGGCCGGAGAGAGTTTCCTCATCCTGGAGAGGAGCAACCAGCACTGGTGGCTGGGATCCCGCTGCAGCTCCGGAGAAACCGGCTACATCCCGGCCTCCTACCTGGAGAAAATCCCGGTATACACACACGCGCACACGCATATACACGGTTTAAACTGAAGTTAGGAAAGGCAGACCCGCTTACTGAAACATTAACACAGGTCTCGCGCTGATTAAATGTATTAATATGCAGGTTTTATGCTCTTGTTTGTTTGTTTGTTTGTTTTTGTTTACATACATCACACTGACCAATTTAAATTTTCTGTCAGCTTCTATGACATGAAATCCCTGATGCGCGTGACCGCCGCTTCATTCTGCACTCTGATTGGTTGAATACGCAATGACCACGCCCCCACCCTACCCACCCGAGCGAATTAAAATCAGGAAGTCATGCAAAATGCACCAGATGGCCTCTTCTGCTCTGCGTCCAATCTAATTCAGTCTAATTCAATAATTTACAGATTTCTGATCCCTGGGTAGCATGATGTAAAACTGTAACAGCATCAAAACCACAAATCTTCATTTTCTGATTTCTCTTAATAAATGCATATGAAGGCTATTAGATATTTATGCTTAGATATTTTTTCCAGGCCACTAAGAGAAAGTGTGTGTGTGTGTGTTACTGTACTGTATGACTGTACTGATGACAGATGATGGACAGAATTTTGGCATAATCATGATAACAATAACAGTCATTAAATTGATGATATGAATGTATTACACGCCTTTATAGAGAAATAGTTTTTATTTAAAAATTGTAATATAAAAAACCCTTACTCATTTGCTTACTGAAGCGGAAAGTGTGTTTATTTAGATCGTTTGTGTTACGTATCTTAAATAATAGATTCAGAAGATAGTATAATCATTCTTAATGCCAAAACTGAAATCTGTCTCTCTCTCTCTCTCTCTGTCTCTCTCTCTCTCTCTGTCTCTCTCTCTGTCTCTCTCTCTGTCTCTCTCTCTCTCTCTGTCTCTCTCTCTGTCTCTCTCTCTCTCTCTCTCTCTCTCTCTCTCTCTCTCTCTCTCTCT
>JANDJT010000114.1:549801-563643 GCA_024331685.1 Stegophilus panzeri
GGGGGGCATTAAAGCGTGACGTGCACACACCTGATTGGAGCCAGGATTGGGGACGTTGATGATGCCTGCAGCCAGTTTGGCCTTCAGGTAGTTAATGAAGGCTGATTTGAGCACTTGTGTCTGCGTCACAACGTCTTCCTGATTTAGACCGCAAGGCATGGCGAGCAGGAGGCAGAATTCGCTCTCACCCTACAGACAAGATGGGAAAAGTGGTGAGGTACACACAGTGACAGGGTAATAAAAAAAATAAATCATTAAAAATATCACATGACCTTTGGCAGATTACTAATATTCTTAAAATCTCAAAAAAAAAAAAAAAAAATCTTTAGACAATTTTTGTCTCTTAATATAGAAAACATTTTTGAAGAAGAAGAGGATTTGCTAATAAAGGGAAACTTACAGTCATTCTGCGAGCTACTCCTTCAAGCTGTTGCGTTTCTAATCTCATCCTCTGGACGATACGCAGAGGAGGTCCAGTCTCCGGCACGGGAAGCGAGCGCAGGCCAAGAGATTTGTTTCCACACACAAAATGCAACTGGACAGCAGCAGTTTCATTTTTCAATGCCAGCAAGCCTTGCCACACAATAGGATACCTCTGTTCAAGACAAGAAGGGGGGGAAGGGGGAAAAAATTAAAAAAATTAATTGATAAAAAATTTTTTTTATTTGCCTTAATTTAAGTAGTTAATTCTTTTCCCATCCCCTAAAAGTTTGTCCTTGTGGCTTACCGTGAGAAGCTGTACCATGTTGATTTGTTGGTGTCCAACATGCTCCACTTGACTTTCAGTCTGAGCCTGGTTGTGGTCGGATTCTTGAGCACCCTTTATTGGACAAATAAATAAAACGATTTGTATTAGTGCAAAGTAGATATAAACCATACAGATTTAATGTCTCAGTACAAGGTTTCAACTCACCTGGGATGGAGTGATGTTGCGAGGTGGTTGGCTGATCCCCATAGGTGAATTTTCGGGAAACTGTGAATGCACGGTGCGCAGGTTGGTGTACATGGCCGAATACTCCGAAAAGGGTGGCACGGTCCCCGAGGTGATCAGCTGTACTCTATTAGGAGAGGCCATGGCAGGTATTGCACCACGGATTCCCAGCATTCCATCTTTCCCAGGGGGCGGTGTGGCCCTCTTTATTTCAGACTGCTTCAGGGCATCCTTGTCGGACACTCCTTTCTGCAAAAGGTGTGCCCGTGGAGAGAGCGAGGCCGTAATGCTGGTCGGGGTCGAGGTGGGAGGGACAGCCTCCGCAATATGCCCCTGGTGCAGCTCGGCAGCTGGACGCTCCCCCTGCGGGTGGTATATCAGCATCCGCATGTCTCTTGTTTGCATGTTAAACCGCTCCAGTGGCAGTCCGCTGTGAAGAGCGCCACGGTATTCCGCCGGTATCGACTCTGGTTTGAGTGGAGTCGCCGTTTGCCTTCCAAGCGCTTGATGAAAGCGTCTTGCTGCCTCCTCGTCGCTTGCTTCGTGACCTCTTGCACTGGCCGGGTTGACTTTGAGGACCATTTCTCTGTTACCCACAGCCTGAGGAGACGTGGGGCGCTGCTGACCAGGCGCCCAAGACGAAGCGAGGCCTTCAGAGTGAATTCCGTAGTTCATAACTGACAGTGGAGGCGTGTTGACTCTTACATCTCCCTGAGAAAGGTGACCCATGGAAATGGCCTGGCCCACACGGTGAGGTGACATTCTGCCAAGGCTGCCATGTGTACTATGAGGAGGCATGATGACTGACTGTTCAGAGTGATGCACGCTGGGGACATACTGAGACATGGCGGGTAAACCGGTTGGTAAGACCATAGACACGCCTTTAGGAGATGAAGAGCCAATAGGAGAAGACACTTTGGCAAAGGGAGAATGGGGGTGACCGGATTTTCGCGGCGAGCGGGGTTCCTGTTTGGCCTGAATATGTGAAGGGGCTCTATCCGCAGGCGTACCTGGTATGAATCCTACATGATTGCCACCTGTAGAGGGAAGGTGAGGGCTTATGGCAGGACTTATAGTGGACACCCAGGCAGTTTTCACATTTTCCACATTAAGAGGTTCGCTTCCTTCTCCTTTCTTTGGATGCTTCATCAGCATTGCGTATTCCGAGTGATGGAAACTCATCACTTGTGATGGGCCGGGTGCCTGCTGTAATCTTTTCACTACCCCGCTTTGAGGGTACGGGTCTAATTTGTCTGGTCCGGATTCATGCTTAGTAGAAACATTGGTCTGCGACTTGAGGGGATGACCATGGTCCACTGGTGGTACCGAACCCTTAGGCACATCTCTTTGAGATCCACTGTAAAGTTCCTGTTTGATCTGAGGCATTGTCACCAGCTGCTGAGATTCTATGTCCACCGCACTAGGTGGTGGAATTTGACTGATCTTGGCACTAATCCGTTGTCGTCCCTCAATCTTCTGTCCCGAGTGACTCAGCACTACTACCCCCTCAGAGGTGTTTACCCTGAGCCCAGCAGTGGGGCCTGTGCTCAGGGATGTGCTCTCCACTATATAGCGACCTGCATTCCCACCCTCCTCTCCAACGGGTGGACCGTGATAAACGCTACCTTCCTCCATGCTAGTCTGGTACATCTGTTTTGGTGGCTGCTTTTCCACAAATGGGTTAGCCATTGGAAGACTGGGTTTCTCCTCGGATTCAGGGGGGTTGCAAACTCGACTGATGACCGAGGTGGCAGTGGAGGCAATGACGGAAATCACAGATTTCTCGTTAAAGACTTGCTTCGTCTCTGATTGACGAAGTACTGGCTGAGCTGGAATAGAAGATTGCCTGTTTTCATGCAGCGCACTCTTGACATCACTCTCCCTCGTATGCATGCTCCCAGGAGTAGCACTGACCTCCGAGATTGGAATACCTCTTGGTTTTGCAAGAATTTTACGCAGATCACTAGTGTTAACATCGTGGACAAAGGAATCAGACAGCAATGCTGGGTTCTCTAATGGAGTTGCAGGAGTGGCTGAAGGGGAGACTACTGCCATCTCTTTAGGCTGATTCAATCGGTCTGTTGGGGAAACGGAAAGTCTGCTTGGATTTGAAGGTTTGAGGCAAATACTTGTAGGAGAAAGAGAGGGAGATGTACACTCATAAGGATTAGGCTGAGACCTGAGTGATGATGGGCTTTTGCTTGCTGCTGGACTAGACGATTTTGGCAAGTCAGGCTGATCTTTAAGAGCACTCTCAATCACTTTAGGAACTTCAGGGACGTTAGCAGTTATATTGCAATCATGCTTCGATAAAGGAGCAATTATAGCAGCAGCAGCAGCAGCTGTGGGTGGCGTCTCTGTGACCGTTGGTACCGCTGCGGATATGGATTCTGAGGACTTGATAGAAAGATTCTCAGGTTCCACTACGACCTCTTTGATGGCTTCCTTTTTGCTCGCAGCAGCCTTTGGGCCTTTGGCTCTCTTCTGGGTTTTTGGTCTTCCTTTACCTCCTTTTCTTGGCGTCCCTGTGTTTGAAGCTTCTTCTTGGACAGCGGCCGAGTTGCTGCCTTCAACAACTTTGGCATCCGGGACTAGAGTTTGAATATCCGGGTCTGGACCGCCGACAGTGCCGGTGACTTGGTCTTGCGGCACGCTACAAGACATCTCTTCAGATGTGATGGAATCAATAGCGGCGGCAAGTTCTGTTTCGCTAGCAGGATTAGCAGGCTTGTCTTCCTCACGCCCCTCTACAAGTTCAGACAAAGAGGCTTGGGGCTCGGTTGAGTTCTTGAACTGAAGAGGAGCAGGGTCTTCTGTAAGCTTGGCAATGTTCTCCACAGCTTGTTCGAGCTCCATCTGGCGGGATAACAATGCCTCATGCGGATCCTTGACCTTTGGGGGTGTTGTTACAGACTCTTTAATATTACCATCTTCATCTATGGCCTCCTTCTCAAATCTAGGTTCTAGGATTTGCTCTTTGGGTGACAAACCTGGGACAACCTTTTTAGGGCAGTCGTCATGCCCCGATTCATCCTCACCAGTTTGCAGAATTGTCTTTACCTCGGTCACATCAAGCCTGATTCGGAGGTTTTTGAGAACAAGAGATTTATCCTCGGTCGTTAGCTTTGAGCTACAAGTTATTCGAGTTGTTTTTGTTTTCACACTTTTGTCCAAAGGTGACTGCTCCTGAACAGACTCACAGAGTTTATCTTGGCTTCCAGTAGTGCCGTCTGTTTGAGTAATTCTGTCTTTCTCTGGTTTTGTTTCTGAAATGTTTTGTGGTTTTTGCTCCTCCTTTGACTCATTTGTCACTGAAGGACCGCCATCATGCTGGCCACTGCCATCTTGAGAATCCACATCCATCTCAGCAGGAGTTATAGCGTCAGCTGTTTTATCCATTTTGTCTCCTTTTTTCGCTAAACCAGACCCGGTACCTTGATTTGCGGCTTTGTGCAAGTAGGGGGAATGTTTGCCTTTGCCTACTTTGGTGACAGTTTCATTGTTTCCAGTTTCATTGATCTCAAACTCCTTAGTCTCGGGTAATTTCGACCGCTCACTCTTCCCAGCTGAAAAATCCTCTCCTTGGCGCCGATTCTTAGGTGGACGTCCCCGGCGTGCGGTGTGCAGTACAGGGATGCTGTCTGGTTCTGGTTGCCCTGAGTCTTTGTCTACACCACGCTTACGTGCTCCACGCGGTGACTCCACATCCTTGCCGGTTTGCGGTGTAGATTCATCTTCTACTGGGGTGGCATAAACAGAACGTACATTTCTACGCCTTGCTCTCACAGGGGGAGTGTTTTGTTCCACACTTTGTTCAGCCTCAGTGCTATGGATGGGTGACTTTCCAGTCGACTTGGCATCCGAAATTGCTTTAGATGATTCCACTCTTGGAGAAGAGGAGCGTTTAAGCTTTTCTCTATCAATACGTTCACTTTTGCGTGTACTTTGTTTATCTGGTGTGCTTGATGGGGTCAAAGGGGCTACTGGTGTTGTGGGCGAGGTCTTGCCTTTCTTGTTTCTGGACCTCGGCGGAGGAGAAATCGGTTCCTCCACTGTATAACTGTCCTCAGCTTTTGATTCAGTTTCTTTGGCAGGAGGTGCAGCTTCTACGGTTACAGGCTCTGGTTTCCCTAATCTTCCTTCAGCTTCGTCTACAACCATAGGAGAGGGAGGATTTTGTAATTCAGGGGGCTCAGTTTGTGGCTCAGATTTTGGGTCACAGCTCACTTGAGAGTCAGTGGTCTGCGTCTCGCTACCAGAGCACTGCTCAACATCCCGGTCATTGGTCAATTCCAACTCTTTAGTAGGACTTGTTTTAATTTCATTCACCAAAGGCTTTGAGTCCTGAGTTTCAGATCTATTTGACTCAGGGGGTTCTTGAGGCAGTGGATTTGTCGGGCAGACTAATGGCTGTTCTGACTGTTTTTCTTCATCCTTCACCAGAAGACCGAGCTGTTTAGGTGAAGACGCTTCGACGTTACAAACGTCCCGCTGTGGTGACGTCTCCTTAGTTGTTACAACAGACGGCGATTTCTGAGTTTCTTGAACGGGAAGGGATTGCATGATTTGCAGAGGGCTTGACTGAGGGGCTTGTACAGGGCTGACTGGCTTAATCTCAGCTGGCTTCATCTCGGCCGGTTCAACAGCACTGTGTTGCTCTTCCTCCTGTGTCTTTTCACCGACTTGTCCTTCAACGCTTTCCTCTTTCTTGGATTCTTGCTGAGTCTGCTCTTTCACCTTCTGTTGCTGCAGTCTCGTTAACTCTAAAAAGCGATCGTGGAAGAGGACCACTGGTTCAGAATCAGGCTGACCTTCGATCTGGACTTGCTGGTTAGCTGCATTGCCCATACCATGTTCAGGGTCTTCATGCTTTCTTTCAAGATGCTGGAGGCGCCTCGAGTCTTGCTCGAAGATAGAACTGTGGAGAAACCGAGAGGCAAAGAGCTCTCGGCGCTCTTGTTCTTCTGGTTTAGGATCTTCCTTTCGGTCATCCAGTTTATCCTCAGACTCGCTTCGTATTTTCTTCTTCTTCATATACCACGAAGGAGTTGGTCGGGGTGTTGATTCTACCTTTTCTGTATCTTTTCTGCTTCTGAAACTGGCAAAATGAGAATCGCTGTCCAGAAAAGACCAGTTGTCTTCCCTTGAAGAGGATAACGACTTTGCGCGCTCCAGCAACGCTTTAGTGTCTGGTGTAATTGTCTGGTCAAGTGCAAATGAACAAAACTTGTTCCTTTCCAGCGAGCCGGTTAGTTTGGATTCTGATAATCTGTCTCTGCGTTGCCGTTCAGGAAAGGACATTGACGTTGAAGGCATGGGAGAGTTTGGTTTGTGTTCTCGATCTTCCTCAGAGTCAGAGCGCACCTCACCAGGCTCTAAATCAGGCCAAAGTCTATATTCCAAATATGATCGATTGAGGCGTCTTTTTTCGGAGCTCCTCGAAAAATCAGGTAACAAGTCCTGCTTTAGGCGACTTTCCCAACGCCTCTGCTCATCATGTAGGGACGAGCTTAGCTTGGACACCTGTGAGGTATGGACACGTTTAACCGTTAGCTCCATGTCCTGGTGAGAACTGTCTTCCTGCTTAGGTTGTTCTTTTACTTCTTTCACAGTAATTAGTTGGGGAACATCTGTATATTCTTCCTCTCCGTGCTGAGAGGCGTTAAATCTGGGAGAGTTCGTGCTCCACTCGGACTCTTCACTCTTTGGTCGGAAAATTCGGTATACCCGTTCTCTTTTGGTACCAACCTCTATGTCCAAGTGGTCTTGTTTTTTGCTTTTACTCGGTGGAGAGTTATCAGTGACATCCTGAGGTGGCTTGCCAACCTCGTGCACCAAGCTACGGTGCTCGAAATCTTCCGTCTCAACACACTGAGGAGTTTCTGCTTTTCCTGGTTTGTCAGGTTCTTGGAGCTGCTGACGAAGTCTCCGGTTCTGCTCCATTTGCTTCCGATAACTCTGAGAAAGATCTATGTCCACATACTCTTCCCTGCCTTTGTTGTCTTTCTCTGGGGTCCCGTCATTAGAGAATCGCCTTGACACGCTCGGTCCAGACTGCGCCTTTGAGTCTAAGGACTTCAGGTTCGTCTCGGAATGCTCTTCTTGTCGTCCAGATGAGTTTTGGGAATCAGCACGGTGATCCAATTCGTCCCTAAACTGAGACGCCACCCTCTCCAATTTGGACTTAGAATGTTCTCTCTTCTGTGCCTCTTTTTCTAAAGCTTTCACATCGCCTTCTCCTTCCTTTGAATAAGACGCCACAAAATCTGCAGGTTGATTAACCCCTGTGCTTTGCTCATCCTCAAGGCGACCTCTCTTCTGTTTTATGGCTTTGCCAGTAGGATCGCCAAACCGCCTTTTTCGTGCCGCAAGCCTTTCAGAATCCCCCAAAGAATCTTTCCCTTCATTTCCAAGTTCTGGTTTGAGGTGTTTCTTTGATCTCCCTTTGTTATCCCGATCCACTGAATCAATTTTAGCACCATCAAGTCTTTCTTTTTGCGACTCCACACGAGACACCAGATCAGAAGGGGAGGGTTCGCCCTCAGCTTTGTGCCTCTGCCTCTCCGAGCCCTCCGCATCTGAACCTTTTGTTTTTCCAGAATTTGAATCCAGGCTGGGCTCCCTGTCCGCTTCGGAGTAAGGTACGCTAGGAGACTGCACTTTCCCCCTCCTCGACTTTGTCTTCTCGCCCTTCTCTCGGTCTGCTTTTTCTTTGCGCCTGCCACGCTTGCTCTTTTCCGTCCCGCTTACGCGGTCAGCCTCGGCCTGCTCCACTTCTCTGTCCAGACTCTCCGTTTTATAATCCACTGGAGACTTCTCAGACTTTTCAAACTGAGGAGTAGGCGATAAGGAGCTACAGCTTCCACTCCTCTCAGATGAGTGCCTGTACACACGTCGTTCTGCTTCCCTCGAGACACGGTCAGACGGTGAAGGAGAGGCGGAAGGGGTTATGGGGCGGCGCGGGTGGGATGGGCTCCATCTGCTGCGATCAGCCTCAAAACGTTCACGTTCTCTCTCGCGTTCCCGCTGAATGTAGCTATACTTTCTGATGTCCTGTTCAAAGGGGTCTCGGTAATCTCTGTATTCACGAGGGTCTTCATGATAGCGTGGGTCATAGTGGTCACCTTGGTAATGGTCTAGTTCCGGATAACGCTCACGGCTGCGAGCGGGATAGTCTCGACGTGGATCGTCGGCATAGATTCCGGGCGCCCGAACGTTCTCGTAGTACGCCCTCTCTGCTGAGAATTCATGATATGAAGGTCTTCGTTCATCCCTGGCAATGAAAAAGGGGTGAAGATTAATAAACAGTTACGTAATCTGGCGCATCAGCAAAAAAAATAAAATAAATAAAAAATAAAAGATGAGGCATCTTTTGTAAATGGTTACCTTCTGTCAGAGGGGATTTCATAGAAGTCACGCATATCTTGCCCTGATGCCTGCATAGAGCGATAGAATGCTACTTGGCTCTCCTGACTGGCAAAATCAACCTGCAGAGAACAAGCACATACCTAAAGCAACAGGTACAACCAGCAATATCTTTCCACGCTCGAGACTCATCCGAGGCAACGGGGTAACGATCTTCTGTCAATACCTTACCTTAATTTTGTTGCCGCCAATCTTCCAACCTTTGGTCTCTCTTACAGCAGCTTGCGCAAAATCTGTGTTGTTGTATAAAATCAGGGCCATCCCTTTCAGTCTGTCGAACACGACCTATAAAATGCGATAATTAATTAAGCAGCAGAATACGCACAAAAATACAAATCAGAACTGCATGCATCAGGCATCTCAAATACCTTCACCACATGTCCGTAGCGACAGAAGTGCCGTGTAAGGTACTGCTCTGTGATGTTAGAGGACAGACCATCTAACCACACGCAGGTTGTAGGCATACTCTTTCCAAAACCAAGCTGCAAAAGGAAGATGGATTGGAAAGTTGCATGAAGGCGCATACATGTACGATTAAAGACTTCAGTTTACTAGTGTAGCTGGGCAAATACCTTGAGTCGATTGGCACCCAAGTATTCTCCGTCCATTTTCTTAATAGCTTTACACACGCTGGCAATGTCCGAGTATTGCACAAAGGCATACTGGGGGACACCGTTAACCCTCTTAATATCAATATCCTAAAAAAAGTAAAAACGGGGATGAGACGAGGGCGCAGAACAAAACGTTACTGATGTGAGATTGGGGGAAGGGTGTGGTTTCCGTGGGGTGTTAGTAAATATCTTACCACTATTTCTCCAAAGCGCTGAAAAACATCAAGCAGCTGCTGGTAGTTAGTAGTTTTCTCCAGATTTCCAATAAACAAGGTTCTGGTTGCCTTTGGGTGAAACTCGTCGATACGTCCGTCCAACGGCCGAAACTCGTTCTCACTTTCCGTCTCTGTTAGAGCAGACAAATGATTAAGTGACGAACCCCAAGCTGTAAAACTGCCAAACTCCACAGCCGTAACACTCACCAGGGCCATTCCAAGCGGTCACTTCGATCAGCATACCAAAGAAGAGCTTTCCTTTGGACACGCTGAGAGCTTTCTCCTGGTCTTCTTGCTGTCTGAAGAACACCAAGCCGTATCGCTCCTCCGAGGCTCCGTGGATCTGCACTGAAGTCACTTTCCCGTACTTCTTAAACTCGTGGAAAAGTCCATCTTTCAGACTTGTGTCTGGAGAAGAAAACATCACGTCACTGATCTTACATTACTGGCGTAAAAACGCCCAACACACACACACAGTTCTGGAACCGACCTGTGGATCGCACTGGGAGGTTCTGGACCCTGATGCCAAAACTCCTACGCGGTTCATCGCAATCCAGAGACAGCGGAGGAGGAGCTGGGGGTGGGTGAGTGGCTGCAGACTGAACCGAGCGTGCTCGAGACCCCTCACTAGAACTGCTGTTGGAGTCACTGCTGCCAGAGGACGGAGAACAAAAACACCTCCTTAGTACACAGAGACCTACTCACATTAACGAACAAAAGCAAGTTGCTAGCCTACAAACAGATCATCCCAGAACAGTTTCTGACCGAGTACACTTATCCAACATGTCCATTTCTTCTGCACAGCAATGCACTTAAATTCTCTCTCCAAAACCTCCCTTCTTTTACAGTAGCCTAGGATATACAGCGAGAGGAATGCCAATCCATGGACTGCCTTTACTCTCAAAAAAGATATTTTCCACAATATTACAACACTAACCTGAGGTATAAAGCTCGAAAAAAAGACATTACGATATGATTTTGATTCATAAGGCACTAAGTTTGATATTTGTCGTATAGAACTCGATATGTAACCGCCTTTGTTCTAAATTGGCAAATGATGATGTAGAGAAGAACTATTTTAAAAGCATCAAATGTTCAAACACTGCCTTTTAAATCGATGCGTCGACCCAAACTGATGAATCGGCCGGTCTTGGATCCTATTTCAAGGAAGGAAGCAGTTCGTCAAAATCCACCTACCTGCCACTTCCGGTACTACTGGTGCTGCTGACTGAATCCGAGCTGGACGATCGGCTTCGGGAACGCGAACGCGGACCTCTGCCTGGAGAAACGGGAGCTCTTTTTGGGGAATGGGAGGCTTTGGGGGTCTGTCCTGTGGTCCTTTGTGGAGAAGGGTGCCGTGATTGCGAGGAATGAGAAGATCGACTCCGGCGATGATGGTAAGTCCGATCAACGCGCCGCCCCCTGTCATCACGGTAAGGATCCCGCCGTGCGGAACCAGACAAAGTGAAGGGATCACGAATTCGAGACTCGAAATGAGACTCCGGGGTTTCAAAACCACCACTAATCGCACTAACTGCAGGGCTGGCCCCGACTCCAGTGGCAAAAATGGCACGGTCTCGGTAATAGTCCGTGTTGTAGTGCCGCGGCCTATCAAAAGTGCCACTGCGCTCATGGTGTCCGTACGGACTGTGCTCGTACGCGCGATCCCGACTGTCTGAACTGCTGCGAGAGGGACAGAAAGAGACGGGAAAGGAAAGAAAAGTTTCAAAATCAACTAACAAAAACAACTTCGGAAAAAAAATCCATGCAAAAGTACATCACTTAACATTCCCAGTGATGACTGGGTCAAACTTCAACCGACAGCCAATCATAACTCTCACAATTACCACAACTGCCCAAATCGATTTAAACACACACACACACACACACACACACACACACACGTACGTTGGATCAAACATCTAGCATGTTTTCTGTGCGTGTAAAAAGGCACAAACACCTGACCTGATTATGCGAGTCATCATTAGGAAGAAACTCAATAAAATTCTTCCTTCGGTTTGAACCAATTACTTTTTAAATTACTCTATAATATACAATAATTACGACTGTTAATATCGTATATTAATATATAATAATTACGAGTGTTTATTTGGTCATAAAGTGGAGACCAACTACACAGACACACACAGAATCATACAGCCTCTGGATTAGCATGGATCGGTAAAAGTGTGTGTACATCGGTCCACAGCGGCGTCTCGTCAGTCAGAGGTGGAGGTGTTTAATATTGAACATATGTGTTTTCTAACTCTAGAGAGCCAGCTAGAGCGTGTGGCCTAAAGTCTGAAGTCAGGGCTGTATGTTAGAAGTGATTAGGATGCTAATATACTTCACATCTGACTTGAATATAGGTTTACATATCATTCAACTTTGTTATTAAACTAAACAGCATTACTGAGAAACAAAGTACGTGTCAGCTACACCACTTCTCCACACAGATTCTAGCTAAAGAGCTTCCACAAAAATCTTTTCTCTTGTAAATGCAATGGATATAAAATTCACGTCAGAACTTTTCCCACCTTTAATGTGAAACTACAAAGTATAAAACTAAAGTAAAAAAATCTTTTTTTTACTGTTTGAGTAAAAAACATTTTTAGGGAAAGTAGTTTTTTTCCTTTAAAAACATACAATAACCTGGTTGCATAAGTGTTCACACCCCTAAACTAATACTTTGTTGAAGCACATTTTGATTTTATTACACCATTCAGTCTTTTGGGGTAAGAGTCCATCAGTGTGGCACATCTTGACTTGGCAATATTTTCCAACTCTTTCTTACGAAAACATTCTAAATCCGTCAGATTGTGAGGGAATCTCCTGTACACCGTCCGCTTCAGGTCACCCCACAGATTTTTGTTGGATTCAGGTCTAGGCTCTGGCTAGGTCGTCCAAAAACACGGATCTTCTTTTGGTTAAGCCATTCCTTTGTATATTTGGATGTGTGCTTTGGGTCACTGTCATACTGAAAGGTGAAATTCCTTTTCATCTTCACCTTACTAGCAGACACCTGAAGGTTCAGCAGTAAAATCGACTGGTATTTGTAGCCACTCATGATTCCCTCCACCTTGATAAAAGCCCCAGTTCTAGCTGAAGAAAAGCAGTACTAAAGCATAATGCTGCCACCACCACCAGGCTTCATCGTGGGGACGGTGTTCTTTTGGTGCTTTTTTTTTTTTTTTTTCACCAAACAAACTTTTTGGAATTATTATAACTTATGGAATTGGTCTAATCAGACCAGAACACATTTTTCCACATGGTTGTGTGTGACTTAATTGAGCTTGGATGTTTTTGTGAGAAACAACATGAAGACAGTAATCAGTACTTGTCAAATGTTCCTGCAGCTCCTGTAATGTTGCCATTGTTCCATGGTACACTGAATTTTTTTGAATATTTTTTATGCCCCTCTCCTGATTCCTTTCGACACGTGAGACCCTGTAAAGACATTGTCAAATTTATGCAAACCACGCCTTCAGCAATCAGATGAAACCACGAAGATGTCAAGAAAAAAGACCAGAAACAGCTGATCTTTATTTGGGGTTAATCAGAATAATTTCATTGATGACTGCTGTATGATAATTACTTTTGAACATGAGATTGAATGTGATTGGCTCATTCTGAACACAACCACAATTATAAAAGGGTGTGCAAACTTATGCAACTGGGTTATTAAAAGTTTTTTTATTTTTCCCTAAAATGTTTCTGGTTGTTTTGAACATCGTGTAGTTTCACACTGAGGGTGGAAAAAGTTCCGACATGATTTATCTTTTTTTACATGATTTTTTTTAGATCACAAAAACCTGCCATTTTAACAGGGGTGTATAGACTTTTTATATCCACTGTAAGTCAAAAATACGAAGCAAGTTCTTTCTTTCTGCTTGGATGGTCCTTTTCCTCTTTGGCCCAGAGAACATGGCGGCTGTTTTGTCCAGAAAATATTTGAAATGTCGACTCGTCAGACCATAAAGTAGTAGGCATAGTAAAGCCGTAACATGCATCTGTGGATGCAGCAAAGAATGGTGTTGACTGACAAAGGTTTACCAAAGTATTCCTGAGCCCATGTCAGGATATCCATTACAGACTCATGACAGTATTTAAGACAGTGACATCTGATGGATCGGAGATCACATGTTCAGAAGTGGTTTTGGGCCTTGCGCTGTATGCACCGAGATTTGACCGGATTCCTTGAATCTTTTAATTATATTGTGCACTGTAGAAGGTGAAATGCCCAAAATACTACTGATTTATCTTTGGGGAATGTTCTTCTCAAAGTATTGGATTATTCACTGACGCATCTGTTGGCAGATTGGTGAGCCTCGACCCATCCTTGATCTTGAAGGACCTTTTTTGGAGGCTCCTTATACACCATGATTATATGATTGCCTCACCTCTTTAACATCACCTTCTTATTTCAACTTGTCACATAGCAAACACTGTCGTAAACTGCCGCTGTCCCAAATTTTTAGGAACATATCGCGTGCATCAATTTCAAAATAAACGTTTATCTTCAAAAAACTATGCAGTAGACTAGGTCAAGCATCAAATACCTTGTCTTCATACATTTTTTGTTGTTTAAATACAAGTCAAAGTACAAATCACTCCTCTTTGTTTTTATTAGCTTTTTCCCATACTGGCACAACTTCTTCAG
>JANDJT010000114.1:596535-613922 GCA_024331685.1 Stegophilus panzeri
TATATATAATTGATAAGCTATACATACAGGTGTACTGCTTCATATATTAAGCTTTTTTATGATCAGACTATATTAAATGAATTGTCTGAATTGGACATAATAGACTCTTAAGCTCATTCTATATAGCTTAAGTAGTGTCCTGTGTATAAAACAGAATACAATAAAACATTTCTACAGTTATTATTATTATTATTATTATTATTATATAATTTTATTTGACAGGACTAGCTGCACCTGAATATGTCATACAAAATGGGTCACTCATTACACTTAAAGCTGCTAGTTGAAACTGTTAGTTGAAAAAAATAACCTATTTAAAATATTTTACTACATTACTGTTGAGAAATTTTTAAAATGAAGCAATCAAATATAGATTTTTGCATGGTTTACAGAGAACATACTGTAGCTCCAGGTTCAAGGCCAAAAGCTAAAAGGTTTAACATGGACCTTTAAAATGGACCAGTCTGTGGAGTGAGTACTTAATGAACTTAGCCTGGACATTTCAGCTAGAAAGAACACCAAATATCTAATTACCTCTTCTTTTATTCACCTGTTGTTACACTGCAAGTCTGCATTTACTTACAGGGCTTGAATACAAAGAAACTGACAATTAAACTGTTCTACCTTCAAAAAAATAGTAGCTGTATTGTTATCATCAACTACAAGTAGGATTAGGATTAGGATCAGCTCATTTTACCTGAAAACACCTTTTCTTTATAAAGTGTCTTCAATAATGTGGTTCATGTTTCCTAAAGTAGTGTGGTGAAGATCAAAATAAAGGAATAACTTTTAATGCAAGAGTTAAATCTAATCATGAATTTTAAAAACGAAGTGTTAACCTGGATAAAGGGCAGTGGGAGCTCCGTAGTTAAGATGTTGGACCACTGATCAGAATTGTGAGTTCACATCCCCGCAATGCCAAGCCCTTCACCCTCAACTGCTCAAATCTATAAATGAGATAAATGGCATCTGCCAAATGCCATAAATGTAAATGTCGAAACACAATATTTTATGCACTTTAAAAGCATAAATAAATATTGTGCATATCCATGCAAACATGTTCCAGAAAGCATACGTCACATCCACAAGGCTGAGTGTTTTCCTGGAGAGCTTTATTTCTCCTGCATAAACAAAACAATATATAAACCTTCCAGCAGTCCTACCTCTTTTCCCAGCAGTGCATGCAGATCTCCTTACGTGTGTGTGTGTGTGTGTGTGTGCGCGGTTCCAGTCATACACTGTGTCAGAGTGCATGCTGTGTGTAAGTATAACCCGAATGTCACTCAGTACATTAACAGAAAGTATTTACCCTTCTTTTCCCAGTCGCTCATAAACACATCCATCACTTCGCAAACATCTGAACATTACTAAACAACACACAAACATGCTTATGATCTCGGCTCATGTTAACCTACTGCACTCGGTAATTAAACCTCCTGTATGTAACACAACGCCACCGTGTCACTGGATTAACCAGCACTGATGTGGCTGGTCTTGTATTCAGCTGCAGGTCTGGACGAATTTCCAGCTTTGTTTTTCCTCTATAGATTCCCTCATAACCTTCACAACCAAGAATAGTAGAACATTAATGCAGAAACGTCTCATGTCTCTTTTGGTTTGAGTGTGTGTGTGTGTGTATACACGTTTTGGCCATCCCCTTCACGATTACACACACTGTCCTTTTATTATTAGGCTGCAGGGGAACTGTAAAGGGAGAAGGCCTTAAATGATTCAAAGAGGCACCTGGAACCCACCAGATCATACTGCAGGAACACATTTCTCCTCCTCAGTGTGATGACCATGTGAGAGAAACAGCACAGCTGGACAGTGTGAGGATGAGGAGGAGGTGAAACATGACGTGAAATTAATCGGTTAATATTTTCCCCCCAGCAGTTATGTGCATGGCGATGTAATCAAAACCGAGAGGACATTGGGAGGTGGGCTAAAGTCATTGCATGTTGAGGGAAGGTTATGTCCTGTGATACAACATAAAAAAAATTTTTTAAAAAAAGATTCAGAAAGGTTCATTCTGATGTGCCAATTCATAAAAAAAAGAAGCCCACCCAGAGTGCATTCCCACCTCACTCCAGCATTCCCGGGATAGACCCTGGATCCACAGGCACACTGACCTGGATGCACTGACTACTGAAGATAAGACATTATAAAGACTTTATTGTTTGACTTTGTATCGGGTTACACTGCAACAGGACCCTCCCTTTCCCACCCCGTCCCTTCCCAAACATCAATCACCACACACACACACACATTCATTCACAGACACATGCAGTGACGCACATCGTCTCCATCTTGCTCATATTTTAAATGTAAACAATGCAGGCAGGAAGTGAGATATAAAAGCAAGGTAGTCAGCAGCGTTCCTCCATTTCCCGGGCTCCTTCATCTGCAACGAGACGCTATCGCAAGAAAGGGAGGACCAGTCCCTTCAGTTTATAATCTCCCACACACACACACACACACACACACACACACACACACACACACACACACACAGTGGGAGAGAAGGTCAGGAAAAGCAATCACACAACAACAGTTCTTCATTAAGTCTCCTTTATATGTGTCAAAACTGATTTCTCAGGAGAGACGAGGAATTAGTGTTGGGAATGTGACACACGAATCGTTCCAGTCTCTCCCTAACAGGCAGGTCTGATGATGTCAGTGTCCAGGTCAGAATGTGGGCGAATTCCCAACCTGACCATCCCAAATTGCACGCACGGTCCTTCCGGCGCTCTCTCATTACCTTTTAGCACGTACGAAATACAAGGCATTGGTTTTGGGGTAGTACTTGACGTTCTGTTTTTTGTCCATGAGCCCGCCGAAGATGATGAGCTCTCCTCTGCCCTGCACCACCGTGTGCAGGCTCGTCTCCGGCGGTCCAGTGACGGCGCCGCTGCCAAAGACACGCCACGCCACGACACCGTCGGTTTTGGCCCGTGAAACGTCCAGCACGTACATCTGCATGGGCTTGCAGCTGAGCGCCTGGTACAGTGGCTTCCCCACGTTCAGGCTCTGCGGGGGCACCGAGTGGCCCAGGCGACGGGCAATCGGAGGGATCGAATGTCCGTCAACCTGCGGCGGGCTTGATGAGGCGGGGCTAGAGCTAGGGGCGGGGTTAGAGGAAGACGAGGACGAGGAAGGAGACGACGATGCGAGGGATTTAACGGCTTCCAGGCCTCTGCGGAGCGCGGCAGGAGAAACGGCACCTGGCGGAGTGTGAATGCCATTTGTGCTTGGCTGATCCAGAGAGGGCGGGGCCACTGATGATGATGCCGAAGAGGGCGGAGACTCCCATCCATAATCTGTAGGTAAATGGGCATGACCATGTGGGTGGGAGGGACTAGTATGAGGGGAAGGGGAAGAGCCGTTAAGCAAAGGCGGGCTGTCTGGAGCCTGCGATGGAGATTGCTGCTGTGAAGAGGAAGGACTTCCGTCTCTGGCTCCGCCCCTAACAGTCGCCGGGCGTGGCCGGAGAGTTCCCCAGCGTCCGTTGACGCAAGGAGCCTCCTCCACGTTGCCAAGGACGACGCCGGAGCGCACAGGAGACTGTGATCGCAGAGGAGGGGTGTCCGGGCCGAGCGGAGGGGGCGTGGCGCTGATGGGGGAAGGGCGGGAGTTCAGGCTCGGGCTCAAAGGAGCGCGGCCGGACGGAGCCTGCGAGAAAACGACCACACACTCACCCACCTGCAGAGAGAGAGAGAGAGAGAGAGAGAGAGAGAGAGAGAGAGAGAGAGAGGTCAGATTAGTTTTTAAATTATTTAGACTGAATAGATTCATACACTAACTATCTCTTGCACACACTCGCACACCTTGCAGGCCGGGTGGCACCAGAGTTCAGGAGCGCAGTGTTCCTCGTTCTCTACTCGCAGTTGCTGCCATGACCAGGTGGGGGCGCCCATGTGCAACAACCAGGCATCTTTCAGTAGCTGCAACACACACACACATACACACACACAAGTTTATTAGAGAGGAAAATCAAACAACTGAGGGGTTTAACACCCACAGTTATCAGACCTAGGTAAAATCAGACCTGGGTGAAATTGTTATGGTTGATTATGAAGATGTCAGAACTGAACTCACAGCATTTGGGCCGCCGCAACCCCCCAGGATGAGCAGCGTCTCGCCGTCTATCACAATCTGAGAGAGAGAAAATGTGATGTTATTGGCATTGTCGTTCCCTTCAGCTCGGTTTCTTATTCCCATCAGAACCCTGAACACAAGCAGGAGGAACAGGACACAGTGTTCCAGCACACGTGGCCTGCACACGTGAGTGTGAGAGGAGGAGAGACTCACCTGACTCTGGCCTCCGCGGGGGTGAGGAGCAGAGCCAGTGATGGTGGGTTTGGACCAGGACCACTGCTCAAGATCCAGAACCCACACCTCATTACTCCTGAAATAAACACACACACAACAAATCAGTAATCCAGACTGAGGCCCTAATCCTCTGGTACTAACATCCAACACACACACACACACACACACACACACACACACACACACAGGTACGTACATCTGTCGAGCTCCGAGAGAGCCACCGAACACCACCATTGTGTTATTAATGACAGAGGAGGAGTGACCAGCCATGGGTGGAGGACCGTGAGTCGTCACGATACAGTTCCACCTGAGAGACAGACAGACAGATAGAGAGAGATACACATCAACAGTTGGTTATTTTTTCTATAACAGCCAAGTGTTTTATTGCTCTTACACTACAGCAATTTGCAGCTTGTCATGTTAGCGAGAAACCACAAAGAACCGTAAACTCCTCCGTCCTGAAGATGTCAGAAAACTTCAAGTTTCAGCTTTCTCTCCGACTGTTACAAAGCGCTGACACTGGAGACTCCTTCCATACTTGCTACATAAACGTCTCCTTACTTCACCAGATCAACGATGTTTATGTGGGACGTCACCTAAAGTACACGTCCCTCTGAATGAGCTGTTGCTATAGAAACAATAACGTATTAGAACGAGCGCGTTAATTTTATATAAACCTGCACTACCGTCAGAGCTGCTGTTATAGAAAACTAATCAACACCTTTATCAATCAACGACCAATCACGATGCGGAACCCAACGGCGCTGTGGTGCGACTTGTGATAAGCGACACGGAACGTTAGACACGACGACGAATCATCTCTGCTCACCAGTTTTTGGAGGGAGAGTAAGTGTGTATCTCGTCAAAGAAGCGTTCGGGTTGGTGCAGAGGGTACGGGCTGGGGCGGGTCCAGCCTCCAAACAGCACCAGCAGATCCTTAAACATCACCAGCGTGGCGCCGGCTTTGGGAGATGGGTACGAGCCTGGACACAGAGCAGCCGAAACCAGCTCTCATACACGCAAGTGTGTGTGTGTGTGTGTGTGTGTGTGTGTGTGTGTCACTCTAGTAGTTAGGGTTAACAGTAGGGAAAGTACGTGTGTGTGTGAGACATTTTGAAGAGCAGTGTAGCAGTCAGTGTGTGTGTGTGTGTGTGTGTGTGTGTGTGTGTGTGTGTACCTGAAGCGAGCGGTCGTATCCACTCCTTGCTGTTCAGGTCGAGTCGCCACAGGTCGTTAAACGCTGCGTTACAGCTGCTCTGTGTGCAGCCGCCGAACACGTACATCGACTGGTTTGAGTCGTAGTAACACGCACCTTTAAAACACACACACACACACACACACACACACACACACACACACACACACACACACACCTAGCAGCGTTGCACAAAACTAGTGCTTTTCAGCCTGTGGGTCGCCCCCTGTGGTTGATGCTGGTACTGCAGGCAGAGTCAATTTATCTCACCTGTAAAATAATCTCTAAATATTATCTAATGAGCCAAATTTAAATATCAGAACTTAAACATTGTTAGTGTATTTAACTGAAGAGAGATTTAGGACAGTGTGAGGAGTCAGTCCTGTTGTGGGAACTTTTGTTGTAAAATGTCAGGAAGATACCGTAAAACCTCCAAACGTTTATTAGCATGTTTCGGTTAATATTTATATAAATTACACCTACAGTCCGAGGTGTTAAGGGTCCTTCTCTCTCTCACTCACACACGAATTCAATAATAATTAATGAGGAAGGGGTGACGTTTGACCCGAAGTCACTGTAAGACCAGGGACGAGATGATTACCACCAGATCATCACCAGAATCTTACATGCTCCTGAGAAAGAGGACGATGTGATGGTGAGTATTTATCCTACGTAGTGACGGCACTTTTTAGGCAGACAATTTAAAAGGAGTACCACAAAGTGTTCTAAGCAGAACCCTTGTTTTCTTCTTCATCTCGGGAACCTGTCACGAGTTTAATGTTTAGCTTCTTGATACTTGGTACACTCGGTTCCTTAAGGGTTCACTGCATAAGTAAGGGTTCTTAGCTTCAAGAGGTTCTACCCTGTGTTCTGATCGCTAGACACTTCGGTATAAGGTTCTATACAGAACCTTTAAGAACCAGCGATGAGCGTATGAATACAACGCCCCAGGTTTACAGCATGAAAACATTATTAAAAAATTAAACACTTCTTGAGCCGACATCAATCTGCGAACTGATTTAAAAACAAAATCAGACACTGCTGAGACTCAAACGCCGGTCATTTATTTGATAAAATTAGTTTCTTCTCATTTAACAGATTTATGGGTTCTCGTTAATTCAAGAATTAAATCTATTACACTGAGAGAAGGATAAAGACTGAAACTCAGTGAAACACTCAGCATCCTGTTACAGCACACCTATGAAGTGTAAAGTGTGTGTGTGTGTACTGACTGTGGGAAAAGCGTTGTGTGATGGGGGTTCCGGGATACGGGTAGGTGCGACTCTCCCACTGGATGTTCCCTTCCTGAACGGCCCTCAGGAAACCATGGTAACACTGATACGCTACACCTGGACACATCAAAGCACACGCTGACACTTTCAGGACTTCTAAAGAGATCATTAACACCTTTAATTAACATGTCTGAGACTTCACACATGCACACAGCATGACACTTATAACCTCTAACACACGGTCTCTCTCTCTTTCTTCCTACCTCTGTCTCTCTCTTGATCTGTTTGTCTTTTTTCCCTTTAACCATCTCTCTCTTTCTGTTTCTCCCACGTTCTCCTTATCTGTGTCCCACTATCTGCGTGCATCTCTCTCTTTCCCTCTCCCTGCCCGTCTCTCTCTCACCTTTAATGAGGCGGTACCACTGTTTGCACACCAGGGCGGCGGTCTTGTGCTCCTGATACGGGGAGAGGAAGGACAGTATGTACTCCAGCACCTCCTCCGGCAGCTCGCCCATGGCTCTCTGGCAGCTTTTCCCAGGATGCTTCACGCATCCTGTCGTCTCCGTCTTGGTCGCAGCGGTCTGGTTGTCGACGTGACCCCCCGGCGGAGCGGCGCCGGCGTCCTCGGTGTCCATGGCAACAAAGCCGGCGTCCTCGCTGTCGGAGGAGCGAGACATGCTGCCTGCAGGGGCAGAGAGGAAAAGGAGTGACGTCTCGGTTATAAAACTGCCCATAATCGTCTAATTTTTAAGAACGATTTATTTCACGCGACTTGCGAGCAGCAGACGACATCAGAATCTATTTTACAGTTTTACATCAAGTTCAACAAAACAAAACTGATCTCTGTTACCGAGTAAAGTTTTCTGAGATCATGTCTGAACAAAACCCCTTCAGACTTTCCGTGTCATGCCAAAGAGCTTTAAAAACAACCACAGAACATTATCAGTAAGCATGCACACGTCACTATCTACACCCATTTCCCCTTTTCTGTAACGGAATGGTGTTGCAGCTGCTCTCTCACCTCACACAGCTGCAGGAATTTCAGTCCATCATCTTCCAGAACAATCCCCAGTCACGTCTGCCATTTCCGCTATTTTAAACTCTCTTCAGCTTTCTTATTGCTCTGCTGCTCCTGAAACTCCCTCACTGATCAAAATATTGTTCTTTCTACCACAGGAACCTGCTGCAGAACAAAAACTACACGGTTCCTCAATCTTCTGAACGTCTCACTGCGAGTGCTAAGCTCGCCTGTTTCTATTGTAGGCTAACTGAATAAGCTAGCTAGCTAACTAACGGTGATGTCTTGGAAGAAAAGAACAACAACAGAAAGCGAGTCTTGAAACCGTGTTCATAAAAATGTCTGATTCTAGTCATCTTCGTTTAATCCGCTGTCTTGTGAGACGCTATATCAGATAAAGTGCGGTGTAGAATAGTATAAACGCGTTTAACTCGCTAATCTGCCGGTGCTAGCCTGGCGCTAATGGAGCTGCTAATGGAGCTGCTAACTCAGAGAGCGAACTAGCTAGCTAACTTCACACATTTTCACCCCGATAAGTTTTACTTGGACTCTTTTCTAATCTAAGTCATGTTTTGTTTTGTTTTGTTTTTTGTTACCGGCGCGTGTGTGTCTTCCCTTTTCCGTCCTGTTGTGTCCTCTGATCTCTGCCGTGTGATGATTCCCTTTTATCAGCTCCTGCTGCTGCTGCTCTCCAGACTCCAAACATCCGCCATCTTCCTCCCTACAGCAGCATCTTACGCACGGACGCGGGAGCGCGCACGTAACGCCATCCTCCCTGACGCACGGCGCTGGGCGCGTTCTGGATGATGCGCGTGCTCGTGCTCTGCATACTGGGGCAGTTTTATTGTTGTAGAGTTTCCATTTTGTCTCAGCTTTCTTGACATGAAGAAATCTCCAGCATATCATACCTTTCTGGAATCCGCAAGGTGTTGACTATCTGCATGCGAAGGAAAAAAAATGTCTCTATCATATTCCAAAGAAGCAAAATTGTTAAAACTGCCCAAAAACCATTTTAATTACATGCCAACTTCCTGTTTGATGCTGACCACACCCTCTTATATGATGTCAGATGAATTAAGTCATGTTATTTCTATCAGTTAGTTCCACTGCAAGGGTTTAGTGACATAAGTTTAGACTTTTACTTACTGTTCTTATTGTTGTTTTTCATTGTTATTAATTCGTATCAGTTCACATTTAATAAACCTTAAACCTTCTTAGTTAAAACTGTTTAAAGACAGAGCTGTCTGTGCGGCGGTTCACGTGATCTCTCTGTGGGTTTGCTCCGGGTTCTTCAGTTTTCTCCCACGTCCCGATAACATGCCAGTAGATGTACAGGCTAAGATAAATTGCCGTAAGTGTGATATAGTGTGTGAATGTGTGTGCATGGTGTCCTGTGATGGAATGGTTTTACTATTCAGGGTTTTCCCCCCTGTCTTATGCCCAGTGTTTCGGGATGGGCTCCGAATCCACCAAGGCCCTGACCAGGATAAAGCGCTTACTCTGAGTGAGTGTGAGCATGATTAAATCTGTGACATACACATTAGTGTAAATATTTCATAGAACTGTAAAAGTGTAAAGAAGTGTAAATAATATTTCATATCTTTGTAATCTATACATATGCATGAATTTGCATGAATCTGTTTGGGGATTTTTTTGTTTTTGTGTTTGCTTATAGAGTATGTTTTGTTTTATCTACCTATTTATTTATTTATTTTAAATAACATCATTACCATTGTTATTTATTTGTTTTCTTACACCATTTTAATGCGTTGGCTACAATTCAAGTAAAAAAAAAAAAAGCAGTTTTTGAGTATTTATTGCTGAAGTATCCTTATTAAGACACTCGTTCTGTTTATTTCCCTAAACTGTTATAATTTTTTGCTCTTTAATATTTATTTTTATGTAATAATGTTTCTAATGACCAAAACTGCATAATATCATAACACTGTAATGAAATATCATAATAAATAATTATTAAACATTAAACATTATTATTTAATTATTAATAATTAAACATCAAAAGAGATTACAGTATATTTGTATGCAAATAAAATAAAATGTGATTTTTAAATAATAACAAAAGTACCAAATTTTAGCTCTGTGAAGAATTTATAATAGTAATTTACTGAAAATCTTAGTATTTATGAATAGAGAAAGTACAAGAGCTGACAACTGGAAGCAAAATTATTTCTCAAATTATATGAAGTAGATTTAAGTAAATCCCGTTAATCATTCACTCATTTTACACTGATAATAAAATATATTTTTATATAATTATTTACTTTTCTATCATGAACTCTTTTTTTAAAGTTGCACTGCCACTCTGAGCCGCCAGATGGCGCACGTGGTGCTGCTGCCCCCTAGCGGCTCCCTTTGTCATTACAATTTACCAAAAATAAAAGTATGCGAAAGAGTCGTGCAGGATTCTTCTTGACTTCTTAGCCTGTGTGGCTAAATAGTTAGTAGCTAACTAATCATGGAGGATGAAGACGTGTCCGATAACTGGGAAGAAGCTGCGGACAGCGGAGTAAGACACTTAATTCAGAAGAATACATTTCGCTTACAACGATATTATCTCCATTAGCTTGTTGTGTAGAGGCTCACAGGCCTTAATGCTTGCTAACTGTCATAGCAACTAACTGTTGTTAGCATCTGTTGCTTAGCCGACAAGCTTAGGTTTACTACTCTTCATAGACTATATAGATCTGCTATAAAATGCGACCGTAAACCAACGCGTTAGTTGTGGATATTTTTTTTGTCTTTAATACATATTTATGCCTTTTGTGTTCAATGTGTCATACGCTAGCTGGCGGTTTGAGCTAACTGGCTAATGAAAGTGTAACTGGGAGTACCCGGGTCCTAAAGGGAGTCGAATGACTTGTATTCTGTCTGCAGGAAATCGAGAGGCGACTCGAAGCGAAGCTGAAAATCAGTCAGAAATCTGAGTAAGTAGCTCTCTTTCACATGTTCACCACTTTAAAAACAAGAGAATTACTGTACTATAATAAAGAACAAATGTTTGTGAGTGTCGTCGAGCCATTCGCTCTTTTTGAACGACTCTTTGAAACGAATGAAAGGAATCGATTCGCAGGCATGAACGAATCAAAACAAAAATTCGGCACATATAAATATATATATAATATATACATACAGACACACGCGTTAAAATAAATACAACTTTTAAAAGTAATGCTTTGAGTCACATTTCGGTCTGTGGGTTTAAAGCAAATCATATCTACGATTTAAAACAGAACTTTTTTTTTTTTTTTTTTTTTTTAACAAAACACATTGTAAATATCCAAACTGTTCAATTCTATACTTCACTTTCAGCTGTGCACATGACCTGTTTCTGCTGTCCGGATAAACCTTAAGCTCTGTTCTGTGTTTTATCAGAAGCATACCTGTGAAGACGGGCGTGGTGATTCAGGACGAGTCCCTGCCCGCGGCTCCGCCTCCTCAGATCCGTATCCTGAAGCGCCCGCCCAGTAACGGCGTCCTAACCGCACAGGGTACGAGCGCTCGACCCGCTCAGCAACCCAAATCTCTGAAACAGAGAGAGGCCGAGTACGCCGAGGCCAGGAGGAGGATTCTGGGTAGCGCCAGTGCTGAGGAACCGGCGCGGGAAAGAGAAGACTCGGATAGGTGAGACATGAAAGCGTGCGACACTTTCAGGTGTTTGTCCTTCGAACGACGTTGAGTTACTGGATGTTAACCTGTAGATAGTTACGTTAAACTTTTGTCATTAATTATGTTACAACATTATCATAGTAGTGGATTTCTGTGTAGTCGTATCTGGTTTAATTGTGCATCGCTGTAGCTTTAGAGTCTCTTGGTGCAAGACTGTCTTACAGTATATTACAGTTTATCATATTTAGAATTTTTTTATTTCGCCTCTAGAGGCCGTTCTCGTAGCGTATGATGAACGCGGACCTTTCTCAGCCGCTCCCGCAACGGACGCAAATGGGGAAACCTATTGGTGTGGATTATTGCTGATAACTGATAGTCCCTGCAATCGGTTATTGGTACTGATTAATCAGCAAAACCGATCAATCGGTCGACCTCTAAACACAGCTCTGGCTTTTTTACTAATGCTTTGGTCCTGCTTTTATGATGATGATGATGTTGAGATCTATTTCTTTTCTCTTTTCAGATCGGCGTCAGAATCTCTTCAGTTGAACGGTAACATTATTCGGCAACCCCGGGGGCCGGACGGCACGGCAGGATTCCGCCTCAGCAGAGAAAGAGACAGTGAGCACTGAGGACTAAATGAGTCGCTTCGGTCAGGATCTCTCGTCCATCTCCTCCTTTCTGTCTGGGAGGGAGGACGTAAAGACCGTGTGATCGCTGTCTCGGTGTGTGCACTGTGAGTCTCTCACTAACGCTCACTGGGGTCCAGGCAGGAATCACTGCGGTGTTCCATTACGGTTCAAAGCGCCCTTGTTGACTTCCCCTAACGACTCGGACGTGCGTGAACTGTGCCGCCGAGCGTCCTTCTTTAAATTCTCTACAGAGTCGTACTGGCTCGCTAACTCGTTGGTTGACTAGCGTGCTAAATACCTAGCGTGCAGTTCAGTAAGCTGCCCTGTACCATATGGAGCAACTCAAAATGTATATATTTTTTAAACACCGTAATCTTTTGCTCCTTTTTACAACACAGTTCACCATTTTCGTCCCTTTTTTAAAAGGCCGCGATGCCTTCTGGGACGTTTCAGCTCCCAGTGTGTACGATGATGTCAACTCGGCCTTCAAAGGGCCATCCAACGAAGTTCAGTTGAGCTGATGAAGGAACCAACCAAGGGGAAGTGGACAAGGGCGCATGGGGGGGGGACCTCTTCTGAGCTCCCATTTCAGAAGACCTCAGAAGTTTTAAAAAAAAACACAGTAATGATCGTGTTGAACAGAGTGTCTTTAACCGGGGCTTTAAAGTTTGTCCAAAGATGAAATGTCCACAAAACTGTAGGCCATGTCAAAGTGTGTGAGGAAGAAAGAGGGAAGTTTGACTGTTTAGCTCTGTGGGACATCAACAACACACACACACACACACACACTAAACTATATACCCTGCTGAAAAAACTATAGAAACCATCACAGAAATTCTACTGGTTTCCAATACAAATACCATAACAAACCATCAGCTGTTAAACAAACTCAAAGAAAGAAACTTTATTGGGTAAATCAGAGGAAAAGGTGGACGTTGTGGACGTTTCATTTTTGCCTGAATATTGATGAAATAACATACAGTAATACTCAACACAGCAATAATATAAACCGGACAATAGAGTCGGGAATACTGCTGTAAAAATGTCAAATTATTCTGTGCCTCTTTTTGTTTTATATACATTTTTAACGTATATATTTATATAAAATGGTCCGAGGGAAAGGATTTGCTCCTGTGTTTGTTGTACACTGACTGAACAGCACAGATTTATTACACTCTGTTATATTGACAACTACAATTTATTTGGGATGTGTGTGTGTGTGTGTGTGTGTGTGTGTGTGTGTGTGTTTTCTAGAAGATTCCACAGAGACACACGTTTCTGTGGTGTTTTAGTTAGCAGTCGGCGCTAAGCGTAATCACAGTGTAATTTCGGAAGTCTTTTCTCTCGAATGTTCCAACAAATCTGAGGGAAATGCTGACGTTTTGTTTCCGTTGTGTCTTTACAAGGTCTGTATAGGAAGCGAACTGCTACGTGCTAGCTAGGTTAATCATTAGCCTCAATCATTAGCGGTACTTGTGGCCTCGTTGCCTAGCAACAGTGCCTCGTGACTTGAAGCCAGTTTAAAGGCGTGTGTGTGCTTATGTGATCATCGCCTAAATGTGCAGAAAGGATCGATTTGAAAACATTCACTTTGGACTAGAAAAGAAAACAAAACCACTTTGCAGTGTCGTTGTGTATCTACTTGATATCTGATTAATAATCTGTTTACTTACTCGAATAATTAATAGTTCGCACAATGAGCCTGAGAGAGAGAACACAGGGATGCTGAACAGTTATGAACAGAAGTCTAGAAAGGCCATGAGTTTTATTTTTACTTAAGAACATTTTTCTATCTATCTATCTCTGTCTGTCTGTCTCTCTCTCTATCTCTCTGTCTGTTTCCATCTGTTTATCTCTGTCTGTCTCTCTGGCTAGCTGTATGGTTGTCAGTGCTAAATAATTTCTAGGGACAGGGTCTCCATGGTTACCACATGTTCGAGAGGCGCGGCCTACATGGTTTACGGCTCACTACAAATTTGCTGCGTCCCAATTCGCCTGCTATGATTTTGCGAGTGTGGATCTGTGGACACTTTTTCATCTAATATTACCCACAAGTCCTTGCGTGAGGGACGGAGGAGGAGGAGGAGGAGTTTTGTGACGGTTTGCGTCACCGAATTCAACCTGCAAACATGGCGGACGAGTGTAACGTCGGTGATGCGTATTTTAGAGAGGTGTAAATGAAACGTGGAAAAATAAGCAACTTTTTTTTTGCTTGATATGAGCAGAAAGAAAAACCCACTCCTGTCCTTTCTGTAATGATGTAGATGATTTGTTCTGTTTCAGCTCTGTGTGGACTGAGAATGACTCTCAGCAAGCGTCGTTTAATTAAAATATCAAATGTGTTTTACCAAAAACAGATGGTGATGTAGTAATAACACTAGGCATGGCTCGCGTGTTCTAGCATTAAGGACAGAGTTAAAGACTTTTTTTTAAGCTGCGTATCCTGGCTTAGTTAAATGACGAGTTCTGTGAGAGCGGTTAGTAAAGCTACAATCTCACAGA
Organism: Stegophilus panzeri; assembly: GCA_024331685.1. Taxonomy (NCBI): domain Eukaryota; kingdom Metazoa; phylum Chordata; class Actinopteri; order Siluriformes; family Trichomycteridae; genus Stegophilus; species Stegophilus panzeri. The sequence continues at coordinate 611,071 of JANDJT010000114.1, forward strand.
AATACATCTTTTGCCAAACGCACTGTTCGCCGTGTGTGTAGAGCTATTGTTGATGCCGGAGATGTTCGTTTGCAGTGTGTGAGTTTTACAGCTGTAATCTGGATTTCAGCAGGTATCATTTCACTGCCTTTTCCCCTTTCTCTTGTGAGTGTCTATGGTTATTACGACACGAATCTAAACCAGGCCTGGGATTTAAACCGGAGGTCCTCAGACGTCTTGTGGCAGCAGCCCTTTAACTGTAAAATAAATTCCAGTGGAATTCCTCAGAACAGATTTATTTTATAATCCAAATATCACACTGGTTATTTAAAAGTGAGCAGAGAAAAAGCATTTGTCTAGATTAGAGCCGTAGAGCTTTCTACAGACACGTAATGGTTTGTCCAGCTCGACATGACTTCTAGGCCTTGGAGTTGTTTTTGAAGTTTTGTGGTTTGAATTAAACCCGTCTAATAGCTCTAGTAGGGTTTCATTTCCACCACCATACCAAAACAAAACGAACAAACCCCGAACCCTGTGCTGTTTTACACACTCCATTTAAAAAAAAAAAAAAAAAAAAAGTCTGCTGAAAATAAATGACATCAGAGTGATTTTCCGTTCCACCGCTTGTTTCACCGCTTGTTTTAGTGAAGCACGAGGACCGATGGGATTGAAGCACTCAGTCCCTCCAGGAGTTTGCGATCGCAGAAATGAACACAAAATCAAGCAAACGCTGCAATATTCGGAGGAGCTCGCAATTTTTCAAAATTACCGCAGATTTTGGCCGAGACGCGTCATGTGACATCATCACGACCCGCATTCAGACGAAAACGCCCACAGTGATTCACATGCGTCGATCATGAGTGCAGCTGAAGGCTCTCGTTTACCAACAAACATTTTTGCCAATTCAAGTAGTTTTCCTTTTTAAAAAAAAAAAAAAAAGCCACATAAACTCAGCAAGTTACATCGCAAATTTTGAAAAAAGCCGCAGCAAAATCGAGCGTTTTCGCCGCAGCAGTCACAAAAAGCGTCATCCTGTACGGACTGATTAGAGCAGAACTTCACTTATAAATGACAACTTTACTAGTCAGGATCCCCAGGTACGGTCACACTGATGTCCCCTTAACTTTATCTATTACTTAATTCAGTTTGAACGTCTCTTTAAGGCGTGTGCGCGTGTGTGCGCGTGTGCAGATTTCCTCTGCTGTATCAGAGAGTAATATTTACCCAATATTTACCCAAGCCTCATCTTTGAGCCCAGATTAATCCTGCTTTTAGACTAAAGATTCACTTCCTCTAGTCAGAGACGAGTGTTGATCTACACACAGGAAATTGCTGCTGCAGAAAACTCCACAAGCCTCTTTCACTTCCCTTTAACTGACCTGAAACTCACAGATTGTGTATTCATTATTTTCTTTTCCACTCAGTGTCCGTGCCGTTTTATTTTCAGAGCTCTGGTGTGTTCACACCCGCCGTACAGTTACAGCTCTGAATCCACATCTAACACTCTGATCCAGACCCGCGTTTACGAACAAACTGTCTGGACAAACGTGTAACGTACGCAATCATGCACACGTGGCTGCGTGTAGCCGGACGATGATCACATGTCTCATGTGATCCACTACATTTTGGCATAAAGAGGGAAATCCTGGGCTTTTTTTTTTTTTTTTTGCAAAGTGATCTAGAACGTGACGTATTTCCTCTTCTTCTCCTTAAGATGGAATCTGATCCTAGTCCCTGAAATGTTCAGATGTACACTCGTAGCAGGTGAAAGTGAGTGGACTTTATAACGCTGATGTTTCTCTGTACTCAGTAAAGAGTAGATGAGTATAGAAATATCTTGAAGATTTTAACACAAGTGGAGTCATTTTGATTTAATGCTAATACTCCAAAAAATACTATAGACCACGTCTTTGAGTACTCGCGCTCGTTCCTACATCACCACACTCGCAGCTTCAGCATAGCAAAGCACTGCCTACACACAAAGACCAAATCTAGAACCCTTACAGGTTCTCCGGTTATCACACTGGAGGAGTTCTTAAAGGTTTGATGGAGATCAGAAGGTGTTCCTAAGAACCCTTAACTATACAGAAGAACCCTTATTGTTTTCTGTTTTGATATTTAATCCGGTTGTGTTTTTGTTTATGTGTCAGGAGTTCTCTGCTGATTCCCGTCTCATACACAAACTGCATATTACCGTGACTGGAGATGTTTAGCGAGGTTTCACAAACAATAATTAAGTCCGTCATGAGGATCTGTGTTTCGGTGGAAGTGTTTATTTCCCACAATCCTTTGTCTTATTTACAGCATGTTGTCTGGTGTCATCTTTACTGTTATAACGTGACGTGAAGTTCCTGTCCGAGTCCTCCATCCGTCTGCTCAGAAATAAACTTTATTCTGGAGTATTATCCTTCTGTCACAGGCGTGCTTTATTTTATGTGCATCATTAACCAAATTTGATTAGTCTTGCACATTCATACGCTATACGGCTAAAAGTATGTGCAGCCATGACCATTACACTCGTATAACCATGTGGAAAAAAATAAGTATACCCCATGGAGATTGTTGGGTGTTTTTTAAACAAATTTGGATATGCAAACAGTGGATGCCTATGAGTCTGGCAAGGGGTTTAAAAAGATCTCCAAATTATTTGAAATGCATCATTCCACTGTAAGGAAAATCATCTACGAATGGCACAGATTTAAAACAATTGCCAATTAGTCCAGGACTGGCCCTCCCAGCAAATTCAACCCAAGGGCAGACCATCTGATGCAAAAAGAACTCTCCATGAACCCCAGTATTTCATCACAGGATCTACTAGTAAGTTTTCCAGCTCTTGGTGTCAAAGTGCATGTGTCTACAATAAAAAAGAGACT
>JANDJT010000114.1:626242-638319 GCA_024331685.1 Stegophilus panzeri
ATCGCTTGAATGCCACAGCCTATTTGAGTATTGTAGCTGACCGAGTGCATCCCATCATGGCCACAAGTTAGCATCTTGAGAAATAGTTTTTTTTATCACACGTGTAATAGCGTATGTTTACAGATATCTATAAGATAATTTATTCATTTAAATAAAAAAAGAGGTATTTCCTGACCTCACATCCACACACTGCAGGTTTGCCATAGACATATCAGGTAAAGCGTAAAGGTGTTCAGTGGGGACCGGTTGGTGGAGTCTGTGTCTGTGTGTGTATAAAACTGTCTCCATGGTGCATTTTGTTGTGTGTCTGATCATGTAAGTGCAGGAGTAAACGTTCTGAAGCAGGATCTGGAGTTTATTCCTCTCTCAGTCGGGGGTGAGTGAGATTTTGTACACTTTTCGTACACACCCGTGCCCATGAGACCAAAGAAAGTCTGTTTTTTATCCTAGTGATTACATCATCAAGTTGTTTTGTGGAGCAGTAATGACATATAATTGTTGTGATCCACTGAAGAAACTGAACTTGTACAGCTTCTCACTGATCTCATGGAATAAAATGTTTTTTTTAAATTCCCTTGTTTCTGTTCCAATTATATTGACAAATTCCAGTTCTTTCATTTATTTTTTTCTGTTCTAATAACCTAAAACTGGCTTTCCAGGAGTGTGTTTTGTGCACTTCTGTTTTTGTTTGTTAACAGTCTAAACAGTTTTGTGATTTATTAAGTAACTTACACGAAACTGCTTCTAGCTAACATTCCGGGCCTAACAGATACAAAATCTTAAAACATCACCAATTTTTTTAACTTTCTTTACAATAACATGATTTTGTTAGCGATCCTTCATTGTAAAGTATGCTGTTTTCTAATTTACCTAGCTTCCTGTTTGAAAGCGTGACTAATCCATTGTTTCAGGAAGAGTTTTAAACGGAAGTGAATGTACAAATATAGAATTCAAGTTTATTTTCAGGTTTATTTTAATTCTTTAACCCCACCTTGTGCCCGATGCTCCTTGGGATAGGCTCCAGGCTCCCTGTGACCCTGAAAAGGATAAGCGGTATAGAAGATGGATAGATGGATGGATTTTAATTCTTTAAATTCTTAAAGAAAAAAATATTTTATTGTTCTTGGCATGTTTAACACTGACCATCAGTAACATCGATATGTAGCATTCATTATTAGTAATTAAACTTTACCGTGAAGCATTGATGTGTCTGAGCTACACTAGCTGTTGTACAAATGACAAGTAATCTACACAGATTTGGAATTTTTTTGTTTGTTTTTTTTTTACAAAAGAAGTTCATTAAATGCTAATATGTTTCGTGCTTGACATTAAAACAAATGAGATGTAATGACGTGTCAGACTGCATTCAGAGCTAGCTGATGTTCGCATGCTAAAAGCGTTCATTGTGCTGTGTATGTTGGTACCATCTGTTATTTACTACCTTCCATTTTTGACACTTGATGGGCCAAAAATGTTCTTTGCTACACACTTCATTTAAAATGAAAGTTTACGAGAACACCCTTGGTATGGAACTGGAAATATGAATGGCAAGGCTGAGGCTAACAATTTAGCTAGCTAGCATGACACGAAGTCCTTTATATAGACAGTTTAAAGGCACAGTGACCGCCCAGACAAAACAGTCAGAAACATCAACTTTTTTGCATCAGATATGTTGGCAAATGACTAAGAAAAAACTCCAAAAATTCCCAAAGTACCACTGTACTGACACTTAGCTTTGACTGCTAACCAAACTTCCATGAGTTCCACCATATTGAAAAGCTCCAATGTTGCATCACAACACGTGGACTTGGTCAGTTCTGCTGTAAAATTGAAAATTAAATAAAGCAAGAGTGACCCAATGGTGTATAATGTAAATCCACTGAAGCACAACTGTATTGTAATGTAGTATTAGTTCTACATTACACTACTCTTTCTACGGTTTTTACTTTTATTTGTGTGTTTTTTTTGTTTTTTTCCCCAACATAAACACGTTAGACAGTTATGTAAATTCTAACATCATTCAGAAAAATCTGCGATTTAATGCAAAGGCTTTGTGGATGAATCAAAACTCGGACAGTCTGATTCATCTAAACGAGTTAGTTCATAAGAATCGATTCAGTGAAATGATTCGTAACAGACTCCGGGATTTAATGAGCACTGATTTGGTCCACAGTAAATCTCGGCGTGATTTTAGTCCCACCCCGGAAAAAAACCCAAAACCCTGCAGGAAATACGCATCCACACAGCGATAATGTTCCATAATGTGACCGGTTTTTATTGCAACCCCAAATCCAGCTCGTTTACACGGAATGCGTTTCTGAGGTGAAGATGTCAGACAGAAGTCGGTTCTTTTCTTCCTGCAGAAGGTACGTGTTTTACAGCGTGTTTTAATCACGTCGGGAGGCTGCGCGTGCGTGTGTGCAGCAGGAAGTGAGTCTCCCTCAGCGCTTTCACGTTTACTAATGAAACCGGACCGAAGTTTAAATCCTGTCACAACAGAGAGCTAACTAAAGATGCTAACCAGCCTAACAGACGCACCAGCGGATACTGCTGGAGCGTTAGCTTCGTAGTTGCCATGGCTACGACGAAACAGCGCGTGTAGTATTGCGCGAGACCGCGTTTCAAACGTCTGTTCTGGCGTTTTGTGACCGTTAAGACCGTTACAATTCAAACGCCTTCACCTGACGTCATCGTTCTTTAGCTTATTAGCCTTGATGGAAGAGGTTAGGGTTAGTTAGCAGTGTGTGTGTGTGTGTGTGTGTGTGTTTAAACACTACCATATAACTCAAAATCCAAACGTGTATAATAAAAGAAAGTGTGTTTGACTTTTACAGAAGTTTATAAACAGTGAGAGGTTTTACCTCAGCACTCTGACTAGCAGTTGGCGTTCTAACAATGAAGCTTCATCCAGCAGAGGCGTGTCCAGGATTTTAGACATGGGGTGGCGAAAGAGGGGCAGAACGAAGCACACCGAGGGCAATAAGCCGTGACAGCGACAGGAGGAGTAAAACATATTGGGGTGTGCTGTGATAGGGAAATAAGTAACGCCGTGGTGGTGTGATATGGTCCGACTCGAAGCAGACTTACAGTTACCATGTGGAAGTTGTATTTGTTATATTTTCCTATAACAGTGCTACAGGAAGTGTTTTATTCCTCTCATACCACAACAATTTGCCAACGATGACCATTTTACGGTTTTTTTACGGCTGACATTGTGCTTTTAAACTGTTTACAGTTACACTGAATTCTGTGGAACATCTGCAGAAGTTAGTTCCTATTCTCACTTACGTTCCAGCAGCTATAAACATTCAAAATGGCCACCTTCATTGTCCTGAAGACTCTCCTGTAACGGAAAACCTTCTGACTGTTAGAGAAAGTGCTGACACTGGAGACTCCTTCCATAAATATTACATAAACGTCGCCTTACGGAATCCCTGTGAATGAACTGCTATAGAAATTATAACGTATTTGAACGAGAACATTAACATAAACTTGTGATTTGCAGCTGCGCTACTGTCAGAGCTGCTGTTATAGAAAACGAACCAACACCTTCTGACCAATCAGAATCCAGAATTCGACATGACTGTGGTGTAAAGAGTATAATCACATGTTTTGGAACGTCATGGGATGGTGATGGTGATTATATGTTCTTTGTAGTGAATAGGGCTTGTCGTGTGGGACGAGTCTACAGTGGACCGATTTTGGTATGGTGGTGGTGATTATATTTTGTTTATCGTGAGTAGCGCTTGTGGTTTGGGACACGTCCACGGTGATGTGAGCAGTTGGAAGTTAAGGGTCCGATCATGCTGCTGTAACACTTATCTAATCTAAACAGCCTGTCTAAGTGTGATGCTGAGGGAATTGTTTAATTCACCACTTTGTATTATTGTTACTGTTTTGTGCGAGAAGATTATTTAGATAAAAATGACAGAACTGCATTGTTGCCAGACGAGAAAAAAATCTCCATGAGCATCCAGATATTACGATACAATATCTCATCATTAGAAGACAAGCGTCTCATTGCTACATCATCTTTTTTACATCTTTTTTAGTTGTTTTCTAATAATATCGAGAAGCGTTTCTTATAATAATGAGATGTTTTCTAGTAATAATAAGATGCATGTCTTATAATAACGAGATACTGATGAGGATTATGTTTCTTGTGTAGCAGCATGAATATAAAATATATTGCAGGAACTTTGCATTTGAGAATCTTGTTTATGTTGATGTCTCAGCTGTACACAGCCACTAGAGGGCAGTCCGTGCTGCTGAAGATCCTAAACACAACGCTGCATTCTTAAGTTACCTTCAAGGTGCATTCACACATACAGCGACTCGCAGCGACAAAGCTACCAGAGACCATTTATTTTCAACGAGAGCTGGCGACTTCCGGCGACATGAGTGAAAGTGACCATTACCGACTAGATGTGGGCGTGTCCAGCGACACGACAAAGTTGAGAAAATTTAGCTTTATACCAACATGGAGCAACTTGGTGCAGCGAATACCAATAAGAGTGAAGACAGTTGCGCGCACGTGATCCGTCTCCTGTCAGATACTGTAAAAAAATGAATTCTAGCCGTTAGCAATTGACCAATTCTTTACAATATGTCTCTGGTGATGTTGACATGATGCGTAGAAAAACGTATCCGACATTGTGCTCATTCCAAGTAAGTTGATTAATGCTTTTAATAGCCTGGAATATTAGCTTTTAATTATTAACTATGTTGACCACGTGTGACGTGACAAGCAGTATACCCTGCAATGATTAGCTGAGTAACCTTACCTCACAGGCAATCAGCAATTTGGTTGATTAAATCCTAAAAGAAAGCGTTTCGAACATATAGCTGTAGAACCAGTCAAACGTTTGGACAAGTTTTCCCACCTTCAGCAACAGCTCATCAAACGGAGTCCTGTCCAGCCTGAAATACTGCTGGGACTGGACCTCATCCAACCGCAGCTCCTGTACCAGCTTGCGTTTGCGCCACAGATAGACGGCCGCAACGGCAAAGCGCGCACACTTCTTCTCCTTCATCTCACAGGATATGATGCGTATATACACCAATGAACTTTATACAAACGCTGTCCCTCCAGAATGTTTCATTTTAGCAGCAAGATTTGTTGATTTGTTGTTAAAAGTGGAACCCCTACTGGTGACTTCATAGTACAGCGACATGGCGACTTGGAGAGATGAAATCACCGCATGTGTGAACACACAGTTATACAGCCTGAGACCTACACACACCCTGCTGCTGCGTTCACTCCGGACTCTGTGGAGGACCTGTCCGTCTGTAATTTATTACTGGGCTCTTGCTTGGTGTGCTCTTTTGTGTTGTACTTGTATGTCACACACAGACATAGATTAAATATCATTCTTTATTGTATAGAGGTGCACGTTAATCATCAGTTATACGATATACCACAATGTTCGACACACAATAATGTTACCATGGAAACTTTACGATATCACCACTACTACACTGATCATACGGCCTGACCACAACACCGACAAGTAAACGTGTGATAATATAACAGTGACATCGTAAACTGATCAAAGGCTACACAATTGTTGTGATTTATCAATCGATATAATATTAGCACATGCCTAACTAATAACATCGAACAGAGTTAATGTTCAAGTCCCGACACTGACACTACAGAGGCCTGTGGTTTAGTTGACCTGTCTATTTCCATGGTAACAGGGCGGTTAGTGAGAATGTAAGTGTGTCTGTGGGTTTCATTGTGCTCATCGCATACAGACAGGCGTTAAACACACACACACACACACACACACACACACACACACACACACACACACTATCTCTGAGACAATGGCAGAGAGCGGAAGCGGGAGAAAGAACGATAGATAATGAGAGAGAAATAAAAAGGAAAGAGCAGGAGAAACAAAGAGATGAACAGAGAAAACCATTGAGAGAGAGAGAGAGAGAGAGAGAGAGAGAGAGAGAGAGAGATGGGAAGGAAATGAAATGAAAGAGAGAGAGAGAGCTCAATTGTTGTTTCCAATAAAATATTTTAGAATATTGACAACTTTAATATTAACAACAGCCAATAAACAAGCAAATAAATAATGTAATGTTTGATCAACTAACAATATTAATCTTATATTTAATGTAAATATCAATTACTGAAATATATTTTATATAAAATATCGAAGATATCAGAAAATACTCTTATGTTATATATACATATATAATATATATATACAGAAAAGACAATTATATTATATATACATACACACACATATATATGGTGTATGGTGTGTGTATGTATATATATATATATAATGATAACAATGTATATTTGTTGTGTGTGTGTGTGTGTGTGCGCGTGTGTGTGCGTGCGTGTGCGTGTGTGTGTGTGTGTGTGATGGGGAGATGGGGTGGGTAAATCCTCCACCTAATCCCTCTCCCTCTCTCTCTCTCACATACGCGCGCGCACACACTCTCGGACACCTGTGAGACTGAGCCGTGGCGCGCGCTCCTCCAGCGCTCCCGAAGAAGACGAAAACAACAACAATAACAACAACAAAAGCCATTTATTATTTTTCATTTCATTATTTTCTCGGAACCGGATTGTGTGAATCAGCTCGTCGCGAATTTTCGAACCGAATCAGTGAGGCGATAAAGCGGTACACCTGTGAAGCCGGTGGCGCGTGAATCCCGCCGCACGCTCGCACGCACGCACGCGCCCTCATGAGCGCACCGGGAAGCCCGCGCGCAGACTCCAGACTGGAGCAGGTCATCCAGGTAACACTGCAGTCTGGTCTGATCTGATCTGATCTATTACAGAGTCGTTGTTTAAATCTTTTGAAAGAAACATATAGCAGAATATCAGCGCTCATATTTAATGCAGGGTTACAGTATAATTTATTTACTTTATTTATATTTGTAGGGTTTTATACTAAACTCTTACCGGATTCCAAATTAGACGAGCTTTAATATCCACTCAGGGGTCCAAACACTACACTAGACTACAGTGTATATATACAGTATATAAAAGTTCTAACTTCTTTTCTTTTCTTCTTAAGGTACTTGTGGTGGTAAGGGGGTCTTTGCTTGTGTATTCGGTGGTTCTCGGGGACCGCTTTAACTGTAAAACAGACAAACAAACGAGTCAGAAACCGAGGAACATTATTTAACCGTGCACAGCAATAATCTCGCTATTTATTTATTTCTGAACTTTCCAAACACAGAACCCAGCTACGCTTCACGCTTCAAAATATGTGAAGCAGGTTTTATGTACAATAATCGATTCTGTAAATCACTCACCTAGAAATGTCACTGATTACTCGAGTAAAATTCTAGAGTCGATGCTAATTGTAATATCAGGGATTTTATCACATATCCTGATTTCGTATGATCAGGTCTGCGATTGGCCAGCTGCTGACCCGGAGTCTGTCATGTCTGTAACGTTATCATGTGATAATGCTCTACACCACAGCAGTGCTGAGTTCTGGATCCTGATTGGTCAGAAGGTGTTGATTAGTTTTCTATAACAGCAGCTCTGACAGTAGCGCAGGTTTACATTAATGATATCGTTTATAATGATATACGTTATCGTTTCCATAGTAACAGCTCGTTCACACGGACGTTTGATATCGCAAGATTTCTGTAAGGAGATGTTTATGTAACATTTATGGAAGGAGTCTCCAGTGTCAGCGCTTTGAATTTTAAATTTTTTCCGACATGATATGGGTTAATATTATACTATAATCGGGTGTGTATTATTATGATGTTGTAATACTCTCATGCGCAGTGTGTGTAGTGTTGTCCTGTCCCGTCTCGCTGTGCCTGTCCATGTCCTGTTCTAAATATAAACCCCACCGCCGTGCAGCCACCTGCTCCTCACACTCCACCCTGATCCCAGTTCGGCCTCGACGCTTCTGATGATCAGGATTAGAATCAGGATTAGATTATTTAGGAGTGAAGTAGTGGCAGAAGCTGACCCTGGATCAGAGTAAAACACGTATATGATCATTGTGATGTAATACTAACTGTGATATTGTAATAATCCAGAGCGTCCGGGTTTACTCCGAGGCGTGTTCGCTGCGTGAAGTTTGCATCTTTGTAATGGAAGTAATGGAAGCTTATAGCCTCCAGTTTAATGTCATGTACATTGCTGATCTAGTAGGTCTCAACGACACAATATGTATCGGTTCAATAAAAAACAGAATAAGTCTGTATTTAGGCCACGCCCCCTCCCTGAGTCTGAAGGCGTGGAGTGACGACAAACTATGCTGAGACATGCTTATGAGTGTGTGTGTGTGTGTGTGTGTGTGTGTGATGACTTCTAGAAGTTGGAGGAGAGTGTGCTATCTGAAGAGAAGAGGTTGACAGTGCGAGGCCCCTCCCCTGATGCCCCGCCCACCTGCATACCAGCTCGTGTGCGAGAAATCGTGACCAAGAACCTAAACGAGAGCAGTACGTAACTTCGGCTCTGTGTGTGTGTGTGTGTGTGTGTGTGTGTGTGTGTGTGAGAGAGAGTGTGTGTGTGTGTGTGTGTGACAGAGTATGCTCAGTATAATCAGTGTGGCCAGTCTTTACTCTCCTGCTCCGTCTCAGTCTCAGCAGCCGGCAGCATGTCCTCGGTTCTGTCCCTGGAGGAAGAGAACCGCGTCCTTCAGAGTGAACTGAGTCGCCTCGAGGACCTGCTGGCCCACAGTCGCGCCGACCGCGACGAGCTCGCCATCAAATACAGCGCCATCAGTGAGAGGGTCAGAGGAGACACACACACACACACACACAGACACACAGACAGAGAAAAGAGAAACACTTGACTGACCAAACCCCCCCCCACTTCCCACACACACACACACAAACACACACACACACCCTTGGTCAGCGATTGGTTTAGGGTTAGGGTTATACACCTTCATCATTTGTGTTTGGTTGCTTAGCTTCATTTTCTTAGCCTGGGTTTTCTTTCTTTGTGTGTGTGTGTGTGTGTGTGTGTGTGTGTGTGTGAGAAAGAGATAAAGAGAGGGTCCGGCTCATTTCCTTGGCAATGTGGAATGGAATGAAGTGAAGTGGCCCATTGCTATGGTGTTTGTTGCCCATGGAGACAGTAAACAGGGCAGTCGGGGGTTTAGGTGGTCCTGCTATGGGCGTATAGCGGCACCGTGCCAGCTTCATAATACTTACATTTCATAATAATGTTTTTCACAATCTTAAAAAGCTTTTGATCTGAAGGTGATTAAATGTTTGAAATCGGTGTCGTAGACACAAATATAATCGTGTCGACGTGTTCATTTCTTTCATTAGAAAAATAACATTTTATTTACAAAAAAATATTTTTTTAAACGGACGACTCGGAGGGAAATATTCCGAAAAGCAGGAGATAAGTGTGGAGCGTCGGTGTGAACTCCTTTAATACTGTTTAAAATCATCTCAGGGAAATTCCTCAAGAAATCTGGTGAGAAAATGCCAAGAACACATTTCTGGAAATTCTAGGCGAAAAGCGTGTCTACTTTGAAGATGCTAACATATTAAATTATTTAGATTTATTTTGGATTTTTTATCACCACATAAATCCCATAGTTCCATTTGTGTTACTCCAGAGTTTTGGTGACTTTATTACTATTCTAAAATGTGGAGAAAAAATTTAAATAAAGAATCAGTGTGTCTAAACTTTGTTTAAACTTTTGACTGGTAGTGTGTGTGTATATATATATATATATCTCAAATCATCGGCATCCATTCAGTACCATTTAATTTGTAATTTTTAAAATCATACCACCAATACCATACCAACGATATCTCAGAAAAGTGTATCGCCCAATCATTTATCACATTATTGATATTATATCGATATATCGCCTAGCCCTAGTAGACTATAAAGGATTACCTGGTGATTTGTGGCTCGTTAGGTGAATGTCGGAGTCTACACAAAGCAAATAGACAAACTTAATACAGAATGAGAATCAGACACAAAATATACTTCCACTAACTGTTAATAAGTGAATACATATAGAATATTCTACGTTATATGTCATGCTCAGTTATGCAGAGATCTGATGGTCCAATCTTATTTACGGGTTCCGTATTTCATCTGAGTTTTATTAGTATTTATTCCGTGTTGTTATTGTAATGTATAAATGAGACTGTGGACTAAAGGGTTGAAAATGAGAGAATGTATTTCACAATTATGATGCTCCAAGTGTTCCCACAGTGTGTGTGTGTGTGTGTGTGTGTGTGTGTGTGTGTAGTACAGAGTGTTTACTTTTCCACACGTCGTGTCAGGTGTAAATTCCTACAGGCTTTCCAGAGGACGCCGCAGTCGGGGTCCTGAGCGTTTCCAATGGAGACTGGGGTGCTTGTTTATCATGGGTGGAGGGTGTTTCCGTGGCGATGCCTCTGTTATCCCTGTTTAGCTGCTTTTCATCTTAGAGAATTGAGATTGGAGGAAGTGAAAGGACTGCATTTTTTTGAAAAGGATTAAAGTCTCTTTTAGTCTCAGGAAGAATTCTAGGCTTCTCTCAGAAAGTTTTGCATACCAAAATATTTTGTTAAACAATTATCTGAAAGTTTTCAACAAGGCTTTATATTTTTATCACATAAACACACAAACACTTATTGTGAGATAAATATTTAATATCAGTATTATCACATGATAATCCCATTGTTTTTTTTCTAAATGAAGCAGTAAAGTGGAGTAACTATAATTACCGACAGAAGATAATAACTGAATTTATACGACAGTTATATAAATAAAGCATGTGCTGAATTCAAATTTCTCACTCACTGGAATTGCTTGACCCTGCAACCCTGTGTGTGTGTGTGTGTGTGTGTGTGTGTGTGTGTTTAGTTGGAGCAGGCCCTGCGTTTGGAGGTGGGGGTCAGTGACAGCGACTCTCCGGAGTGTGTGAGTTTGTCTCAGCAGGTCGTGGAGCTGCGACGGCGTCTGGATGAAGAACAAAACGCTTACAAGCGCAAACTCAGCGCCTACCAGGAGGGGCAGCAGAGACAAGCGCAACTGGTCCAGAAACTACAGGCCAAGGTCATTCATTCACTCATTCATTCACTCATTCACCCATCCATTCACTCATTCACCCATCCATTCACTCATTCATTCATTCACCCATTCATTCACTCATTCATTCATTCACCCATTCATTCACCCATTCATTCATTCACTCATTCATTCACCCATTCACTCATTCATTCACCCATCCATTCACTCATTCATTCACTCATTCACCCATCCATTCACCCATTCATTCATTCACTCATTCATTCACCCATTCACTCATTCATTCACTCATTCACCCATCCATTCACTCATTCATTCACTCATTCACCCATCCATTCACTCATTCATTCATTCACTCATTCATTCACCCATTCATTCATTCACTCATTCATTCATTCATTCATTCATTCACTCATTCACCCATTCACTCATTCATTCATTCACTCATTCATTCACCCATTCATTCATTCATTCACTCATTCATTCACTCATTCATTCATTCACTCATTCATTCACCCATTCATTCATTCATTCACTCATTTATTCACCCATTCATTCACTCATTCATTCATTCACTCATTCATTCACCCATTCATTCATTCATTCATTCACTCATTCATTCACTCATTCATTCACTCATTCATTCACCCATTCATTCATTCACTCATTCATTCACCCATTCATTCACTCACTCACTCATTCATTCACCCATTCATTCACTCACTCATTCATTCACTCATTCATTCACTCATTCACCCATTCACTCACTCATTCACCCATTCACTCATTCATTCACTCATTCATTCATTCACTCATTCATTCACCCATTCATTCATTAATTCACTCATTCATTCACTCATTCACCCATTCACTCATTCATTCATTCACTCATTCATTCACCCATTCACTCATTCATTCATCCATTCACCCATTCATTCACCCATTCATCCACTCACTCATTCATTCATTCACCCATTCATCCACTCATTCATTCATTCACCCATTCATTCACCCATTCATCCATTCACCCATTCATTCATCCATTCACTCATTCATTCACCCATTCATTCACCCATTCATCCATTCACCC
>JANDJT010000114.1:697441-708625 GCA_024331685.1 Stegophilus panzeri
ACAATTTTGTTCACTAAACCCATCTCAGCTAATCACCTACATTTGGGGGTGAAATGGACATTGTGGCCATTTCATAATCACAATTTTTAAACATGTTCCCTAATATACTAAATATTTCATTATTAACATGATTATTATATAAACTGTATAAATGAATTAGAATGTATTGGATGTGTGTGTTTGCAGGTTTATGTTGGTTTTGGCCAGTAACCAGCCCGAGCAGTTCGACTGGGCCATTAACGACCGCATCGACGAGATTGTAAACTTCGCTCTTCCCGGCCCCGAGGAGAGAGACAGACTCGTCCGGCTTTACTTCGACAGATACGTTCTGGAGCCGGCCACCGGGGGGAGACAGTGAGTGCACGCCCCGTTTACCTATTTATAATCGAGCTATTAAATCAACAGGACCTTGTTTTGGAACCTAGATACACACACACACACACACACACACACACACACACACATATCCGAGACAATAACTGAGCACTGGACGTTGTTCTTCATCTATATTTAAAGAATATTCTGTATTTAAAGTCTTACCTGTGTGTGTTTTGAGCTGCAAGAAAAACACGCGGGTTAAAACATAACTGAGCACGTTTTCGTATTAGGCTGTAGACAAACTAATCTGAACGGTACACACGTGTGTGTCGATTTAATAATCCAGTGCATAACGTCCAAGGACACAATCCTACATTAGATTCTTTTTTTCCCCCACTTTTGTCACATCTTTTTTTCCTTTAGAAAATAAGTGTCTCTGGAGTGTAAGAGTGGGGCGCTAACTCTGAAAGTGTGTCATAATGTTTCGGGAACTCGCACACTCGTTAACGACGGTGAGGAGGAAAGGAAGAGCAGGTTTTATCGGGGTCAAGGACGTTCATGATCAGACCTGAAGGACTAAACTCTGAAACCTACTAAAGGAAGTTTTAATAAGGTCTGTCTGGAGATTGCAACCCACAGAAAGTTTGTTTATGAGGCCGTGTTTGAAAACATGAGCTAAATTTAGTCTAATATAAATGAGAGCACTTCTGAGTGGGTGTGTCTGCGTTTTCGTGTTGGAAGAGGGAAATCGTTGGCGTTCGTATACGAGAGGGTTCACGTTGTGTTCGTGAATGTGTAAATGTTCAGTGCTAAGACGTGACCCCTAGCTAACATGAGCTAAACCTCTTGAAATGCGGTCGTCACGCGTGTTAGTTGAGGTCTCGCTCTCTGTCTTTGCAGGCGGCTGAAGCTGGCGCAGTTCGACTACGGAAAGAAGTGTTCGGAGATCGCCAAGCGCACGGAGGGCATGTCGGGTCGAGAGATTTCCAAACTGGGCGTGGCCTGGCAGGTGAGCAACCTCTCCTAACACATTCGTCACTGTGATGGTGATCGTTTATTAATCTGACGCCTCAGAAGTCTTGTGTTCCTGTATCTGATGCTTATGTTTCTCTCAAAATAAACTGAAAGTAGGACGGCTGTGTGTGTAAGTGTGTTGCAGTGAGCATGGCCACCGGCAGGGGGCAGCAGCATGTCTCTTCAGGGTCACTCATTCTCTCGTTCTCTCGCAGGCTGCTGCGTACTCCTCCGAGGACGGCGTTCTGACCGAAGCCATGATCGACGCCCGTGTGGACGACGCTGTCCGGCAGCACATGCAGAAGATGGACTGGCTGCACGGGGACAGCGTTCTGGATAACGAGGGCCGGGTCACTTCTGCAGAGGGGGGCAAAGGTGCAAAAACGGGCTTCGTCCTGCCCCAGGTTTTGCCCCCGCAGGCACAAGAGGTTCGTTGTCCCTTAAAGGAGGGTCTGGACTCTACCATTCCACCACCGGAGGAAGGGGGTAGCAGTGCTACAGAAAAAGGGACAGTTCCACCGGAAGGGGAGGGGGGAGTTAAACACACAGAACAGAAGGACGTCCCCCCTAAAGATGGCACACCGGTTTAAGTTTCATCAAGAGCTGATCCCGGCTCAGATTTACTGAGCGTTGATGTGAAAGTGTTACCCTGCGTGTGTGTGTCCAAAATGGCTCCCTGTGTGAAATTTAGTGCACTCTTATGGTGAAATTGATCCTCCAGACCACCATCTTTCCAAATCCCATCTCGCAGAATAAATGAACGCGTGGCAGTCAAATCTACAGCAGAGCGATTTACAGTTCTAATCTCTGTTGGGAAAATAGGGAGCCGTTTTGGATGGTGCGTGTGTCAGGGCGTTTAATGAGGGGCAGATAGTGGGATTAAGATAAAGAACTAAAAAAAAAAAAAAAAAAACAGTCTAACGTTTGATGTGTTTATATCTGTAACGAGAGCCTGTGTAACATGTCTCCATGTGATTTCCGTTAAATAACTCTAAAGGAAAACATGTCTAACAAATTATATAATGATAATGTTTTTCAACTGACGAGATAAACGTAATCCAGATTTCGTATAAAACAACTGAATTGTGTGCACTGGTGAATGCTGTGTGGAGTCTGAAGTGATTAGAAAGAGACGAGCAAGTTCACAGTTTGACTTTGCCGTTTAATCGAACACACACGTACATCTGCACGAGAACGTTTGAAGAGGAGGAAGAGGAGGAGATGTCCTCGCCCCCCACAGCTTAAACTTGTCATTCTTGAACATTGTTGAAGATGCAGACATTATTATTATTATTATTACTATTATTATTATCCCACAACACCACACAATTTTTACTAAAAAATACAAACAGGACTCGTTAGACGTCTCCGTATCCATATACGACAAATCAATTTACAGCAACAGATCAACCCCCTCCCCCCAAATTACGAATGAAACTGCACCACAGTACTAAAGTTGTGTGGGCATGCTTTTTTTTTTTTTTTTCTTCTTCTCCTTCTAAAATAGACACAAAAAACTTATCCCTGATACACAAAAAAATCACCTAAAAAATGCAAACGCATATGTAATGTCCGTATGTTCACCCCGGGGGCACTGTACAAAACTAGCACGTCTGCACAAAAACTCGTAAAAACAGACATCGGCAAGCAAAATAAATGTCTAATCGTCAAAAAATGGAGGACCTCGGGCAGGAAAGAAAGTGCAAGTCGGCTCCGATCCCTGCGCGGAATCGCCGGACCTTCATTCACGGGCACGTTTATAAAAACACACACCGAGTTCAGTGACTTTGGTCCTGCTGTGTGCTAAATACAGTCACATCCTTGGAGAAACAGGTCAGTGTGAGTTCAGGGGAAGCATCAATTTGTAGTGTGTGTGTGCGTGCGTGTGAGAGAATGTGAGAGCTGCTTTAAGACCATTGCCAAAGAGTCGTTCTAGGCCTAGATGCCTGCTGCAGTGTGTGTGTGTGTGTGTGTATAAATTAGAGCCTGCGTGGGCTCAGGTGCCCGTTGTGGTAGTGTTTGTGTTTGACGTGTACCACGTTGTTGTCCCCTCCGCCGTTGTTCCTGCGCTGCTGCAGCCGCCTGCGTAGCTCCTGTACGTTGCACATCCTCGTCACCCACTTCCACGACCTCCACACGTCTGCACAGAGAGGGAGGGGGTGTTAATGTGTGGGTGTGTTGCAGATAGGTGGAAAAGTAAGATCAGAGGATGAGCGTCAGAGATGAAACCCACAAACTTTCTCCAATATCATTTCCACATTAACAACCAGTGGAAATAACACTGCTGTACTTAGCATTCTGTACCATGCACGTTTCACTAAAGAAGGTCCTGTCACTTGATCAGATGTGATGTTAGATCAGGTGTGTTAAGGCAGGGAAAATAACAGAACGTTCAGGAACCACACCAATGAGGTGCACCTGTAGCTGAGGTCTTGTGTTTTTACGTACACAAAAACATACGTGATTATAAAAAACGTCCTTTTATTATCACCAGGCCATATCCTAAAGCCCTATTCAGATGGTATTAGTTTTACAACCGGATGTGGGGTAATGTAATCACTGTTAGTCTCATTGATTGCTGGGATTTCAGTCCCATCTGAATCCGTCGTGTCGGTCATTTTTATGGACTGTACATTCCTGCATCTGGAAAAATTATGACTATAAAAAGGCGTGTAGCAATAACACTAATATATATATATATATATATATATATATATATCTCGCTCGTCAAACTGAAAAGATTGCATTATATCCTGTGGGAAAAGAGGTTTTGTGCTTTTTCTTCAACACTCCAGGAAGCGCTCTCTCTCTCTCTCTCTCTCTCTCTCTCTCTCTCTCTCTCTCTCTCTCTGTTTTCCAGCGTCTTCCACTGAAACCAAACTGGAGTAGCCTCTGACTCAGTTTAAAAGGATGTAATCGTGTCATATCTAATCGTAATAATCATTACTCCAGACGTGCTCCACACAGACCAGTCCAGAAATCTTATCCCATCCGAATAGTACTTAAAAGTGAGGACTCCTGTAAGCTAGCAAGAAAAAAAACTGCTAGTCAGCAAGACTAAAAATATTAATGAACTAACCCGAACCCTTAGATAGTTAAGGACGTTAAAAACTCACGTCCAATTAAAAAATTGTTCCTCAACAAGAAAGGGTCCTGGCACAGTTTTATGGTTTAACCCGTTGCGTAAACACGTGGATGATGGTTCAAGAGTTGGATCTGTGTCAGAGAACCCACGTGCAGCTCAGGCCGACTTGCTCCCCTGCGGCGAGTTCACAAACTGGGATGAAAGGAAGGATGACGTTAAAGAGGACAGAGGGATGAGACGGTGCTGCAGCCCTGATCCGTAATGTTAGCGGACAAGCTGAGGGATTTTACAGACACTGGGGCTGATGGACGAGAGGAGAGACGGAGAGGAAAAGAGGACGGCGGAGGAGATGAGAGACATGACACAAATTCTACTGCACTACTATCGTTAACCAGAGAGCTGCTGAAAAACAACGTGCGCAACAGAAAAGCATGTCCGAGTCTTTGCGTTTTTTCCCCCCTAAGTAAATTAAGAACATTTTCCAAACGTGACTGTAGTGGAAACACCGGCGTCGCTACCACGCATGAGGGGGTATTTCTGGTGATCCTTTCACACGTATCATGTTTTTCTGCAAGTTATCTGCCTTATAATATGATCATATCTCCATCAGGTGAACCTTACACCTTTTGTCTCTGACCTCACCTTTCTGTGGGTGGGTTCTCCAAGCCCGCAGAACCCGGTGTAGAGTTCTGTCCAGCCACAGCAGAACCCAGCTGATACAGAAGCCCAGCAGCAGTCCCAGAACCAGGTCCACTTCCTGCTTAGTCACACTGCCGCCCCCTGCTGGAAGGTCCCGGTCTGGCGAGCTCGAACCCTCGTACGGGATCACGTACTGCACACGGTGTCTGCAGGACAGGAGGAGAGGTACAGCTTTGAGGGGTGAAAAGACGCCATTCAAAAGACTCCTTAAGAGGAGAAATTAATGTTATTTATGATCCCTACAATAAAAACATTTTAGAGTTCTCACTTCTTTTCTTTTTTTAAATAAATCTAAATCCTATGCATTTATTGCCGCCCACAATATTTTCGAATAAATTTGTCTGGTTCTATTTCCCAAAATATAAACAAATAAGCAGTTTAAACCGATTAATACACCAGTGCTGATAGCTTTTTGTACATCTGCCGAATTACTGAAAGTTACAAAAAAAATTTGTTCTGCGAGTTTCATATATGTAAGCGAAAACGTGCCTCTCTGGCCACGATACACACCTCACATTCAGAGTACACTTCACTGGGACTGAGAACCCCTGGCTTAAGAGTAAACTGTATGAACAGTGAGACAGTAATAAGGCCTAAAGTACAATCAGTGTGCTTGAGTAATGCACTGCGGTAAATAAGCATTTAGAGGCAGTAAATATGAGCGAGAACCGAGTTTTATTTATGATGTCTATGTCGTGCCCTCTTGTTCAAACAACATTCAGATCTTCAAGGCATTATAGTTCAGAACAGCTTCACACTCCCACACACTCCAGCTTTTCTCCCTGAACCACAGGCAGGGATCAGGCTGCCGGCAGAGAGACGTGTGTGGGAGTAAAACGGTTCTCTCGCTGCTGAAAATGCCACAACACACCGCAGGCTGTGTACCCTGGATCTCACTCCTGCGGCACTTAGAAACAGCAGGAAGTAGCGATGCGGCACCGCTGCTGATTTGTCAACCGCATGCTAAACGCCGGTTGTCAATCCTCAGGTTTACTCTGAACACACCTGAATGAGTAACCTGGAGCTCTTCAGGCCACAGATACCTGATTTAGTTGGATCTTGAGCTTAACTTTACTCGTCAAATCATGACAGAATGGGTTTCCGTCCTTTCGAAAGCACACAAAAGCTACTTGGATTAGAGCGCCCCCGTGTGGACACTTGACTAAAATGTGATCGAGTTAGCCAGGTCCATTTGGGTGCATGAAGTGCTAATGTAGGAAATATGAGCCCTTGTTTCATGCTCTATGCGTTGCCCTATACAGGACTAGGCAAGTCTGCTGGCACATACCAGGCAAATCGATTTCTTTCTTTACCTGCCACAGGTGCAATGGCACACCCGCTCCGGCCCCCGCACATGAGGAAGGATGTAGTTGTGGAAGCGATCGAGCAGCGCGTTCATGTCCACACAGCGCGCTATCACCTGCAAAACAAACAAAAAAATACACAAATAAATACACAGGGTATCAGGACAACGTATATAATACACACACACACACACACACACATTTATAGTTCAGATGTCACACTCCACTTTCCCCTGCTTGTCCATGCAGTACAGTGCACACTGCAGAGCTATTTAGAAGATAAAGTGATTAGATATGCCGTCCATTTTTTGAATACAAACGATATTTATCCTCAAAATGATGATACAGCATTATGCTACGTGTCGAACTAATTTTACCGAGCTCACCAGTTTCTAAATCGTTTCATTTCCATAATGCAATCTTGAACCCAACATCATTTACAGGATTAAGAATTAAGTGTCTAAACTTAAATTGACATCCCAAATCTATCTGAAGAAACAGCAGCATCTCATCCACGTGCTCCTGTAATAGACACGTGATTATTTCACTGAAAAGGCGATAACAGGAGTCAGGTTTTGTTGATCAGGTGGTTACTGGCTGCGATAAGGCCACTTCAAATACAAATGCGCTAATTAATTAACACTGAAGCTGCGTTTTCATTTCCTATCAGACAACATGACTCAGGACACAATCAGGACATCAGTGACAAACAAATCGAGCTCCCGAGTCATGACGCAACCAAACCACATGACCACCTTCACTAAATCCCTCAGATCAATCACACGGCCAGGGTTTGTCTGATGTTTCTCAGGTCTTTATGAACCTCATGGGCCTGGATTAATAGAGAAAAATGGAAAAGACATGACTGCATTTTCAAGATCAGGAGTTAAAATGTGCCAGGTTTCCTTCCAGTCACAGCGAGCCAAACTTCTCGAATGGTCATATGCACTGAAATCGCAGGCAAACACTGGTGAAGGACTGCTGCTTCACAGATGCACAGAAAATACGTAAATATTAATTATGTATATATATATATATATAAATAAAATATGTAAATTATAATTAAATTATGTTACTCTATTCAGTCAAATCATAGCCTACAACACAATCTCACTGATGTACCACTTTCTATCCATATATAAACCAGACCCTTTACTCAGGGCTCAAAACAAAAGCAAAGTTTGCAAATAATGTTTATAACACGGTTATAGTGGTATGTCTGTCATATATTATTGGGGATATGGTTTAAACACATATTACCCACAGTTACCATCAGATACTACTTTAAAATCCATCAAAACAATATCATCGCATTTAATCACTTACAATAAAGTCCCATATGTAAAACTTTAGTAAAATATAGTGAAATTCTGTAGAGGAAAATATATACAATATATAAATACACATTTTATATATATATATATATATATAGACCCACACCAACTCCAGGTGATCAATAATCAAAGCCACAAAACATCTGATGAAAAGCTAACTATGCTAATTTACCTCAGCGTCCATTTTCCCTCAGCTGTTTAAATTTTAACGGTCGGTGCGCGAGGCGGTTTGTGCCACTAAAAAGTGACCTAAAAGCCAACGCTCTTTAGTGTTTAAACCTTTTAAAACATGTTTATTAAATCAACCGAGGCAGCAATAAACGAATGAATGTGATTATAAACGAAGTGACGGAGAGTGTATCATGTTAAATGTTGTTTAATCCACATCTAATTGCAAGGCTACGTTCTAAACTGCATCGTACACCATCATACTACATAGTATACAAGTGCAGCACGAGACAAGTTATAACGTTACGTTATATAATGTAAAGTAAGTTACGTAAGTCGCGCGCTATTTTGGCGTACTAGTTATTAGGATAGTATGCGGTCTCAGGACTGGTCTAAAATAGGTTTCATTCGATTTTATTGTGTTTCAAGCGTTTAATTAAAAATAAGGAACAATTCTGGACCAAATACTAATTATATTCAGATGATTACATTCCCAGTGAGAAAATATCTCTCACGTGAAATTAAACACTGCTTCTCAGTCTACTAAATAGCCAACATAATTTGAACTTTTTGGAATTAATTGGAAATGGTTTTTTCTTTTGATAGTTTTATTGCTTTGATTCATGTTAGAGGAGACTCTTTATGAGGCAGTGGAAATAATCGTGCTCATTTTGTTGTAGTTTGGGTTGAGAATAGGTTAAAAGGTGAATGTAGGACACTTCTAGTGAAATTAAAAGCACAAGTCAAGCTGCCAGGAGAACGCTTCTGGAAGAAGAGACTGGCCTGTCTCATTAAACACTTCATTTACATTTGACCTTTACAGTGAACACCTAGTCTGTTGTAATTTTGTCCCCAGGTAAGAAATAAAGACTTATGGCACAACTCAGCTAAACACTGACGTATACTGAGTTACACAACATTATGCTTTCAGTTCACCAATGAATTACAGCTATAACTGCATAAACCGGAAATCCCACGTGTGTGTGCCGTCCTTTTATTTGTGCGTCACCCAGAATATAAAAATGTTGTCCAAAAAACAACAAATGCATTCATTAAAAATTGAGAAGAGCGCGAGGCGGATCTCCTTACCATCACCAAAGCGGCGCCGACGGCCATAAAGATCATCGTCTCCCATCACAGTCCATCAGGCACAACTTCCCCACTGCAACTCACACACCAGTCTTCTTCATGCGTTCACACACACGCACACACACACACGCACGCACGCACGCACGCAAAACACACCACAACGAACGTGAGGCTTTACCGGAGCCTCGAGGCCAACCAATTTCCGTTTACCGATCAGGTGTCACGCATGTGCGGCTCCCGGAGATCTCACAGCTCGGCAACAGATTATTACGAGATCGGATTCAGGAAGAGCAGCAAGAGCATCGCAACAAGACCGACGCCGTGCTTAATTATCTCAGGATGAAGCATCACATCACATCACATCACATCCGGATGAGGCGCGTGCGAACACGAACGGCTCCGTTTCCAATCCTAATTAATTATAGACGCGTTTGGTGGCTGCTGCTGGGGGCTGAATCCTCCTCCCTTCCTGCGATTGGACCAACAGGATGCACACGCAGTCATTCACATTAAAGTCTGGGCAGCTCCTTCATCATCATCATCATCACCACCATCCCTCGAGCAAATCCAAAGCCTTTAGTGATGGATGAAATTGGTTGGATTTGGAGATTGAGGGTCTGCAGACGCTTTGTTGAAGCTGAGCTTGGGTATTAATGTACTGAGCTCTTATTCTCTCTCTCTGCACCAGTGTGTGTGTGTGTGTGGAGAAGGGTGACAGCAAAACCCCATTAGCTTAATTGGGGACAGCAAGCGCGGGACATATGACACAGGCGCAGAGGAGAGCCATGCACTTTAACCACACACTCACGCTCAAGCTTCACACTCGGGTTACTCCTCAGACACTGGTGCACAGTTTATTCCAAACAGAGCTGTATTTCACTTCCTAATCATCTGATTTGATTGTACACTAGATGTGGACACCTGATCATCACACTCATGTGGTTCTTCCCCAAACTATTTCCACAAAGCGAGTGTGTCTGAAGGTTGGAAGAAGGTAGAAGAACTCGGGTGTCCTCGGGACTCATCACCTTTGGGATGAACTGGAACTGGAGCCTCCTCACCCAACATCAGTACCTGACCTCAACCTCACTAACGCTCCTGTAGCTGAATTAACACAAATCCCCACAGCCACGTCCCAAAATCTAGTGGAAAGCCTTCTCAGAAGAGTGGAGCACATTATAACAGCAAAGGGGGAATAAATCTGGAATGTTACGTTCAGCAAGCACAAATGGGTGTGACAATCAGGGGTGCACATACGTTTAGCCATGTAGCGAAGGTTCTACTGGAAACTTCGGTACAGGAGCAGGCCAGGGGTTCAGGGTGGAGGTGGACTGTTTTAGGGCCGTAGAACGTGTTTTTAAACAAATAATGTTAGAGTGATGCAGGATGGAGAACCACCAAAAGGCTCAAGACTTAATGTCTTCTCAGAGAACAAGCCTCAGACGTTCAGAATCATACCCACATACCCAAATCTAAAAACACAAACAAATCCAGATCCGTCAAATTATACAGTTTTAGAAAATGTACAACTGTTAAGTATCCTTCACTTGTCCCTCTGGGAGAACCCTGAAAGGTTCCATTTGATCGGTCCCTCCAGGATTACGTGATTTTGCGATCACAGAAATGAACGCGAAAGTCAAGCAAACTCCACAATATTCAGAGGAGCTTTCGAAATTACGGGCTGAAACACGCGTTCAAAGCCCTCAATTCACGTGCGTCGAACATGAGTACAGCTAAAAAGGTCTCATTTACCAACAAACATCACCGAGAAAGACCGTGCAAAACTATTTTGTGCAATTGCTATTTCACCAATTCGTTTTCTGCAAAAAAAAAAAACAACAACAAAAAAAAAACCCCAAATTAAATTTTGACGTAAAGCCGCAAGATCAAGTGTCTTTGGCCGCAACGATCACAAAACACTCTGAAGTCCTGTACGGACTGATTAAACCTCTACAGCAGTATTTTTTATTTGAGAAAGGGTTCCTTTTTGATACTGAGAACCCTTAAAGAATCTTTTGTGGTGAGTGTATGCCTACAATATCACACTTCTGGTAACCTTTGGTCAAAATCACTTTATTTACCTTTTGTGAATTTTACTTCAGATTTGTAAAAGAAGCAATCCTACCAATCCAAGACTAATAATAATAATAATAATAATAATAATAATAATAAT
>JANDJT010000114.1:713878-732109 GCA_024331685.1 Stegophilus panzeri
AGAGAGTGTGAGAGAGAGAGAGAGAGAAGGAGAGAGAGAGAGAGAGAAGGAGAGAGAGAGAGAAGGAGAGTGAGAGAGAGACAGAGAGAGAGAGTGTGAGAGAGAGAGAGAGAGAAGGAGAGAGAGAGAGAGAGAGAAGGAGAGAGAGAGAGAAGGAGAGTGAGAGAGAGAGAGGTGTATTTTATAAAACAAAACTTTTTATTTCTTGTTCTGTTTTTTTTCTGAGCTGTTCAATATTTCATAAACCACCTCCTCTCTATAATTTCACTGTGTGTGTGTGTGTGTGTGTGCGCGTGTATGCGCGTGTATGTGTGTGTGTGTGTGTGTGTGTGTGTGTGTGTGTGTGTGTGTAGGACAGAGTCGGTAGCAGAGAAGATGCTGACGAATTGGTTTGCCTTCCTCCTTCACAAGTTCCTGAAGGTAAGCGGATATTGCTGGCAAAAACTTGTGTGTGTGCTCACTGCGTCATCATACACACTCAGCCGTGTGCGTGTGCGCTTGTGTGTGTGTGCGTACGTGTGTGCGTATGTATGCGTGTGTGCGTGTGTGTATGCATGTGCGTGCATGCGTGTGTGTGTGTGTATGCGTGCGCGTATGCGTGCGTGCGCGTGTGTATGTGTGTGTATGCGCGCGTGTGTGTGTGTGTGTGTATGCGCGTGTGTGTGTGTATGTGTGTGTATGTGTGTGTATGCGCGTGTGTGCGTGTGTATGCGTGTGTGCGTGTATGCGTGCATATGTGTGTATGCGTGTTTGTGTATGCGTGTGCATGTGTATGTGTGTGTGTACACGTGTGTGTGTGTGTGTGCGTGCGTGTGTGTGTGTGTATGCGTGTGTGTGTCGTCAAAACCAGACCATACTACTACGGTACTACACCCGTTTCGTTTTCTTGTTATTTTACGGGTATGATAACAGGACTAGCGTGGCTATAATCTCCTAACTGAAGCCAGTCACACCGAGCTGTTCATTTAATCACGTTTAAACACGTGTTTAAGGAAGTCAGCGTGAATCGGCTGAAACTCCAACAAACTCACAGGAAAGTCTGTAGTTTAACAGAGGGAGTGGTTTGTGTTTGTGGTTAATAAATTAACACCACGCTATATATTTACATAATGACTTCGTAATGAAATAGATGTATTTTGTGTGTGTGTGTGTGTGTGTGTGCAGGAGTGTGTGAGTGAGCCCCTCTTCATGCTACACTGTGCTATAAAGCAGCAGATGGAGAAAGGGCCGATCGACGCCGTTACAGGAGAGGCGCGTTACTCCCTCAGTGAGGATAAACTCATCCGCCAACAGATCGACTACAAAACACTGGTGAGTGTGAGAGAGTCCACACACACACACACACCACACACACACACACATCACACACACACATACATACACACACTCACACACACACACACACACACATCACACACACTCACACACATCACACATACACACACCACACACACACACACATCACACATACACACACCACACACACACATCACACATACACACACCACACACACACACATCACACACCACACACACACATCACACATCACACACCACACACACACACACACATCACACACACACACCACACATCACACACACACCACATCACACACACACATACCACATCACACACACACATACCACATCACACACCACAACACACACCACATCACATCACACACACACACCACATCACACACACACACCACAACACACACCACACACCACACACATCACACACACACATACCACATCACACACACACACACACCACAACACACACCACACCACACACATCACATACCACATCACACACACACACCACACCCACATCACACCCACATCACACCCACATCACACACACCACACCCACATCACACACACCACACCCACACCAAATCACACATCACACCCACACACCAGGATTTTAAAATATCTCTGCATGTTGATTTCTGTCTCTCTCTCTCTGTCTGTCTGCCTCACCCTCTTTCTCTCCCTGTCTGTCTCTCATCCTCTTTCTGTCTGTCACTCCCTCTGTCTCTCTTTCACTTTACCTGTCCATCTCTCTCAACCTCTGTGTGTCTGTCCCTCTCCCTGTCTGTCTCTCACTTTCCCTGTCTGTCTCTCTTTCTGTTTCTCCCCGCTGCTCTGTTGCTCTTTCTGTCCTTCTCTCTACCTCTTTCTCTCTCCCACTCTTTTCCCCATTTGTCTGTCTGTCTCTCTCCCCGTTTATCTCTCTCCTCACCATCCCTCTCTTTCTCCCTTTCCCCCCCTCGCTCTCTCCTCACTCCCTTTCCCCTTTCTCGCTTTCTTTTTCTCTCTCTCTCACTCTCCTTTCCTCTTCCTCTCTCTCTGTCTCTTCTTCTGCTCCTATCTGCCACTTTCTCTCCCTCCCATCTCTCTCTCCCCTTGTTAACTTCTCTTCCTTTCTCTCTCTCTCTCCCTCTGTCTGTGTGTCTCTCTCTCTCTAGACGGTGTGCTGTGTGGATGGAGACCAGGAGAACGGGGGGATGGAGGTGGTGGTGAAGGTGTTAAACTGTGACACCATCACGCAGGTGAAGGAGAAAATCCTCGACGCCATCTATAAGAACGTCCCATACTCTCAGAGACCGCGTGCAGGCGACATGGACTTGGGTAACACACACACACACTCTCTATCTCAGTAACGTGTGTGTGTGTGTGTGTGTGTGTGAGAGACAGATGGATGGACAGATTGTCAGGCGCGATCATTAATTTGAACGAAGAACGCCAGCCAACTTCATTTAGATTAGTGAAGCAGACTGTTCATCATCTGCTCTTCATTATTGTTTCTTTGTAAAAAAATAAATAAATCTTTTTTCATGAAAGCATTTTAGATTTTTTTAATGTGTGTTTTGTGTTCGTTTTCTAACTTGAGATTGAACCCTGGAGTAGACGGACAAGTAAAGTCAAGTCCGTGACCGAGAGCTGAGAGCGTTGATCTGTTATCTAACACTAATACAAGGCTTTCTTCTGTATTACTCGGGAATCAGGGAATCCCTTATTTAACACAGACACGGCCGCGACGTTCCGCTGCGTGAGAAATGTTCCAGTTCACCACGGGAGATTACATTTCTGTAAACTCCAGCACAAGCACAGAGCCGTTAAACTGATTATTCAGCCAAAAAATAAATAAATAAAATACATTAAAAAAATTTCCAGTGTCCTCATTACACCAAACGTAATCCATCAGCCATGAGACATGTTCGGTGTGTGAAACTGCGACGCTCATGTAGCGAACAGATGATGGAAGTGTACAGCCTCCGATTTAGCATGGTGCAAAAAAACCCCTCAATGTGTGATTTATTAAAGAATTGTTAGAGAAGCGAGCGCGGGTCCAAGCACGATCAGGGAAAACCGGAACCAGAAAGCTAAGGCGTGAACTTAACGATAGAAACGACTTAGCAAGGATACCACCACTAAATCCTGTAAATCCGGTCCAGCTGTTAAAGGAGGCGACAGCGTGCCATAAATGAGAGTCCAAACTCAACGCACTGGCGAGTGTCACAACTCGAGTCGAACTAGGAATGAAGCACAACTAACAGTTAAAGGACTCGGAACCAGGCTTGAAGTGGAACAGAGCCGTGAGTCATTCGGGTTACGTGGTGGGGAAGAGAACTTCGTCTCGGGGTCGCGACCGGCGAGGAGCGGCTGGTTTTATCCCAAGCGGTCGGGAGATGATGGATTATTGATGGCGGTGAAGGACAAACCCGCTTCAATTATTTAAAGTGGAAGTGATTGTTATGGGATAGAGATGAATTTTGCATGCACACACACTCCTCTCTCACTCTGTGTGTGTGTGTGTGTGTGTGTGTGTGGATGTCAGAGTGGATCAGAGTAGGTCAGGCTTCCTGGAGTATGAGTGTTTTATAATCTAGATCACAGAGCATGTGTGTGTCTGTGTCTCCTTGAATTTTAGGTTAGTCACATGATGACAGCTGAGAGCACTAAAAGTGTGTGTGTGTGTGTGTTACAGAATGGCGTCAGGGCCGCACAGCGCGCGTGGTCCTGCAGGACGAGGACATCACTACTAAAATTGAAAACGACTGGAAAAGACTCAACACACTCGTTCACTATCAGGTCATCTTCACTCGCCGATGCTAACACCATTAAAGACTAATCAACAATAACTCGATAATATCTCAATCAAGTGAGCTCATTAGAATATCAGGCCACGCCCATCAGAGCAGTCAATAATAGGTCTAATCCGAACGTTTATTTACTTTTAATCACATTTACACTCGTTTTTTATTCGTTCAAACGTCGCTACAGGTTTAATGTAAAGCTCAGGTTTAATGTAAAGCTCAGGCTTAATGTAAAGCTCAGGCTTAATGTAAAGCTCAGGTTTGGTTCTTATAGGAAAGGTTTGCAGATGTTAGGCGGTTTTATGTTCGAGTTAACATTATTGGCATTGGATGACGTTAAACCTTATAAACACAGTATTTGGTGAGAGAGTTTGGTTACAACATTCACCCTGAAGCTTCAGCAGTTTATAGAAGTGTGTGTGTTTGTGTGTGTGTGTAGGTGTCTGATCGCTGTGTGATGGCTCTGGTACCTAAGCAGATGTCCTCCTACAACATCTCGACGTCGGCCAGCTTCCCGTGGAGCTTCAGCCGATACGGTGAGTCTCTGATCCTGCAGGAGAAACACGCTGTTAAACCACATGATTAAAGAATTCAGCCTCAATTAATCATCACGGTGCCTTAAAGCATCATTTCTTTCTGTTTAATCTCTCTCTCTCCATCACACAATGATAAATAAACCATCAGGAATCTCTCCATCTCTCCTGTACTGCGCTTCTTTTTAACAAGATTTAATAAAAACTTGAAATAAATCGTGATGTAGTGAACGCGAGCTCCCCAGAGCTCCCGTGTGTGTTAGACTGGCGCTTTTTGATGACATCATCACGTGACGCCTCTTCAGAAGGGAACACGAGCTGATATCAATGCACGATGGTTTACACTGCCTTTTATTACACTACTTTTCATACATTTGTTAAATGTTTTTTTGGGGGTGCGATCCTTATTATTATTATTATTATTATTAATATTATTAATGATTAATGAAATGTTATACACATTTTAATTTATTACCATTATATTATTTTCTGCATTTGTTCCATGCATATAATGATAACAATTGTACTTGCATCTTTTTGAGTTAAAACCTTTCTCTCTCTCACACACACACACACACACACACAGTCTTTAACCCTGCTCGAAGATGGTGTGTAATAACCCCGTGTCAGTGTGCCGAGGGTCACAGATGAGTGAAGATCGATCTTCACACCCACAGAGGAACAAACACAGAACACAGCTCATTAAAAGTAGAGTTAAAAATCTACAACTGCCTTAAAGCTAAAACCACTGAACATCCTGTACCATATTTCAGCCTCTCTCTCTCTCTCTCTCTCTCTCTCACACACACACACACACACACACACAGGAACAAACCAGTGACAAGATACAGGACGGAGTCTGATTTAGTTCCCATGTGTTACATTAATGAAGTGTGTGAAATGAATGACGTGTGAATTCAGGAGCGTTACTGATGCGGAGCAGTCATCAGTCTATTGTTTATTCCTCGGCGCGGTGTAATCTCCTCTGTAAGTGGAACATTCCATTCTGCACCGTCACCGACTCAACAGAGTTTCCAAACAATATTGTTCTAGTGAATTTTGAATCGTTCAAAATTGTACGTGCACATGAACTGTATAATTTAGTGACACACTTCAGTTCTGAAGTACGAAGGCGAGCTGCTGGAATGAATATGGAAACCATGACGCGAGAGGAACCCATGACGGCCAATCACAGCATCGCCATTATGTAGAAAACGTCTGTCTGTAGCATCACATTAAATCAGATGAGCCTTTTCCACTGTCTCGCCTAATCTGGAATAATCCCACACTTTAATCCAGTACCACCCTACGATTTAGTCCAGAACTATCCCAAGGTTTAATCTGGAACCATCCTATGATTTAATCCAGAATGATCCCACTCTTTAATCCAAAACCACCCCACGATTTAAACCGGAACCATCCATATCCATCAAGGCCTGTAATGTAGAGCTGAAAGGGTTAATATGAATGTTAATGTCTGTTTCATGGTCCTAAACCCACCAGAACTCGTTTCAGCGTTTTATTTACGTGCTGTGTGGAAGGACAGGAATCTGAAATGAAGCTTGTGGGTCTCGGGGAAAAGTTCAGTGCAGAGCAGCTCTTTTGTTAGTTATGAGATAAGTGTGTGTGAGTTAATGAGTGTGAAAGTGTGCCGTGACCTCGCGGTGTGAACGAGAAGTTTCTGCTGAATGACCTCGTGTGATGAGCCGCTCGGCGCGGAGGGGGCGAGAGTTCAACCTGTCTAATCTGCTGATGGAAGCAGAGGCTAATTACGGTGTGAACTGCTGTGTGTGTGTGTGTGTGTGTGTGTGTGTGTGTGTGTGTGTATACAGTATGTGTGTGTACTACATGTCCTGCTGCGTGTATCATTAACCTCTTCAGCTCTGCTGGCACACAGCCTGAGGATGAGACACGCCGAGCCTCACACTTTCTATATAAAACACAGAAAGTACAAACTTATACTAAATAAACAAATAAATAATTAATTACTGAAATGGTATAAAAGAAATGCTGTGAATATAAAAGCCTTTTTAACCTTTGGTCACTTTTTTAAAAACCCTTTTAGACCAAATACTAGGAAAAAAGTCTGCAAAGGCTTTGTGTGTATATATCTCTATCTCCATCTACCTGTCTATCTACCTGTCTATCTACCCGTCTCTCTACCTGTTTGTCTATCTCTATGTCACTGGTATGTTTTTATTGAATATTTACTCATTTGTTTTACACTCACACTGACAAAGGGCCTCACTTCAATATTTTAGTACAAGTTGTGTGTAAACGTTTGTGTAAGCCAAACCGAACACAATTCTCTCTCTCTCTCTCTCCCTCAGATGCAGTCCTTCGCTCCGTGTCCGCGGGCAGTCCGGAGTTCTCACACTCCCTGGTGCCGATGATCACGCCGGATATGGAGAGCGGCGTTAAAGTTTGGCATCTGGTCAAAAACCACGAACACGGAGACCAAAAAGAAGCAGATCGCGGAAGCAAGATGGTGTCCGAGATCTACCTGACCCGCCTTCTGGCCACCAAGGTCAAACACACACACACACACACACACACACACACACACACACAGTAGTGATTCCTAATGACCAGTTGTGTCTGTGTTCCTGCAGGGGACGTTGCAGAAGTTTGTGGACGATCTCTTCGAGACGCTCTTCAGCACGGCGAATCGGGGCAGCGCGCTCCCGCTCGCCATCAAATACATGTTCGACTTCCTGGACGAGCAGGCGGACAAACACGGCATCCACGACCCCGACGTCCGACACACGTGGAAGAGCAACTGGTGAGACACGACAAGACGCAAAAAAACAATACTTATACTAGACGCTTAGATTTCATAATGCTGAGGCATGCAGGAGATTATTATGAGGACTGGAAGGTTCCAATCATCAGTAACTCAAGTGAGGATTAAACCAGTTCCTTAAAATTAAACACTGTTCTTGTTATTTGTTGATTCACTTTGAACTCTTCTCACGCAGTCTTCCTCTGCGCTTCTGGGTGAACGTGATCAAAAACCCTCAGTTCGTGTTCGACATCCATAAGAGCAGCATTACGGACGCGTGTCTATCCGTAGTGGCTCAGACCTTCATGGACTCGTGCTCGACCTCGGAACATCGACTCGGCAAGGACTCGCCTTCAAACAAGCTCCTCTACGCTAAAGACATCCCACACTATAAGAGCTGGGTGGAGCGGTAAGAGACACGACCGACAGATTAAATCTAAAATTGTTAACGCTGTACGCCGTCATGGTCACGTGACTGAAGGAGTCCCAATCAGCAGTTCTTACCAAGTATGAACCTGAGGCAGGTGTGAATAGGGAAGACAGAACTAGCCAATCAGGAGGAGAGGAAGGATAACCTCTGGCTGTGTTCTGTTCTGATCATGACGATACCCTACAAATACCATGTCCTTCTGGACGGGATGAGAGTGCACTTCACATAATTTGTAGCCTAGCTAATGTTAGCTGCACTCAACATTTCATCAAGATGACCGACTGACTCGTAGTGAGAGGTTCTGCAGTGTAATCGTGCCTTGTATTTAAAGTTTCCTCTGCAGCTCGATCCTTCTGAGGAATGACAGCACAAAGAATCTCGAGAGTAGTTTCTACAACGTTCCCAATTCAAGCAAAAGCATTTCTTGTATTAGAGTTCCTCACTGTGCATCTATGTGGGCTTTGGAACCAAGCTCAGGTGTGTTTCTGTCTCGTTTACAGGTACTACGCCGATATAAGCCGTCTGCCGTCCATCAGCGATCAGGACATGAACGCGTATTTGGCCGAGCAGGCGCGTCTTCATTCGCACGAGTTTAACGCGCTCAGCGCCTTGCACGAGATCTACGCCTACGTCAGGAAGTACAGCCAGGAGGTACGGTACACTTCAGATCTGCTTACGCTTACTATCACGTCTCTTGTGCTTCATGCTGTTTGTACCTGCTGCAAGACGTAGATATTAACAAGAAAGTAACGAGTAACAATTTGGAGTTTGTACTGCACACTTGCCCAGTTAATACATAGACTCTTTATAAAAATAAATAAATAAATAAATAAAAAGGTTATTTAAGGATTCATTTGATAATTAAGGGTTCTTTCTGATAGGAAAAAAAACCCAAAAAAACCTGTTGTAGGGTTCTAGATGGAACCTTCTTGGGACAACTGCAGAACCCGTAGGCAAAGGAGACGATATCAGATCATTTGGATTGTGAACACTTAGACACACAGAAATGCAGAACCCTGCTCCTGTCCTTAAAACGTCCTCATCTCACGGCTCGGTGGTAAATGAGCTCCCAGGAGATCTAACTCGCCTTGATCTTTACCCGACATTAAGTCCTTTCACTTTACACTGACAAAAACTGACAAGTCACCAGTTATCCAGACGTTGTGCTGCAGACTGGGAAGGAAAGACGAGCGTGAAGAGGGAAATCAAGTCTTTACTGTAGGTTTGCTGGGAATCGATTATTATTATTTAAAACCGAGACGCTTTTAGGAACCCGGACGTAGTTCTGGGCCTGAGATTAAACCCACAGTCTGGCTGGATGTCAGAAAGTTCCAGCTGTCTCGACATGTCTGGATTTGGGAGCCGTGCTGGAGAACTGTGTGATGTACAGTTCGTATTTATCCGATTAGTTATGTGTTGTACATGTGAAGATGGGAGACTCTGGTACTGTGTTTCTGAAACTCATTCCCCTTCCCAAACCCCTGCTTACATTTCATATATATCAACATTACAGGCTGGAAATTTGCCGTTATGGTATCATTATGGTCGTGTCGGAAAAATCGTATTTACGAGTTGAACGCAGACGAACGCCACCACAAAGTTGTAATTACGAGCGAGGGAAACTCTGGACATTCTTTGAGCTCAGAATGTCCGAGTCTGGGGGCGTGTCCGTAAGAAAACGCGGTGGAATCAACTGGTGTAACGTCTGTAGTTGACGGTAAATTTGTTGAAATTGGACGTTTACTCAACTCAGACGCTGTTTTCAGGTATTAAAGTGTTTGGTAAATGCAGTAAGTTAATGTCAGGCTTAATTATTATTATTATTTTTTTTTACAATAAAACAAGCTAATTTCCTGCACAAGTTACGACAGCGTTGTATAATTACGATTTAATATGTAATGATAAAGTTTATATCGGCTTCATAAATTTATTAAAAACATAAAAAAAGCTAAACACACCTGACCTTTGTTCTTCATTTTATAGAAGTAGAGTTAAAAAGCCTCGCTGTACACCGCCATCTTGCTCCAAACAGAGTGACTTATACACACCTGACATCGTAAATGCGAACTTCCCAGGAGGACTTGAACACACTGTTAGTGTGAAACTCGGGATTTGCTTTGTGAGGATATGGGGGTGGGGGGGTAAAAAGTAAATGTCTCATTATTGTCCTCTCCTGCCCTCTTGTGGCTGTGTGCAGATAGTGCAGTCTCTGAAGCAGGACCCGTTGGCCCAGAAACAAAGACTCGCCTACAAACTGGAGCTGCTCATTGCAGACATGGATCATGAGAGCTGATCTGAGATCCCCCACCCCACCTCCCCCCCCAAAAAAAGGACAAAAATCATCAACTGATCAACTGAGAGAGAACTGAACTGAGATTACAAGTCGGACGAGTCATGGTGACGAGTGATTAACCTTCCAGCTTGATTTCGAAGGCTTCAGTGCGTTGCGGTATCCTCTCACGTCCTCACTTTTTTAAAAAGAGACATTAAATGCCATTAAACTAAATCCTAAATCCTTGACCTAGCTTTTTGTGCTAGCATTTACCACAACAGCGTAACTGTTATAAAACTAACGATGTAACTATTTTAGATTTCCTCATCGCAGCTACATCACTCCAGCCTTCAGAACACAGAGGCTCTCCTGAGAGGAAAAGACAGATAGATGTTATTAGATAAACAGCGCCATCTACTGCATGAAGTGAGAAGTTCTGTACCAGTTCTCAACTTTGAGCAAGAAAACAAATACAAAAAAACCCCCAAAAAATGATAGCCTCCTCATTAAAATTTCAGACTTATTACATTCTTACACTTTCACATACACGTTTGCTAATAAAGGGGGATGCAGAGGTTTTGCATTATGCATGAGAGAAATATGCTTGTTATTTATTATTCCAAGTTCATAAACATTTTTATTAGCTTCGATGTGACTCGTGTCTGTAACAGATGTAAAACTGAGAGCTGAAGAGAAAAGACTTTCACAGTGGACCGATTTTAATTACACCAGTAAATAAGCTCTGTGTACTGTACATGGACCAAGAATTTAGCTAGGGCCAAACGTCATGTCTTTCCAAATAAAATGCAGGTTTGTGTGTATGTAAGTGGGCGTTTACAGAATGTGCGTCCACCATGAGGTGTCCTTTCTCAAGAGGGTTTTGTGCGATTACTATTTATATTAATATAGGTCGTCTCTTATACTTGAAAGAAGCGAACGTTAGCGTGGTTTGTTTTCCGTCACTGTACCGATGAGCTTCCAGAGTCTTTTTGTACACACGTTACCTTTCTCACATGCATGACGGTCACGTGTCCGTGCTGGTTGATGACGTGGGCCAGATACAGGGATTTTGAAACAAACCTGATTTGTAAGATGTCAAATTGGAGCTGTATAAAAAAACATCAGCGTGATATTTTAGTCTATCGATCATGATTCTGAAGTTTACAGGTTTGACTCCTGACATCATCAATAATTCAGATGATTATCGGTTTTATGTGTTTAACCCTAAACACATTATTGTGCTCCTTCGTGTTGCAGGTTCATATTTATTTCTTATTCTTGTCTGGTTTATTGTCTTGTCCATGTGTTTCTTCATGGCGGTGAGTAAAACCAGTATCGTCAGTTCATGGTGTAACACACAACCCTGTTTTACGAATTTAGTAAAAATGTGACTGTATTTTATTTATTTATTTCATGTTTTTTTTTTTTTTTTACAGCTCGATTTATTGTGTATTCAAACTGTAAATAGTAAACACTCCTATTTTGAAATTATCCCCCCCCACACTTTTTTTAAACAGTTGTAACAAATTAAATAAAATCAACTAATCAAAAATGTCAATAGATGTTAAGCTCTGATGTTACTTTTGGTGTTACTTGCCAGTCATTTACTAAGCTGTTAACTGTTACCCAGCAATTGTTAGAAACTCTATATAAACTAATAGTAATCTAAAAGTTATTAACAAAAGTTTGATCAAGTTTCTTTAGTGTGGAAACATTGTGCAGCCCATAGACCCGAATGAAGGGGACAGGTAAAGGGTAAAACACCAGAAGCCAGAGATATGAAAAGAGCTGAAGCTATAGAGGTTCTTCCATATTTTACATACCAAGAGCTGTACACTTGCACGTAATGTTTTGTGAAACTGTTAATGCAGGCTCTGACGGTGATTCAGACGGTGGATGATGGGAAGCTGAATCCTGTGAAGCAGTGAAACGTAGAAAATTCATGCATGTTTGTCCAATGCCACTGTAATAAGATCTGGTTTGTTTGTGTGTCAGTTCAGCTTTATTAATATTATACTGAACTCATAGTGTTGATTGTACAAAAGTGATCACAGTTTGCCAACCACGATATTGTTAAACAGTTAAGAGGTCTGCCTTCTCATAAACCAAGACATGCAAAACATTCAGGGTTTTTATTTTTATTTCTCCCTCTCAAACTTCATACCCCACCTTCACTTCACTGAGCGACTGTCACTTGAAGTTTTTATTTATTCTGTGGACAGTTGGAGAAGGAATGGAAGAAGGAATCGTAGTAGTCATAACGCATATCGTCTCCTGTATAATTAATAGATATCACAGGGTTTCAAATGTATCTTAATACTGTAATAAATCCCACACGGATTGCTAAGGGTGTAGTAAGAGTGTTCTTTCAAGATGGGTTTTTTTAAAGATTTTTTATTAAAGGTCCCATAAAGTTAGATGGACAAGACAGGTCCCAGCTCAGCAGCTCCTCCAATCAGTCTTTAACACTTGGCAATTTCCTCATTAAGTCTGTTACAGAGTGAACATTCTGAACCAAATCCTGTTGTGTCCGATGTCTCTTTTAATGCTGCTCAGTTTATCATGTCAAATTTAATTTGCCGGAACGATCCGATTCCCAAAAGTGTGTCCCCTCTCTCTCTCTCTCTGTTCCAAACCGAGGGCAGAGATTTACTGAGCCTTCTGAAAATCACCTCCTGCTGTTCATAAGCCAGATTTGTCCCTGGTATTAAAAATGGCATCCAGATGAAAGTCTGACCGTAAATACCACAATTAACTCTCATTCCTGTTTGAGACTGGGATTGTACAGAGGACAATACTGAAAGCTAACGAGGAAGCATTATACGTCCAGCAGTTGGTGTTTTGATTTCAACAAAGGACGTTTAATTGATACAAACAGCTGATAAATAAAGCCCAAAGTCTTAACGACCAAGGCATTATGAGCAGGAACACATCCACTGGCTATCTTTAGCTCATTCTCACAGCGCACTCGGAGGTGATGATACGAAACGAACTTTACGGCCAAGCTAGATGAACTTTCTTGGTATTCTTGTCTCTGGCTCCTGCCAAAATCAGATTCAGTTGCACACGATGTCCGAGTGTTGCGTTGGTGTACGTTCAGTACTGACTTTATCAGCTGTCATGCTGTTCTGTACCGTCATTACAGTAAAGACTTCAATCAGTTCCTCATTAGTTTTCTCACAGCGAGAAAGCGACAGCTTAATGTCACGTTGTGTTCATTGTATTAAACGCATTAGTCACCAACGCACTGTACATTTCGTCATGCAGGATTAATAAAGTATTTATATAACCAATTTATTTGGAAATCAGTAAATTGGAGAAGAGAAAATTCTCAAAATACAAACAACAACATTTGGGAAGTGTATATAAAAGAAGCTTGTACACAGGTAGGTAAAGACAAAGCTTTATTACAGCACACAGCCAAGATGAGCTGATTATGGGGAAAACTACGCAACGCTTTGATTCTGTATGAGAATACCATACACAGGATTACTGAAAAATGTTAACACTTGCCTGACACAATGCGGTGCGGTTACCAATAACAGACTGTAAAAGCTCCTTGCTTCAAAGGCTCTCAGGTTATGTGCTGTCACTCTCAACACATTTTCAGAAGACCTCGTGGTTGCACTTTCTCTCCGAGGTCTTGCACATCACATAAAAGCATTCTTTCATCTTTCACAACCAGTAAGTGTTAACATTTTGTTAACCCCCCTGTATATCGTAAGGTGTTTCTCTTAAATGTTCAGTTATAAATCATAAAAGAATTTCATACTATGGACTTCGTATGTTGCAGCTATCCAAAGTATTTACTCTTAAATAAAGTATTTGAAGGAACAATCTTTGATGATGATAATGAACAATTATTATTATGATGATGATTATTACTACTACTAATACTTACAGCATACTACTTCAGACCCTTGACGTAATCTTCACCACCTGTAGAGAGACATGAGAAGAACAAAGACAGAGAGCATGAGCATTTTCTGTGAGCCAAATTCAAATCATGCCGCTGGATAACCGCACTTCTGACCTTAAAACCTCAGTCCTGCCAAGCCAATTGAGTTTTATAGTAAACATTTATGTTGGTTATATGAGCTGCCACCTGTCAACGCCACCCTCGGACTCTTGGGACAGGAAAGCTGGCTGCATTCAAATGGTTTATTAATAAAAACACTTGACTTGCGAGAGCCTTGCAACAGTATACCAGTGGCATCTGAGCTCTCCCCCCGGGCTAATCCACAGTTTCACTCCAGGAAGTCATATGAGCTGCCTCTCTTATTAGATGCAGCTTTTTTAACCATAGTTGAAGCCAAGCCTAGACTACAGTACAGAATATATTTATTATGTTTTTAATGGGAAAGTAATCTTTATTTGGGTTTGCAGTTATATGAACACAGTGAAACAAAGACTGTCATGGCGGTCCTGGACAAAACATGTCGTCATGTGTTGCTAAAAACAGATTTCACTGCAGTCTATGGGTTTATCAACATATATTTATTACATTAAAACATAGACTTTAATACAACTCTGTTCCTCTTAAGATGATGGTTAAATGGTGGACGTATGCCGTATGCAATGAGGTAACATGTAAATAATATTAATCCTTGCCTACAGCTCAGTACTTGAATTAAAAGTCACCATCTGACTGACATATAGCTTATTAATAAAAGTGTGTGCCTGGCAAATTCCATGACACTGAATACCAGCAGCATTTCACAGCTCCTCCATTGCCAAGTTAGGCATTGTTGAAGTGCAAGTCGGATTAGTCTGTTTTTTAAGCTGAACACTAAGAATGATAAATGGATAATTAGATTTATTGTGAGCCAAAAGTTTTTGGATAGTTACTGCAGCCCTGAAATAAATGTGATATTAAAATTACACAGTAAATCATGTAATAAGATTAACACCTGAAATACTGTTATCAGGTCATATGCTGTCATCAACATAGTTAATCTGATTACACTTTTCTTTGACAATATTCTTACCTTATCTTTTTTTTTTAACCTTATTTTATTTTATCCAGATGTCAGAAAAGTCCTGTTAACTTATTGTCTACTGTTCATATCAGGAACCGTGTCCTTGTATATATTATATATTGACACATTTGCGTATGGACGATTGATTAGCTACTGATGCTAAAAAAATAACACAATTTGAGACATAGTCCAGCACTAATCCTGCACTTTCTTGGCCTAAGAACAACACCATAATAAGTTCTACAGGAAGTAGTTAAGAGGTTTCTGGGTGTATGCGTTTTATCCTCAGTGGGTCAGATTTGTTGCAGGTTTCTTCTGTTCTACCACCAGTGGAGAGTCTGGTGCAGGAAAGACCATGAACACAAAACGTTATGGTAATGCCAAGACTGTGAGAAATGACAACTCCTCTCGTTTTGTACTGTAAGTAAGTCTATACTGCTTGGCGATTACAGCCAAGATGTTACAAGCTCGTCAAAGTTAAGATCAGACGATAATTTAACCATCTTTTAATTTTCTAGGGTGGATGTATCAGAATACATTTTGGACAAACTGGAAAGTTGTCTTCAGCTGACTGAAACTTGTAAGTTTGCTTGGGTCTTTTTTCCCACCTGGATGAGGCTGAGGATCTCGCCATGAAGGGTGGAAGGAAGCAGCTCCAGAAACTGGAATCTAGGGAATGCTGCAAAAATAATAATAATAATAATAATAATGTTACGGGATTATACGTAACATTAAGATCAATGTGTTCTTTTAACGTAAAGTGAGTTTATGATGAGAACAAACACAAACCATCAGCTTTTTATATTAGACCATTTGATAAAGCATCCATTATAACATCTTAATCGTAAAATGAGGCCCACACCAGACCACTAGCTGGTTTCAATATGTGTGTTTACTCCTAATAGGACCACTTTGCTTGTAATATTCAGTTTCAGTATTTCATTTTATGAATCCAAATAATCATGTCTAAATTTCACTGCCTTGTAAGCAACTGCCAAACATATGATCTTTCTTTGGAAAAGAATGTTATGGTCAGCCACTGGTAATTAATCTTACACTACTTGATACTCTGCTGGCACTAAAGGTTAGATCCCTTAAATCTTGCTATGTATCCAAGTTACGTCTGGGAAACATGATTTATATACTTGGAAATGACTGCACTGACCATGAAACTGAACACCAGGGGGATCAGAGTGCTTCTCCACGTCCAATTTTAGCGCCTCTTAATTGACAGAACTCACAATGTAAACTTTTTTAAAATCACCAAATATAAAAATAAATGGTTAAAAACAAAATGGAAAAAAAAAACCCAACAAAACTATTTCACGAGTAATATACATTTGTTTTTACTGGATATTCAATAGAAACAGCAATCCAAAAATGGTCAGAAATATATTCTGATAAAGTTTAATTTTTGACAAATTTTAAATATTTATGCTAATTTTAAATTGTAAATTGATCATGCACTGCACTGGAAAATTACTGTTATCTCTACCTTGCATAAAAAGAAATGGTTAGTCTTTAATATAATAAAGAAAACCGTATATTTTCTAAGAAACACCAGCATTTACAATTACATAGCACCAAGACGTGTCTTTAATAGTGTGACATAAAGCAAAAATACACTGCATCATCTAATGCTACACAGCCATATATAGATAGACAATTCTGCTGAGTGAACGGTAATGCTGCTATAAAACAGGATCCCCCAAGGACTGAAGGAACCTCAAGCACCCTGCCAAGGTGAGGAAGTCTCCAGTTATATTTATATACTCATTATATTTGTATACTGTTTAATAAGTAAAATGTTGCATTTCATCAGTGTTTACACTGAATGTCTAAACTGATATTTACTCCTTTTTACCCCCAGTGTTTACAATCTGCCAGCCAATCTACCATCTGCCACTTTCTCCTATTGACATCAAACAAGGTACAGTGCTAAACATCGAAATGGTAAAAGATTATTAGTTAAAACATGGTTAATGTGTATTTATTTACTGTGTATTTTGTCAGGCCACTTTAAAAAAATGCAAGTATATCTCTACAGGAACTTTGCAGCAGATATACTGGACATATACACGCACCGAACACTTTAATTGGAACACCTGCACATATACCCATTCATGCAACTATCTAATTGGCCAACTGTATATCAGCAGTGCACTGCATAAAATAATGCAGATATAGGCGCGCAGCTTCAGGTAATGTTCACATTAACCATGAGAATGGGGGAAAAATGTGATCTCAGTGACTTTGACCGTGGCATGATTGTTGGCTGGAAAATGCCTGACTGGTTTGAGCTGACAAAAATGCTACAGTAACTCAGATTCCTATTCTATACACTTATGGTGAGCAGAAAAACATCTCAGAACACACAACACCTCAAACCTTGAGGTGGATGGCCTACAAAAGCAGAAGACCATGTCGGGGTCGACTTCTGTGGAAAACTGGTCTGATGAATCTCGATTTCTGCTGAAGCACACAGATGAAAGGGTCAGAATTTGGTGTCAACAGCATGAATCCATGGACCCAACCTGCCTTGTGTCAACAGTCCAGGCTGGTGGAGGTGGTGTAATGGTGTGGAGAATGTTTACTTGACACACTTTGGGCCCGTTAATCCCAATCAATCATCGCTTGAATGCCACAGCCTATTTGAGTATTGTAGCTGACCGAGTGCATCCCATCATGGCCACAATTTACAATCTTATAATTGCTACTTTGAGCATAATAATGCACTATGTAACAAAGCAAAAGTCATCTCAAGGTGGTTTCATTAACATGAGAATGAGTCCTTCCCAGTCACTGGATCTGAATCCTGCAGAACAACCTTGGGATGTGGTAGAACAGGAGATTCACAGCATAAAAGTGCACTTTTAGCAGAAAAATTTGCTATAAGTGTGATGCAATGATGTCAACATGAACCAGAATCTCAAAGGAATATTTCCAACATCTTGTGGAATCAATGCTAGGAAGAATTGAGGTTGTTTTGAGAGCAAAGGGAGGCCCTACCCAGTATTAGTATAGTGTTCAAAGTGCTCAGTGAGTGTATGACATTTATAAAACACAGACAACTACATGGCTTCATCCAAAGTAAAAAAGGTATGTTTATATTATTTGACTCCACAGTAA
>JANDJT010000114.1:821673-835213 GCA_024331685.1 Stegophilus panzeri
GAACTGACTGCCAAAAAGAGAAAACTGGAGGATGAGTGCTCTGAGTTGAAGAAGGACATTGATGATTTGGAGCTCACCTTGGCCAAAGTGGAAAAGGAGAAACATGCCACTGAGAACAAGGTATCACATGCAGAACAATGTTTCATATCCCAAAGTAGATTTTGATTTACAGACTGCAGAACTAAAAAAATGCATTTTAGGTCAAGAACCTGACTGAGGAGATGGCCTCTCTAGATGAGAGCATCGCCAAGCTTACCAAGGAGAAGAAAGCCCTCCAAGAGGCACACCAGCAAACTTTGGACGATCTCCAAGCAGAGGAAGACAAAGTCAACACTCTGACCAAATCCAAGACCAAACTTGAGCAACAAGTTGATGATGTAAGATTATGTTTGTTCATTTCATTTAACCACTGAATCGCTTTCTAAT
Organism: Stegophilus panzeri; assembly: GCA_024331685.1. Taxonomy (NCBI): domain Eukaryota; kingdom Metazoa; phylum Chordata; class Actinopteri; order Siluriformes; family Trichomycteridae; genus Stegophilus; species Stegophilus panzeri. Next base: position 822,100 of record JANDJT010000114.1, read on the forward strand.
GTACAAGCACTACTAAATCATCAATCGTATAAACTCAGCTTGAGGGCTCTCTGGAACAAGAAAAGAAGCTCCGAATGGATCTTGAAAGAGCCAAGAGGAAGCTTGAGGGTGACCTGAAACTGGCCCAGGAGTCCATAATGGACCTGGAGAATGATAAGCAGCAGTCTGAGGAAAAGATTAAAAAGTATGTTGCTCTAAATTAATAAAACCTTCAAATGTACAGTTTTGGTGCAGTATTTATTTTAAATTCATTTTTCTAACAGGAAGGACTTCGAAATAAGCCAACTTCTAAGCAAAATTGAGGACGAACAGTCAATGGGTGCTCAGCTTCAAAAGAAGATCAAAGAACTTCAGGTAATAATGTCATCCAACCATTTCCTCTAAAATCCCTATTCAGAAACCTTCACCCAGACTAGACTTTTTTTTTTGTAGGCTCGCATTGAGGAGCTGGAGGAGGAAATTGAGGCTGAGCGTGCAGCTCGTGCTAAAGTCGAGAAGCAGAGAGCTGATCTCTCCAGGGAACTTGAAGAGATCAGTGAGAGGCTTGAGGAGGCTGGTGGGGCCACCGCTGCTCAGATTGAGATGAACAAGAAGCGCGAGGCTGAGTTCCAGAAACTGAGGCGTGATCTGGAAGAGTCAACTCTGCAGCATGAAGCCACAGCTGCCGCCCTTCGCAAGAAGCAAGCTGACAGCGTTGCTGAGCTCGGAGAGCAGATTGACAACCTTCAGCGTGTCAAACAGAAGCTGGAGAAAGAGAAAAGTGAATACAAAATGGAGATCGATGACCTCTCCAGCAACATGGAGGCTGTAGCCAAATCAAAGGTGTTACAGTGAACATTTTGTGATAAAAATAAAAAATGCAACACTTGATAACAAATGATAAGAATCCCAATGATGTTTCTGTACTGTCCTAGGCTAACTTGGAGAAAATGTGCCGCACACTTGAGGACCAACTGAGTGAGCTCAAAGCCAAAAATGATGAGAATGTCCGCCAATTAAATGATATTAACACACAAAAAGCAAGGCTCCAGACTGAGAACGGTACGTATTCTAAGCAAAAGTGTTATAATTGCTTCAAGTGAAGCAGGAACTTATGCCTTGGTTTTTCATCAGGTGAGATGGGACGCCAGCTGGAGGAGAAGGATGCCCTTGTCTCTCAGCTTACAAGAGGCAAACAAGCCTATACTCAGCAGATTGAGGAGCTCAAAAGACTAATTGAAGAGGAGGTCAAGGTACTGACATAGGGCATTGAGTTTTACATTGTAGGCCACAGGACTGAACCTCATAATAACTTATATTCATGGTCATTAGGCCAAAAATGCTCTGGCCCATGCAGTCCAATCTGCCCGTCATGACTGCGATCTGCTCAGAGAGCAGTTTGAAGAGGAGCAGGAAGCCAAGGCTGAACTGCAGCGTTCAATGTCCAAGGCCAACAGTGAAGTGGCTCAGTGGAGAACCAAATATGAAACTGATGCCATCCAGCGCACTGAAGAGCTCGAGGAAGCAAAGTAAGAAGCAGCTCATTTTCCAAACATCAAACTTCTTTTTCCTGCAACTTATTTTTGACTTTTGGTTTTAAAGGAAAAAGCTTGCTCAGCGTCTCCAGGAGGCTGAAGAGTCCGTTGAGGCTGTAAACTCAAAGTGTGCCTCCCTGGAGAAGACCAAGCAGAGACTGCAGGGTGAGGTGGAGGACCTCATGATTGATGTGGAGAGAGCCAATGCACTGGCTGCCAATCTTGATAAAAAGCAGAGGAACTTTGACAAGGTAAACATCTGTTTACAACAACAAAAACGTTTAAAATTTTTTATGACAATTACATAATCATTTCTCAATTTCAGGTCTTGTCAGAATGGAAACAGAAGTATGAGGAAGGCCAGGCCGAACTGGAGGGAGCTCAGAAGGAGGCTCGCTCTCTTAGTACCGAGCTCTTTAAGATGAAGAACTCATATGAGGAAGCGCTTGATCACCTGGAGACTCTAAAGAGAGAAAACAAAAACCTGCAGCGTGAGTTATACTAAAACACAGGAACAGAAGTAAACTCCTTATTAAGAACTGACCAATATTTTTATTCCATCTGCAGAGGAGATTTCTGATCTGACTGAACAGATTGGTGAGACTGGAAAAACCATTCATGAGCTGGAAAAGGCCAAGAAAACTGTGGAGACTGAAAAATCTGAAATCCAGACAGCTCTTGAAGAAGCTGAGGTGTGTAGTCAAACCATAAAATCACATAAATAAGTTACAACTGCATCTAAATTGCATCGGTTAATTGAAAGCACAATTTTTCAGGGAACACTGGAACATGAAGAGTCCAAGATTATTCGTGTCCAGCTTGAGCTCACCCAGGTGAAGAGTGAGATTGACAGGAAACTTGCTGAGAAGGACGAGGAGATTGAGCAAATCAAGAGAAACAGTCAAAGAGTAATTGACTCAATGCAAAGCACTCTGGACTCTGAGGTCAGGAGCAGGAATGATGCCCTGAGGGTCAAAAAGAAGATGGAGGGAGACCTTAATGAAATGGAGATTCAGCTGAGCCATGCCAACCGCCAAGCTGCTGAAGCCCAGAAACAGCTTAGGAATGTCCAAGGACAACTTAAGGTAAATTTAATTTATTGTTTGTCGACAAATCTACTTCCTGGAAACTTCTGACAACAATATGTTTTTTTTTCACCAGGATGCCCAACTTCATCTTGATGAGGCAATAAGAGGACAGGAAGACATGAAGGAACAGGTGGCCATGGTGGAGCGCAGGAACAACCTAATGTTGGCAGAGATTGAGGAGCTGAGAGCTGCACTGGAACAGACTGAGAGAGGCCGCAAAGTGGCTGAACAGGAATTAGTTGATGCTAGTGAGCGGGTGGCACTGCTTCATTCTCAGGTTTGTTTTTGTAACATTTTCTCTGTGTTTTTACGTGTTGCTTCTCTGTCTAATTTGTCTTTTCTTCTAAACAGAACACCAGTTTAATTAACACCAAGAAGAAGCTGGAGTCTGATTTGGTGCAGGTCCAGGGTGAAGTTGATGACACAATCCAAGAGGCCAGAAATGCTGAAGAGAAGGCTAAGAAGGCTATTACAGATGTGAGCGCTCAGAACCATTTTCACCAGTACACTTTACAACAAAATAAAAACTAAACAACTGCTTTATTACTAGGCTGCCATGATGGCAGAAGAGCTGAAGAAGGAGCAGGACACCAGTGCTCATCTGGAGAGGATGAAGAAGAACCTTGAGGTTACAGTGAAAGATCTGCAGCATCGCCTGGATGAGGCTGAGAACCTCGCCATGAAGGGTGGAAAGAAGCAGCTCCAGAAACTGGAGTCGAGGGTAAAAAGTATTTTAAGTAAAATCAGTCATTTTGGTAACCAGGGTTTTGTTGATACTAGTATAACAACATCTACGACAGGTTCGTGAACTGGAATCTGAGGTTGAAACTGAGCAGAGACGTGGTGCTGATGCTGTTAAGGGTGTCCGCAAATATGAGAGAAGAGTGAAGGAGCTCACCTACCAGGTACAACATAAATTATAAAATACAAAGAAAATTATTTAAAGAGAATGTTTTAAAATAATACAGGTCAAATCAATTAAATATACTTTCCTTAGACTGAAGAGGACAAGAAGAACATGAACAGATTGCAGGATCTGGTGGATAAACTGCAGCTGAAAGTGAAGGCCTATAAGAGGCAGGCTGAGGAAGCTGTAAGTGGGCAATAACACAACTTACAAGATACTTTACATAATGCACCATTGTTGTAGGTTTTTAGATTTTGTGTTAAACACGGTTGTTTTTATTTGGGAATGTTTTTTCTTCTTACAGGAAGAACAGGCCAACACTCACCTCTCCAGGTACAGAAAGGTGCAGCATGAGATGGAGGAGGCTCAGGAACGTGCTGACATTGCTGAATCCCAGGTTAACAAGTTGAGAGCTAAAAGCAGAGATGCTGGCAAGGTATAATTTACATTATTATAACTATAGTATTACGTTTGTAGAATATTAATAATCAATATAACACAAATGACAGTATTGATGTGTAATTAATAATGATGTGGGGTTTTTTTTCAGGGCAAGGAGGTAGCAGAATAAACTCTGGAGACTACACAAGGCAACAAATAATCATATAATATGCATTCATTGTTTGCCCTTAATTTGCAATAAAAGTTTATTCATGAATTGCATGTTTACTTGACTTTTTTATTAGTTTATTTCTTTAAAGAAAAATATTTTACTGCCATGCAAAACTTTCTCCTACATTTAAAAAGAAGCTGGCAGCAATCAGAAAGCAAATACCAGGACGCAAACACCACCCCACCCCAAGCGAATAACCGTTATTAGCAAATTTTATAAAACTTTAATCGTAAATGACATGAACAAACAAAGCAAAGTATTGAATTAAATGTTTCACCAAATACATTTAAAAGGAAAGTTTACAGTATACTGGCAAAACAGTCACCAGCTTCCTGAGGAGGTGGATGTTCCAACACTTAAAGGACTGAAAAAGTCCTGAAGCAAGATTTGGTGACAGCAGAAACTGGGGTGGTGGTCTGTTTTTCACTGTGCATACTAAACAATAAAGATCTCCATCTTCATTGTTCTAAAATAATGGGATCGTGTGAATCCCAAAACCCAAGGATTATAAAAATAAAGATTGCAAAATCACCCCACTCGGGAACTGGTTGACATTACTATTGCACCCACTGTCTTTATGTAAGTGCAGCGCCCCGAGTGGACTAGCTGCATTACTGGAATGACTGAGGCTGAAGCTCACGACCTGCAGACAAACACAAAGAAACAAAAAAATAACACAAACAAAAAAACAAAAAATTGCAGGACCACCAAGCTTCGAACCCCAGTTGTCCACTCGGGTGATGGTTAACCTTATCACTGCGCCCACTGTTGCTCTGTGAGTGCAACCACCCCCAATGCATGACTGGAACAACTGAGGTTGAAGCCTGTGACCTGTAAACAAAACACAAACCGACGAAAGAAGACGTCTCAAACAAAAGGAGGTGATCACTTGAGAGACGTCTTTTGAATCCTTCCTCTGGACATGAGAGAATGCTATTAACCCACAGGACCTGACCTTTTCTGGGGATGCCAAACATTTAAGTGAATAGACCAATCACACCAGAGTATAAAGGTAATAAAGGTCTCAAGACATGGGTCAACCAAGCACATCTGGAGGTGAGCTGCTGCACTAACTGCTACTACCGGATCATTCGTGGTCACAATCCGGGAGCGACAGCACCGGAAACACACCCCCCACCCGACGAAGCGCTTTGTCAGTACTTTACCATTCATGAGCCTGGAGTGCTATGGAGGGGGAATTCCCTGGCCTCCTGGTTTGGGCTAGTAGGTAAATCGCAAGCCAACCCATAAAAGCAAGATGGGCACTAGAACTCACCTATCGCCAGGGTCACTCAGTTGTAGCTTAAAGGGGGTTTGACCATCCCAACTCAAAACTACAAATAGTACAAATATACGAAAAGAACTCAAACCAGTGTGAGGACTTGTGGCAGTTGTTACTACGCGCTCTGTATCCATCACTGAAAAACAAAAGCTGGCATGATCCGAAATGAACTGGCAACAAATGTGCAACACCTGAGTAATGTGCACCTTTATACATGCACCTCAGCTGCAGGTCATCACCAGTAAGTGGCAGGTCTGACTATAAAAAAGCTGCCACGGTGACCTTTTGTAATGAAAGAACCAGGCATGTCTTCTATGTGCTGCAGGAGAATCCTTGCACTCTTTATATCTGAACTTTAATCTTAAAGCCTCCTTACGCTAAAAAAAAAAATCACAAGAAATGTTTTTTTGATATGTTAAAAACAAAACAAACCTTTTCAAGCCTATAATTCAACCAGGTCTTGCTTACTGGGGAGTGGCCACCCATGTAGGGTTCAAATTATCCAGTTACAATACAGGAACATTAAAAAATTCAGTGAGGTAAAGTGTGTTAAGATTTCACTAATGGTGCTCCACTACAAGCATTAAGTTTACACATTTGCTCAAAAAGGACAAGTGTGTCTCATCTACATAACAAGAATCAAGAGAGTTGTACGTAACAATTTCAGAAAAGGACCTGGACAGTCCTGGTTATGTATCTGTTATTTTTGTATTTACCCCTTATAAGAGCATAAGGTTCATGACATTTGTGGTTTACATTTCATACTCAAAACACTAACAGTTTTTGTAGAGGCATCAGCCAACAGCGTACTATTTTTAATTCCTGAAGTAACATTTGGAGTTTGGCATTTGTAATAATCGGATTCTATTTCTGCCAATAATAATTTCATCGTTAAAACTAGTGATACTAAAATGATAAAACTACATTTCTTTGAAAACATGCATCACTGAACGGCCTTGTTAAAAATACACTAAAACCACAGAAATATTGGGACATCTGAACACAAGCTTATCTGAAATCTTGTTACAAAGCCATAAGCATTCACGCGGATCTGCTTCTACTGTTCTTTCCAGCTTTAATGAAACACACTCTTTTGTAATCTTAATTATACAAAACCTTGGTGTATTTGTGTAGACTTGCACCTGCCCAGTTAAGAAGGCTGAGAAGTGTTAAGTGGTGAGCTATTAAGCTGGACTAAGACCATGACCCTGTGCCACCATGTTAAAAATATTATGAGGATAGTGCATTTTGCCTTTTTAAACAACTACAGATAGCAGTGACTATGGGATTTATTAAAATAGGTGTTTTAAAACCTTTGAACATAAAGTGTGTAGAAAAATCCAATAAACTAAACAACAGTGTGTTTGTAGACAAGATGTGTTTACTAAAATGTTAATTCTACCAAGTCTTGCTGTGAATCATGCTTAAAGCACAAAATACTTTTTATATATTTTGGTTTGATCAAACCTTTTATCAAAATTAGAGATTTAACGTGAACTAACAATGATTTAGTAGAGAAAACCAACATATATTGAACAACAACAACAACAACAACAACAACAACAACAACAACAATAAAGCATTTTATATACACTTGTCATTGTTTTTCTTGTCATTTCATTTCTGTCCACAAAATGTGTAATGACTGGAGATAAAACTTAACATTTATTTAAATTCATCAAAACATTAAATGCTCAAGTGTTGTGAATGTCCAGGGTCAGTAAAAATAGACTCATGCATTAGAAAGATAAAGCCTAAAAGTAAAGATTCCATAAAGCAATATCATTACAAGGTTTTTAACCAAAAATAATATGAAAATAGTGTTCAGAAGCCACACACACACACACACACACACACACACACACACACACACACACACACACATAGATGACTAGATAGATAGCAGCGGTAAATTGTAAAAGAGAATGATAAGGTTTAGAAATAAAAGGCACTTTCACATGGAGATAAAAATACATACTTCACCAGGAAAATTAACTTCTATCTGTTTTACTTTTTGCTGGCTTTTCCAACCCCCCTCACTTACCTGCCTGAGGTGCAGCTTGATGTCTGATCACCAAGTCATGCAAACATGCTAACACTGTTAACCATAGGAGTCATCAAGGGAGCAAAGACCTGTAACAAAGATAAAAACATAAACTGCATCTTTTAAGAAAAAAAAGATTAGTATTGTGAATTCATACCAACAGGAGTGGAACAACACTGCAATACATGAGTTAAATACTGAAAATAGTGATCATGACAGCTTTATTTTACTGTTACAACTGATAACAACATTAAAAGAGATACTCACTCCAGGAGAAGCTCCGATTTAATTGTTTTAGAAGAGTCTTAGGAAGTCTGGCTAAACTTTTTTATACTGCCTTTACAAGGAAAATAAAATTCTCAAGGACTGAGATCATGGAACTAGTCGGGTTTCTATATTTGAAATAAATCCTTATAAGACTTCAGATAGAGTTTCAGAAACTCATTTTATGAATATCATTTCTAGCATGCAATAAACTTCAAACATCCATCACTTGGTAGTTGTTTGCCAGACATGTATTATATTTCAAATAACGCATATTAAGATCAGTAATTATTTTTATATGGTGGATTCATTATTAATAATTTAATAAGATTAATTGTAATTAAACATTCAAGCAAACATGATTCAGGCCAAATGTTTTAATGCCAAAGAATTCAAGGACAAACTGCTCCGATGACACTGAAATCTTTTCCAAATCTGGGAGCTAAATTAAAAATAGAGTTTATTAAATTACACCCAGCACTTCAACTTCACATTTAACTTCATGCTTATCATTAAAATAATTAAAACCCCACCAATTTCAGACAAATTGACACCATTAAGACCAAAAAACAGCAGCTTATACAAAAATTGGTTAAAACTAAATTGAATTATTACAACTTTTCTTATTCATGTTGCTTTCAATTTTTTAAAAAGCCACAAAGCTCCCAATGTTAAAAAATAATGGATGAACTGTGTTAACACAAAGCTGCTTGATGTAAGGATACGATATGGTACATGCACACACCTCCATGACCACTTAGGGAAGAAGAAAAAGTCTCATCAAGTATCCATGACCAAAGTTTAAAGGGACTGCTGAGTTAACATTTATGACTCTATATAAGACACTCTCACAAAGACTGAGGCTACCAGCTCAAGCACTCTGTAAAGGTAGAGATGAAATAAGTATCCTACCTATTGATTGAATTTGTAGTTTTTAAAATGATTTGGGGGGAAAAATTGAGAAATTGTTTAATAATGTTTGGCTACTAAATAACACTTTAGATGATGATGTGACTGTTTTTTTTTCAGATTCCAAAAAGGTGCCAGTGGTCTTCTGCCTTCCGTGTTTACACAAAAGCCCAGGTAAAACCTTAGAAATGCAAAATGAGTATCTTAATGCTTTAATTGTGCATTAAAAACTTCTGTAGATAAGAAATTCACACGTGACATTTTAAATAAATGAGAAGCTGCTGAACTTCACACGTGGGATTTTTTCACTTACAGTAAACCGCCATCATGGGAGATGGTGAGATGGAGTGTTTTGGCCCTGCGGCCGTATTCCTTCGCAAACCAGAAAGAGAGAGGATTGAAGCTCAGAGTAAACCTTTCGATGCCAAAACAGCAGTCTTTGTTTGTGAGCCGAAAGAAATGTATTTGAAAGGTACACTGAAGAGTAAAGAGGGTGGCAAAGCCACTGTGGAAGTTCTGGACACCAAACAGGTAAAAAGATGAATGAGCATCACAGGTAATAGATCATAGATGCAAATGTGTTAATATAAATACAGAAACATTATCAGTTAATGTTATTTCACAGGTGCTCACAGTCAAGGAAGATGAAATCTTTTCCATGAACCCTCCAAAGTTCGACAAGATTGAGGACATGGTCATGTTGACTCACCTTCATGAACCTGCCGTGCTGTATAACCTCAAAGAGCGTTATGCAGCATGGATGATCTATGTAAGTTTAACAATTACTTAATCATATGTAATAACAGTGGAAAGAATAACTACATGACTTTTCTTAAACATTTGCAGACGTACTCTGGGTTGTTCTGCGTCACTGTGAACCCCTACAAGTGGCTCCCAGTATATGACGCAGTTGTCGTAGCTGGATACAGAGGCAAAAAGAGGATTGAGGCTCCACCCCACATCTTCTCCATCTCTGATAATGCCTATCAGTTCATGCTTACAGGTAGGAACATTTTAACTTGTTGAATATAAAGATTGTTAAAAAACAATTATTGTTCTAAATATCTTATATTACAATCAACAACTGAATAAAACCATTAACTTTTTCTCAATTGTTCTCTAGATCGTGAAAACCAATCTGTCCTGATCACGTAAGTTTGGTCAAAATGATATTTTTAAATTAATTTTTGATTTTTATTCTAAAATGTTTATTTGTCCACTAGTGGAGAATCTGGTGCAGGGAAGACTGTGAACACCAAACGTGTCATCCAGTACTTTGCAACAGTTGCAGTGTCTGGTCAGAAGAAGGCAGAACCTACTCCCGGCAAAATGCAGGTATGTGAAGCATGATGTATATTAAGTAAAAGAAAGCTGAGATTATATTTACAGATTATCCTCACTGCCTGCAGGGGTCACTGGAAGATCAAATTATTGCTGCCAACCCTCTGCTGGAGGCCTATGGTAACGCCAAGACTGTCAGAAATGACAACTCTTCCCGTTTTGTGAGTTCTTAAGAAACAAATCTTCACAAAAGTAGAATTTTTGGGAATAATACGTTTTGTTTTTAATAAATATTTGTTTACATTGATAAAAATTACAGGGTAAATTCATCAGAATTCATTTCGGTCAAACTGGAAAACTGGCATCAGCTGATATTGAAACTTGTAAGTTTTGCTCACTAATAAAAATATTTAAATATATATATTTAAAATAAATACACTGATGTCAATGCTCTGACCAGATCTGCTGGAAAAGTCAAGAGTTACTTTCCAGCTGTCAGCTGAGAGGAGCTACCACATCTTCTACCAGCTCATGACTGGACACAAACCAGAGCTGCTTGGTATGAGTTCACATGTTATAACATGTTTTGTTTTTGTATCACCTGTAGTAATACAAATACACTTTTTTTAACAGAGGCACTGCTCATCACCACCAACCCTTACGACTATCACATGATCAGTCAGGGTGAAATCACTGTCAAGAGCATCAATGATGTGGAAGAATTCATTGCCACAGATGTAGGTAAAACTTTAATGAAACCTTTTCATAAAACACTCATGAATAAATGACCATTTTTAATATCTCCTTACAGACTGCTATTGACATCCTGGGCTTCAGTGCTGATGAGAAAATAAACATCTACAAGCTGACCGGTGCTGTGATGCATCACGGCAACATGAAGTTCAAGCAGAAGCAAAGGGAGGAGCAGGCTGAGCCTGATGGCACTGAAGGTACAGTAAAATATACTTCATATTTATGTGGTTCACCCAAATAGGGTCTCACATGCATAATTTCACTTTTATTATCCAGTGGCTGATAAAATCGCCTACCTCTTGGGCCTGAACTCTGCTGACATGCTGAAAGCTTTGTGCTACCCCAGAGTAAAGGTCGGGAATGAATTTGTGACCAAAGGCCAGACTGTACCTCAGGTGAGAGGTTAAATATAAAATATGAGAACTTATCTTCATATTTTCAGCAGTAACACATCAAACTTTCAGGTGAACAATGCTGTCAGTGCTCTCTGCAAATCCATCTATGAGAAAATGTTCTTGTGGATGGTCATTCGTATCAATGAGATGTTGGACACCAAACAGCCAAGACAGTTCTTCATCGGTGTGCTGGACATTGCTGGCTTTGAGATCTTTGATGTAAATAGTTTTGCTTCACCAATCTTACAAACAACAATTCCAGTCGATACTGACTGTTCATGTAAACATCTGTATGTTAAAACAGTTCAACAGTTTAGAGCAGCTTTGCATTAACTTCACTAATGAGAAACTGCAGCAGTTCTTCAACCACCACATGTTTGTGCTGGAACAAGAGGAGTACAAGAAAGAAGGCATTGAGTGGGAGTTCATCGACTTTGGTATGGATTTGGCTGCCTGCATTGAACTTATTGAGAAGGTCAGTTGAGAAGGTTCATTGCAGAGCTTTCAGGAATTTTATGAAGATTTCTTTCTGATATTTGTCTTGTTTTGATTTTACAGCCCATGGGCATTTTCTCCATCCTTGAAGAGGAGTGCATGTTTCCCAAGGCTACTGACACCTCCTTCAAGAACAAGCTGCACGACCAGCATCTTGGTAAAAACAATGCCTTTCAAAAGCCAAAGCCTGCCAAAGGCAAAGCTGAGGCCCACTTCTCACTGGTGCACTACGCTGGTACTGTGGACTACAACATTAATGGCTGGTTGGACAAGAACAAGGATCCACTAAATGACTCTGTTGTGCAGCTGTACCAGAAATCTGCTAACAAACTGCTGTGCATGCTGTATGCTGCTCATGCATCAACTGATGGTAAGGTGTCTGATGGCAGTTTTTTTGCTTAAGTTCACAAATGTACAAAATATTATAGAAAATCTCAAAATACATGCTTTTAAACAGACTCTGGTGGTGGAAAGAAGGGCAAGAAGAAGGGTGGTTCCTTCCAGACTGTGTCTGCTCTCTTTAGAGTAAGAGTTTTGGGTCATTTAGATTTGAAGACAAGCTTTTACAATCCACCAGAATATTTAAAATATGCATGTCTGAACTCTACAGGAAAATTTGGGCAAGCTGATGACCAACTTGAGAAGCACTCACCCTCACTTTGTGCGCTGCTTGATTCCTAATGAATCCAAGACTCCTGGTAGGTGGGATTAATAAATTCATGTAAGCTTTTTATCCTGTATGTAGAAACATTTAGGATGACATCATACTTCTGTTGCAGGTCTGATGGAGAACTTCCTGGTCATTCACCAGCTGAGGTGTAATGGTGTACTGGAGGGTATCAGAATTTGCAGGAAGGGATTTCCCAGCAGGATCCTCTATGGTGACTTCAAACAGAGGTCATTTTAAGAACACTTACCTTATTTTTTGCATAATTTCAAATTAAGTCAAAATCACTAAATGTCTAATTCTAAAACAGATACAAAGTCCTGAATGCTAGTGTGATCCCAGAGGGCCAGTTCATCGACAACAAGAAAGCTTCAGAGAAACTCTTAGGCTCCATTGATGTTGACCACGCCCAGTACATGTTTGGACACACCAAGGTAAATAAATGTGCCACACTGAAACATGCTTATAATGCTTCATCTAGGTATTAGCAGTTTACTGATCATAACACCATACACTTTTGATAATTTGCTAGGTGTTCTTTAAAGCTGGTCTCCTGGGTGCCCTTGAGGAGATGAGAGATGAAAAACTTGCAGCATTAGTGACTATGACTCAAGCATTGTGCCGTGGATTCCTCATGAGAAGAGAGTTTGTTAAGATGATGGAGAGGAGGTACACCTGAATTAAAAATGCAAAGGAAAACTATTTTATTTGGAGATGTTCAACTAATTTATTTTGCTTTATCTTTTTCTTAGAGAGTCTATCTACTCTATTCAGTACAACATTCGCTCTTTCATGAATGTCAAACACTGGCCATGGATGAAGCTTTACTTTAAGATCAAACCTCTGCTGAAGAGTGCAGAGACCGAAAAGGAAATGGCTGCCATGAAGGAGAACTTTGAGAA
>JANDJT010000114.1:835313-845729 GCA_024331685.1 Stegophilus panzeri
GAAAGAAGGTATTGAGTGGGAGTTCATTGACTTCGGAATGGACTTGGCTGCCTGCATTGAACTTATTGAGAAGGTAATAGATTTTTTTTCCTTCCCCAATAAAGCCTTTGTCAACATTGTGCTTAATAAACATTCTTTTTCTTCTATCAGCCAATGGGCATCTTCTCCATCCTTGAAGAGGAGTGCATGTTCCCCAAAGCCACAGACACATCCTTCAAGAACAAGCTGCATGACCAGCACCTTGGAAAAAGTGCTGCCTTTCAAAAGCCAAAGCCTACCAAAGGCAAAGCTGAGGCCCACTTCTCCCTGGTGCACTACGCCGGCACTGTGGACTACAACATTGTCGGTTGGTTGGACAAGAACAAGGATCCACTGAATGACTCTGTTGTGCAGCTGTACCAGAAGTCAGCAAACAAACTGCTGTGCTTGCTGTATGCAGCCCATGCGTCAGCTGAGGGTAAGCTTAACCTTGATATATTGACGATTTTAACCTTGACTACTACCTACTATTTACTACCTTGACTATTTTAATAGTTGTAAATTCAGTAATTATAAGTGTGAGCTTTTGGTATTCTTAGTTCTTCAGCAATATACATGATTCTTTGAGGTAATCCCATAGTGCGAGAACCAACTAAGCTATAGAACAGGAATAACATTGAAAATCATTGGTCAAATGTGACAATTATAGCATGTGTGGTCTTAAATACATCAAGTAAATAAAAAGATAACAGCAACGTCTGTTAATTCTAATTTAATCACATCTTCCTTGAAGCCGAGAGTGGTGGAAAGAAAGGTGGGAAAAAGAAGGGTGGCTCTTTCCAGACAGTGTCTGCTCTGTTTAGGGTAAGAAACATTTTACCTTTGAGAAGGGTATATACAAGTGTTTATCAACTGAGTTCTGCAAATGAAAACTTGCATGTTATTGCTTACAATTCTACAGGAAAACTTGGGCAAACTGATGACGAATTTGAGGAGCACTCACCCTCACTTTGTACGTTGTTTGATTCCCAACGAGTCTAAGACTCCAGGTATGTTGATCTCTTTTAGGTGTTAATTGATCTGCAGATGTTAAAGATGCAGTAGGAAACTGATTCATTTGTCTACACTAGGTCTGATGGAGAACTTCCTGGTCATCCACCAGTTGAGGTGTAATGGTGTGCTGGAGGGTATCAGAATCTGCAGAAAGGGATTCCCAAGCAGAATCCTCTATGGTGACTTCAAGCAGAGGTCATTTATTTAGTTACTGCAGCTCAATATTTGTAATGTTTCTACTTGTTCTTATGTCTTAATTATGTTGTAAATTTAAAAACAGATACAAAGTCTTGAATGCCAGTGTCATCCCAGAAGGACAGTTCATTGACAACAAAAAAGCTTCAGAGAAACTCCTGAGCTCAATTGATGTGGACCACACCCAGTACAAGTTTGGACACACCAAAGTAAGTTTGATAAATTATCATATTGTTAATCCATCTAATGAGAAATAAGTAAAATAACCTAAGCATTTTACAGGTGTTCTTCAAAGCTGGTCTTCTGGGTACTCTTGAAGAGATGAGAGATGACAAACTAGCTGAGCTAGTGACAATGACTCAGGCTTTATGCCGTGGTTTCCTCATGAGAAGGGAGTTTATCAAGATGATGGAGAGAAGGTATGATACTCACATGACCATTAACAAATTTTACATTTGATTCAGCAAACTGACCTGAATAATCCTTTAACAGAGAGGCCATCTTCGCGATTCAATACAACATCCGATCATTCATGAATGTGAAACACTGGCCATGGATGAAGCTGTACTTCAAGATCAAGCCTCTTCTCAAGTCTGCAGAGACTGAGAAGGAAATGGCTGCCATGAAGGAAAACTTTGAGAAAATGAAGGAGGACTTGGCAAAGGCACTGGCCAAGAAGAAAGAGCTCGAGGAGAAAATGGTGTCTCTGCTACAAGAGAAAAATGACCTGCAACTCCAAGTGGCAGCTGTAAGTTTTTAAAACGTACCTAGCATGCAGCTACCTAGCTCTGTATACAGGGGAAATTAACAATAAAACCATGGGGCTCCTGTGTCACCCAACAGAGAAGCATTTGCCCTATTGCCCAAACATTGTTAGTTCAAACCCCTAAGATGCCACAGACATCCTTGGCCGGGAGTACAAGAGAGTAAAATTGGTTGTAATCCTGGGGGAAAGGGTGGCATTCTAATCACTTTCCTAGCAATCACAGCCAATAATGCATGCATAACCCCATGCATGCTCAAGGGGCAGTTATTACTTTTTATTACACCGCCCCATGAAGCACAGGCAGCAATTCAAAATTAGTAGGGAAAATAAACAAAAGGGAAGATAAATAAAAACGGAATAAATATTTATCATTCTAAATAAATAAAGCCATTATAATAAGGCATTTGGATGAACAGGAATCAGAAAACCTCTCTGATGCTGAGGAAAGGTGTGAGGGGCTCATCAAGAGCAAGATCCAGCTTGAAGCTAAACTCAAAGAGACAAATGAGAGACTCGAGGATGAGGAAGAAATTAATGCTGAGCTGACTGCCAAGAAGAGGAAACTAGAGGATGAGTGCTCTGAGCTGAAGAAGGACATTGATGACCTGGAGCTCACCTTGGCAAAAGTGGAAAAGGAGAAACATGCCACTGAGAACAAGGTTTAAATTGTACTCAATATGTTACTAGATTTTTTATATTTTTATAATATATATATTTTTAGAGTGAATATGGTAAATTAAAGTCAATGTTTTATTCATAGGTAAAAAACCTTACTGAAGAGATGACTTCACAAGATGAAGCTATTGCTAAATTAAGCAAAGAAAAGAAAGCCCTCCAAGAGGCACACCAGCAGACTCTGGATGATCTCCAGGCAGAGGAAGACAAAGTCAACACTCTGACCAAATCAAAGACCAAACTTGAGCAACAAGTCGATGATGTAAGGACACATTCTGCACTCCCAAACTTATTTATGTCTTACTGTTGATTATAAGTTAACTAATTTCTGGACAACTTAGCTGGAAGGTTCTCTGGAACAAGAGAAGAAGCTGCGTATGGACCTTGAGAGAGCCAAAAGAAAGCTTGAGGGTGACCTGAAACTGGCCCAGGAGTCCATAATGGACCTGGAGAATGACAAGCAGCAGTCTGACGAAAAGATCAAAAGGTGAGAGCATGTACTACAAATTAATTTTATTTACTGTCCTTACTGTTATTATATTTTAATAATAAATTGTGCTTTTCTGATTTACAGGAAGGATTTTGAGGTTAGCCAGCTTCTTGGGAAAATTGAGGATGAACAATCTTTGGGTGCTCAGCTGCAAAAGAAGATCAAGGAACTTCAGGTGAGTTACAAGAAAAACTCAATGCAGAATAAGGAAGTAAATATAAACTGCATTATTTATACTATACTGAAAACATTGTAGGCTCGCATTGAGGAGCTGGAGGAAGAAATTGAGGCTGAGCGTGCAGCTCGTGCTAAAGTTGAGAAGCAGAGATCTGACCTCTCCAGGGAACTTGAGGAGATCAGTGAGAGGCTTGAGGAAGCTGGAGGTGCCACCGCTGCTCAGATCGAGATGAACAAGAAGCGCGAGGCCGAGTTCCAGAAACTGCGTCGTGATCTTGAAGAGTCCACTCTGCAGCATGAAGCCACAGCTGCTGCACTCCGCAAGAAACAAGCTGACAGCGTTGCTGAGCTTGGAGAGCAGATCGACAACCTTCAGCGTGTCAAACAGAAGCTGGAGAAGGAAAAGAGTGAATATAAGATGGAAATAGATGACCTGGCAAGTAACTTGGAGGCTGTGGCAAAATCAAAGGCAAGTTTCTTTAAAATATCCTAAAAAAAATGAACACTTCAAAAATAAACACCAAAATTAATTAATTAATGAATTAACTTGTTAATTTATTTATTTGTTTATAATACTACAACAACAACAACAACTACTATTAACAGCAATAATGATAATAAAAACATTAACTGCTTTCATTGTCTAGTCTAATCTTGAGAAGATGTGCCGTACATTAGAGGACCAATTAAGCGAGCTAAAAACCAGGAATGATGAACACACACGTCAACTTAATGACGTAAATGCACAAAAAGCACGGCTACAGACTGAAAATGGTGAGTATAATACTTTAAGGAGAACAAAACCACCTACTAATACAATATAAAAAAAGAAAATCACAGATATGGTCAGAGAAAGCAATACAATGAGTGCCAATTTATTTTGTGATCATAGGTGAGTTTGGACGCCAACTAGAGGAGAAAGAAGCTCTTGTTTCTCAGTTGACCAGAGGCAAGCAGGCCCACACTCAACAGATTGAGGAACTCAAGAGACAGATTGAAGAGGAAGCAAAAGTATGTATCTATTAGCAGTAAGACAATGCATAGTTTTAAAAACCTTGAATGATCTGTGATTAAATCAATTTCATGCCACTGATTTGTTCTATAGGCCAAGAATGCCCTCGCTCATAGTGTCCAATCAGCACGTCATGACTGTGATCTGCTCAGAGAGCAGTTTGAGGAAGAACAGGAGGCCAAGGCTGAGCTTCAGCGTGCAATGTCCAAGGCCAACAGTGAGGTGGCTCAGTGGAGAACCAAATACGAGACCGATGCCATCCAGCGTACCGAGGAGCTTGAGGAGGCCAAGTAAGAAAAACAACATAAAACATGTTTGAATGGAAAAATGAATCCCTTAAAGCATTTTTACCAAAGATGGCAACAAAACTTTTTTATACACCCAGGAAAAAGCTTGCTCAGCGGCTCCAAGAGGCTGAGGAAACCATTGAAGCTGTGAACTCAAAATGTGCTTCTCTGGAGAAGACCAAGCAGAGGCTGCAGGGTGAAGTGGAAGACCTCATGATCGATGTGGAGAGAGCCAATGCCCTTGCAGCAAACCTTGACAAAAAGCAAAGGAACTTCGACAAGGTGAACATTTGTTTGAAAATCAATCTCTTTATCCATAGATGAACATAAGGTGTATACATTTTATATGTGGTCACGTTTAGGTCTTGGCAGAATGGAAGCAGAAGTATGAAGAAGGTCAGGCTGAACTAGAGGGAGCTCAAAAAGAGGCTCGTTCTCTCAGCACTGAACTCTTCAAGATGAAGAACTCGTACGAGGAAGCTCTTGACCAGCTGGAGACCCTAAAGAGAGAGAATAAAAATTTGCAACGTATGTATTATGCTTAAGATTACACAAAAAGTTACTTTTAAAACAAATATCTGTGGTGTTACTCAAAAAGATTAAAAATTTTCATAGAGGAGATCTCTGACCTGACTGAACAACTTGGTGAAACTGGAAAGACCATTCATGAGCTGGAAAAGGCAAAGAAAACGGTGGAGTCAGAAAGATCAGAAATCCAAACTGCCCTAGAAGAGGCTGAGGTACTAAAATACATATTTAGTTTCCATTATTATTCGAATGGAAATCCAATCCAGATACAGAATCCAATATAGAAAATGTAACATATTCTTCTCATTGTTCTTTAGGGCACACTTGAGCATGAGGAATCCAAGATTCTTCGTATTCAACTAGAGCTCACTCAAGTGAAAAGTGAAATAGACAGGAAACTGGCGGAGAAGGATGAGGAGATGGAGCAGATCAAGAGAAACAGCCAGAGGGTGATTGAGTCCATGCAGAGCACTCTGGATGCTGAAGTCAGGAGCAGGAATGATGCTTTGAGGGTCAAGAAGAAGATGGAGGGAGATCTCAATGAGATGGAGATTCAGCTGAGCCATGCCAATCGCCAGGCTGCTGAGGCCCAGAAACAGCTCAGAAATGTCCAAGGACAGCTCAAGGTATTTGAATGCACACAATATTTCTTAGTCTTAGTTACTGTCTTGTCTGGTATCAGGTAAGAGAGATAAATCGTCTCCAAATTTCCTACAGGATGCCCAACTGCACCTTGATGAGGCTATCAGAGGACAGGAAGACATGAAAGAGCAGGTGGCCATGGTAGAGCGCAGGAATAACCTGATGTTGGCAGAGATTGAAGAACTGAGAGCTGCACTGGAGCAGACAGAGAGAGGCCGCAAAGTGGCTGAACAGGAGCTGGTTGATGCCAGTGAGCGTGTGGCACTGCTGCACTCTCAGGTAGGAAAGACGCATCAACATGTTATTGATAAAAAATAATATAAATAATAAATCTAAATGTAATATATAAAAAAATATATAAAAATATACAAACGAAATGAAATACATCAAAATACTAATCACACATTTCACTCCAGAACACCAGCCTTATCAATACCAAGAAGAAGCTTGAGGCAGATCTTGTTCAGATCCAAGGTGAGGTAGAGGACACTGTCCAGGAAGCACGAAATGCCGAAGAGAAGGCAAAGAAGGCCATCACTGATGTGAGTGACTTCAGTAATAGAATCACAATTATTTGACAGTTATTGTAGAGACCATCTGGAAGAAACATCCTATAAGGTTATGCATGAAATACATGTTCTCCTAACAATTTAGGCTGCCATGATGGCAGAGGAGCTGAAGAAGGAGCAAGACACAAGTGCCCATCTGGAGAGAATGAAGAAGAATCTTGAAGTCACAGTAAAAGATCTGCAGCACCGTCTGGATGAGGCTGAGAACCTTGCAATGAAAGGTGGAAAGAAGCAGCTCCAGAAACTGGAAGCCAGGGTATATTACACACTGTGAAATTAAAACACAGTAATTGTGATCTTCTGATATTTTGGTTACCAAGTAGCATTTGAAAAATAATTTTACAGGTGCGTGAGCTGGAGAGTGAGGTCGAAGCTGAGCAGAGACGTGGCGCTGATGCTGTTAAAGGAGTACGTAAATATGAGAGGAGAGTGAAGGAACTCACCTACCAGGTAATAATATATAATGTATATTACAAGCTGTACAAAGCATCCAAAATATCTACCAAATAAAAACTATTATTAATATTTAAATGAACAGACCGAGGAGGACAAGAAGAATGTGAATAGACTGCAGGATCTGGTGGACAAACTGCAGCTGAAAGTGAAGGCCTACAAGAGGCAGGCTGAAGAAGCTGTAAGTTATTATTGCTTTGCAGTATATTTTTGACCCAAATATTTGGAACAAGGCTTTATTATGAATAAGGTTCTAATTAATTTCAGGAAATGTATGATAGTTGTAAAATGTAAAATGTAATGCAACAGAAGCCAGCAAAAAATTTAATTTACATAAACTGCTTCTTTTTAGTTCTGTACTAAGCAGATGCATTCTATAACTTTTGTCTCCACTATAAAAGGAGGAGCAGGCCAACACTCACCTGTCCAGATACAGGAAAGTGCAGCACGAGCTGGAAGAAGCTCAGGAGCGTGCGGACATTGCTGAGTCACAAGTCAACAAGCTGAGAGCCAAGAGCAGAGATATTGGAAAAGTATGCTCTATTTTAAATAAAAATAAATTTACTTACATTTGATTATACATCTGAGGTCTGTTCTACCACATTATATTGCTCTACTTTCAATCAGAGTCTACAATACATTTTACAAGTATTTCATTACTGTCTTGTTCTGTGCTGCAAACTAATATTCCTTATGTATTTTCTTGTATTTTTTTCCAGGGCAAGGAAGCAGAATGAGAGAACTTCAGATTTGACAGTGTTGGAAGTAGTCATATAATATGACTTACTTGTGTTCTAATAACAGCGTAACAATAAATGGTCTTACAATTCTTTTGTCATTTACCCAGTGTTTTGTTTTCCATTTGAGTCCCATTAGTTAGCAATTTAGACATCATCTACAAGGTTTTATCACTTTAACTGTAGCACTCTTAACAGATTTACACCGATCAGCCATAACATTAAAACCACCGACAGAGGGTGGGATATATTAGGCAGCAAGTGAACAGTCAGTTTTCCAAGTTGATGTGTTGGAAGCAAGAAAAATGGTCACGCAACTTTGACAAGGGTCAACCTGTGATGGCTAGATGACTGGGTCAGAGCATCTCCAAAATGACAGGTTTTATGGGATGTTCCCAGTATGCAGTGGCTAGTACCCAGCAAAAGTGGTCCAAGGAATGTTACAACCCAGTCTAGATTTAGGTCATAATTAAAGGCAAAGGGTTATGTATAAGGTGGAGTGAAATGAGTATATGGTGCCTAAGGGTTAGCAAGGAATCTCAATGTCTCTCTCTCTCTCTCTCTCTCTCTCTCTCTCTCTCACACACACACACACACAATCATTCTGAGCAACAAGGCTCTCATACAGATTAATAAAAAAATGTAATCAATCATCTTTAATATAGAAGTGGTTGTCAAAGTAGGGTCCTTGAAGCATAATCAAGGGGCCTGTGTTTTGTTTTTGCTACAAAGACATCACAATCCACCATTATGAGAGCTAGTTTATTTATTATTGAGTTCTTGTCATTATTTGCTATTCTAACTGGTCACTTGATTTCAATGAGTTTAACCTAAGACTCACAATTGTTTTTTAAACGTCTATAAATAATTGACCTAAAAAGTTGTACCCAATGTAGTCTGTTTATGGAAAGCCCTTTTTTTTATAAATAAATTAAAAAAATAAAAAAGCTCTGTGGCTCTAATAAATAGCAAAAATATTACTGTACATGTTTGAAAAATCAGACTAATATTTAAATAGCTCGATTATGCTCATAAAATAAATCTGTACTAACAGGTCCATGAAATGTATTTTATGGTTAAGGGCTCACTGGTTCCAAAAAGTTTGAGAACCCCTGATATTGAAGAATGTCACAGACATATGTGTTGTTTTAGAAGTATAGCATTTTGTTCTCAATCTTTGGGTCAAAAAGTTGCCATGCCTACACAAACGTAGAAGCCAAATTAAAAAAAAATGGACCTTAGTATAGCAGTTGTATGTAAGTAACAAGTGGCAAGTAGCATTTTATAATTTTTCTATACATTACCAGATTTAATCCTACACTTCCTTATGCGAGGTTTAAACTTTCTTAAGAATCCAAGAGGTTCCAAATAGCACAACCATCAAAGGCTGTGACCTATTAGGAGATTGGAAGTTTAAATTCAATGCCATAGTTATGGCATCATGCATGACCAGGAGTCCAAGAGAGCAAAACTGTCCTTGATCCCTGGGTAGGGCCTCCAGCTCCGGCAGCTGGTACTTCAAAAAGATGCTGTGGCTGTCTTAATATGTCTCAGAGGAAGCATATCTCTCATCCTCTTGGCTAACATGCAATAGGAAGAAACTTGTGGTGATAATGGATTAGATATTACTAAACTGGGAGAAAGCTGTGTAAAGACAGAGCTCTAGCCCTTCTAGCAGCTAAACTAGCAGAGGTTTCCAATATTCTCTCAGATTTGTGTACTTGGCCAAGGACAGATTCCATGTTTTAATTATTTGAACTGACTGCCTATAATATTTAGAAAAAAGTTTTTAAATACAAATGCGTAATAATCAATACAAAGTGGTATACAACATACAGTTGTTGTGGCTGAAGATGTAATGTTCCATCAAATCAAATGACATTTTTGTACAAGTAAAAAGGCTTTGTTCACTAAATTCAACATACTCCTTATTAAATAAACTGTTCACCATGATGATTTGGATAATTTGCTTAAAACATTCCATTTCAAATGTAAAAACTGACAAACATGTACTTGTAATATTATTCTGCCGGTACAATCTATCAGGCAAACTCATCTTTAATTATCTGAACACTGCCAGAGATATATTTTCAATCTAAATGATAAGAAGCTTTAATGAGGTACTCTAACTGTAAAGCAGTGGAATTACTGTCAGCATACACTGATAGGTCAAATTAATAAGATGAAATCATCTATCAGCGAAAATGTTATTGTTTTTGAAAAACTGACTATAAATTGCTACACACCTGACTTCATTACATCTGCTCAAAACTGACTTTGTCGTTACACTGCTTTGGATACGCTATAATACTGCCTATCAAAAAGTGAGTTAAAAAGTAGTCATCAAAATCATCCAGTTTTATGGCATGCATATATGTATAAATCATCATTGCTGGTATACAGCATTAGCATGAACATTAGTATAGCTAACTGCTCATAATGACGTTGCTACCAATTTTTAAAAATGTAAATACTCACTTTAGGTTCTTTTGCACAGAGTTGCTTCCAATGCGTGTAACCACTGTGGTCAGTTTGGCTATGAGAACCAAAGATACATGGGTCACAATGAAGCTCAAACATTGCTGCCAAACAGTGATGCTCTGAGGTCATACCTATTACAGATAAGTTATGTGTCTTTATACTCTTCTGGCCCTGCACACAGAAGGCTATTGAATACCAGCCTTTTATTGCGCCCATAGGGCCACTTTCCAGAGTTTAACATTTTTAAATGACTTGGCTCCAGGATGCACTATGGGAAGAAGGCAGAGGCAGTGTGATGCTCTGGGCAATGTTCTGCTGGGAAACCTTGGGTCCTGGAATTCATGTGGATGTTACTTTGACACGTACCACCTA
>JANDJT010000114.1:846002-866917 GCA_024331685.1 Stegophilus panzeri
CTAACGTCTTGGTGCCAGATACCACAGCACACCTTCAGAGGTCTTGTGGAGTCCATGCCTCGACGGGTCAGAGCTGAGGTAGAGTAGGGGGACTTATACAATATTAGGCAGGTGATTTTAATGTTATGGCTGATCGGTGTAAAAAATGTGTCACTTTTGTTACTTTTATTTCTAAAGATTTTTTTATTTTTATTGAAATTTAAGGAAAAATTAGTCTTGGCCAAGACTTAAAAAGCTGCATAATTACTAGTAATAGTAATATGAGCTCCAGCAAACATCTATGTTTTGCATTCCTTAAATCAGCAGTAATGTTGGCGAGGGATCAGCTGTAGTATCGCAATAGTATCGAGCATTACTGCCATCTGCTGTGCTGACAGTGGAACTGTCTTATAAGGTGAATTACAATAGAATACCCAGTTTATTTTGTCAGAAACAAAACAAGGGAATTTAATCTTCATAGATTCTACTGAGCTTCATTAATTGTTAACCATCTCTTAGCAATCACATTTTAAATAGTTCATATTAGTACTGAACACACTTGGGGGGGAGACAAGTGAAATGTAGCTAGTTAGTGATACATAGGTAAAAAATATATATATATTTCCTTTGTGGTAACTACAAATTTATAAATATTTAACAGATAAAAATGCAATTGTAGTTGCTCTTTATCACTTATAAACTGTAAATCCAGTAACAGCTGGTGAGAAGTATGACACAATACATTTCAAGAATAACATTTTCTTTTTCAGGAATAGGACCAACTTAAGGGCTGCAACTTTACACCAGTGACATTTGGGTGCTTCACCACAGCCAAACTGGCCAAGAGCTCCCTAGAAGTCAGACTGGCTACAGCCCACGTCCTACAACCTTTTATAGTTCCACAGACTCTTTCATTGTTACTGGTAAACATGGCCAGATTTAATGCAAGCGTATGTATAATATATATATATATATATATATATTTTTTTTTTTTTTCCTTTAAAGTTTTATTTATTTATTTATTATTATTATTTTACCTTCTTTTATTACTTTTTTTTATGTATAATAACATTTCTGAAATGACAGATTAAATGTCCTTGGTAAAACTTTGTTTTTTGCTTGATCTTGGTGTGTGAAATGAAAATCAAATAAGAGACCCAGCATTTGGTGGGATAAATATGGAGTTTGTAGAAACAAGAAATGCAACATTTAGTACTAAATATTCAGATTTCAGTCACTGATACTATGGACAGAATAGTATTGATCAAGTAATAAATTGCAACCCTTTTTTTTTTTTTTTTAGATGATTGCAGACACCACACATACTTTAACAACAACGACTGAGTCTATTGTTACTTAAAACCAGTGGCTGCTCAGATGTCAAGTATAAAAATTGATTGATTATTTTTGCAATTCCTTGTACTGTAACCTGATCTATATCTTGCATGCATAAATATTTGAATGAACTGTACAATATTACTGTATGCTGTTTGCTATTAAAAATAATTGTTGTCATTAAAAAAAATAAGTTTCCTTCAAAAGGCATAAACAAAATGCTAAATAGAATTTAAACAATGCAAAATAAAGGTTTCCTCATGCAGTGTCCTGAATCTTGATTTTTCTGTGTGCGTGTTTTCCGCACTAATGCCTTATCAGTGTGTATCTGAACACTGTGTAGTGTCTGTAAGTCTGAAACTAGACATAATTACTATATTTTCAGTCAGCAGTGAGCTAGCACACCTGTAGATATTTTCAAGCATTTACCAAAACCAAATATACTTTCAAAACTGCACTCTTAAATTCACAGTGCTAGACCATTCAATAAAATATCATTCACAAAATAATATAAATTTTAAAAAATGTTTAAATAAAATGCGGTATAAAATGCAAAATGTATATTTCTGATCAGAGTTTGGTTCTGGTACTCCACATTTCAAGCAGCTGCTGACTTTGTTGTTCTATTTTATGCAAATGTAGAACTTTGGTAATAATAAACTGGAGGCTTGCTATGCTAATCCTTTTTTAGTATTATTACACATAAAATACTAAACCAAGGTCATTATAAAGGTTAGGTATAAAAATAAATAAAAACTGACTGTCCCAACCGGGAATTCAGAGAAGTCAAATAATGTAGCTCAGTGGTAACTCAGTAGTTAAGACGTTGGACTACTGATCGGAACGTCATGAGTTCAATGAGCAAGGCCCTTAACCCTCAACTGCTCAGATATATAAATGAGATACATGTAAGTCACTCTAGAAAAGTCTGCCAAATCAGCATTTCAAATTTAATACAATATTCAAGACATTTCCAAAACATTTTAAGACCTGCACATCACTTCAATCATGCTACACGATACATCAGCTATAATGGATTGTGTTCATGCACATACATGCATTTCTGGGTTTAAGTAAACTATAGCAGGGTAAACCTCTATAGAGGTATATGGGAGACCAGAGCAAATATCCTTTTTGCATTACCATTTGCTCCAACAGTGAAAGAAAAAAAAAATACAGTATTTCCTTTCCATATTATTAGAAACCCCCTTGTAGCAGTGTTTACAAGTTATTTTGTAATTTAATGCTAGGGTAATGTAACAAGTAGTGTTATACATGTCCATACATTTTTGTAAAGAAGAAAATATATATATTTTAAAAACCTTTGCTATTTTGTAATATTACTACTACTATAATATTGCACTAAATAATACTTAATAATAATAATAATAATAATAATAATAATATTTTTTTTTTATTTGGGGTACAAATAGTAATATAACAATAGTCATATATTTCTGACTTAATTCACTTTTATGTGTTAGACCTTGTGGCTTTTATTTTGGCATAAAACCACAAGAAGACCTCATTTTAGTTGGTAACAGTTTTTTTTAATTCACTTCTCATCACCAATCAGGAGAAATGCTGTAAACCTCTGGCCACAAAAATGTTTGAGATTACTCTAACGTAAAACCAAAACTCACAGCACCAACAGAGATGACGTTGGTGTGGAGCAGCGTTTACTGTGAACCGAGACGCTCTAAAACAATGATGAGCCGCACATACACTCTGAGTGTAACACAGTCACACAGCTTTATCTAAATCTTCTTAACAGTGTTTGTTTGGTTGCATTTTTACGTGAATTCAAGACATTTTAATGCTAATTAAGGCCTTTTTTTTACATTAAGGAATTTAAGACATTTTAAGACTTTTTAAGGAGCCGTGGACACCCTGCTCGATGAGCGGGAAATGTAGAGATTGAAAAGAACCAGCATCAGAAATGGTTATTGAGACAGATCCCTGGACTGCAACGTCTAGAACGAGACTGATATTAATGCAACTAACTAGAAACTTACACTAAGTGAAAATATACAACCTATGAAGCAAGGTTAATTTACACATCCAATAAATAAAAAATAAAAAAAAACAGATCCTAATAACTGGGATCAACTTACATAAACACAATTAACTGAAAATTATTAGTATTTTTCTAAAGGTCTACAATTTTAACGTATTAGTTACACTAATATTTTAACAATTTAAAGATTTATTACATTTGATAATTTAATTAATAACGAATCACTCAACATTAATAACACATTGATAATGCAAGATTTTCCTCAGGAAAAAAAAAACAATATAGAGAAAAAAACAATTACTTTAATACTTCATGAATTCTGAAAGGTCACATGACCAGATATGCAAACTATCGCACTGACACTAGCTTGTGCAGGCAGATAGACACTTTGAAATGAATATGAATTCAAAATTCAGGAGTGGTATTTCTCCACACGCATACTGAAGAGGGCATGTACGAGTGGATGGTGAAAGTTATTTAACATTACAAATATGCTTGACAGCAATTAATTTCAGATATCAAAGCTACTGACATGGTCAATTTTACCTGCTCATGCCAAATTTGTCATGTAGGATGCCAGTTGTTAACCCAGGGCACAGGCCAAGCCAAACAGCTGTAACGAACACCAAAAGGGTAGGACACACTTAATCCTAGAGCCCTTTAAAAGATCTCTGACATACACACACCAGCTGTCTCACGGGTCAGCCCTCATTCCTTGACAGCACAGAAAGTTGGAGTCAGTTTGACCACAATAACAAGATCCTGAACAGCTAAAACCAGCTGTGCAAAAACCTTACTGTAGTGTAACTTATAAATTATAATTGTGAACTATGGCATTATAGTCAAACTATTCAAAAACACTTTTTGTATGGGGATATACAGACTACAATATTCTGGTCATTTTTATTTATGTTTGACAATAAAAGCAAGATGGAACCTATTAAAGTGATTCTTGTGAAAGTATTTTTGGACACATAAAGCAACTTTATCCAGTTAAGCTTACAACATCAAATTTGCAGATTTCTGCCAACAAAAAAAACAACACATGCATGATTCTACTTAAGGCATCTCTAAAACTCTCCTGTAACCATAAGACAGCAACAGCTGACTATTTTTCCACAGCTGAGAGACCCTTTCATTTTTAGAATACATTAAACAGATTGGCATGCTGTTTTTGGGTCATACATTAAAAAGTTAAAAACTTTCAAAACAGTAAACACTGTTAAAGTGAACCAACATATTTTATTGTTATATAGCAACTGTATTCTAAAATTTCCAAACCAGTCATATCCAATAATGTCTGGATTAACAAAAAGATATTACCGCATCATGACAAGATATTTATCCCAATAAAATACAACAAAAAATGTATAGTGCGCACACAGCTCTTCTTTTGATACTCTTAGTAACAATGTTGTGTCTAAATAATCTAAGAGACCAATACAATAAATTAAAAGATATTTATAGCTAAACAAAGTGAAAGTCATCAGAAAGGCGCGACACACGACCAAATAAAGAATGCAGCTTTCACTGAGCGAACAAATGGATTCCTATAAAAGGACGCAGACACAAGCTTCCTCAAGCACAGACAGAAACCCAGGCCAAGGTAAGGGCAGGAACAGCCTTAAAACACCAAAACGTTTTCAAACTTTTTATTTAAAAAATTGTTATTTAAAATCTAATAGAAGAAAGCCATACCGTTTAAAACTTTAACATCTATTTTCTAGACAATAAAAAAGATATCTTAAGAGTTATGTTTCTCTTTTCAGAGTTGACCATCCGCAAGACTAACTTCACTGTGTCAAAGCATTAAGGAAAGGTAAAGAAACCAGTTTATGAGGAAAATTTTCATATAACTTTGAAGGAAACAAATTTCAATTGTGTTCATTTTTAAAGTTTTCATCTTTTCTGAAGAAAAAGGCAAATGGCTGACTGCGAGATGGAATGCTTCGGCCCGGCAGCCATCTACCTCCGTAAACCGGAGAAGGAGAGGATTGAGGCTCAGCACAAACCTTTTGATGCCAAAACAGCAGTCTTTGTGGCTGAGCCTGCAGAGATGTATGTCAAGGGTACACTGAAGCATAAAGACGGTGGCAAAGCCACTGTTGAAACTCTGGACGGCAAACTAAGTGTGGGTCACAAATACAAGCATCCAAATTTAATATAAAATCCTGGGATTACTGTTATATCAAACTTGTCAATGTGATGGACATGTCTTTCCCAAATCAACAGATCCTTACAGTTAAGGAGGACGACATTTTCCCTATGAATCCTCCCAAGTTTGACAAAATTGAGGACATGGCCATGATGACCCACCTCAACGAACCCACTGTGCTGTATAACCTCAAAGAGCGTTACGCAGCATGGATGATTTACGTAAGTATTAAGCTGATTTGTTGTTTTCAAGTATATTCACAGGAATGCCATTTTGTCATATTTTGTGACAAGTGACGCAATTAAACCCATGATTATATTTAGTTTTTAAATTTTTGATGTTTAATAATGTTTTTACAGACCTACTCAGGGTTATTCTGCGTCACTGTGAACCCCTACAAGTGGCTCCCAGTGTACGACTCAGTCGTTGTGGCTGGATACAGAGGCAAAAAGAGAGTTGAAGCCCCACCTCACATCTTTTCCATCTCTGATAACGCCTATCAGTTCATGCTCACTGGTATAAATTTAAAAGATCTCTTCAGAAAATGTTTTAAAAATGTTAAAGTTTCTAACTTCTCAAAGTCCACATTAAAGGGGAAAATCCTCAAAAAAAAGTTAAAGATACTAATTTAATTAATATTCTTCTTGACTCTTCTAGATCGTGAGAATCAATCCATCCTGATCACGTACGTTTCGTTATGTAAAGTACAATCAGAGGATTTAAAATATTTTTGGATCTTAACCAAATGCGTTGTTCATATAATCCCTCAAATGCACCTTAAACATTTGGCTTTTTTATCACCAGTGGAGAATCTGGTGCAGGAAAGACTGTGAACACAAAACGGGTCATTCAGTACTTTGCGACAATCGCAGTGTCTGGTCAGAAAAAGGCAGAGCCTACTTCTGCCAAAATGCAGGTAAAAAGTAACTATTACTGCAATTTAACAGACTTTGAGCTCAGATTCCTCATTAAAGTGCCTGTTATCATCACTAGGGTTCGCTGGAGGATCAAATCATTGCAGCCAACCCATTGTTGGAGGCTTATGGTAATGCAAAGACTGTCAGGAATGACAACTCCTCTCGTTTTGTAAGTAAAATTATAGCTAATATACACAGCTGTTAAATATTTTGTATGGCTTTTAATGCATATGTTAAAGTTATTCAACAATATTCAGGGTAAATTCATCAGAATTCATTTTAGATCCTCTGGAAAGCTGGCTTCAGCTGATATTGAAACATGTAAGAAACATCATCTTATAAGGTGTGTTACGTTCTATGATCTATTAAAAAGATCATATTGATAGATCCTGCATTTTTTTTAACTTATAGATCTGCTGGAAAAGTCAAGAGTCACCTTCCAGCTGTCTGCTGAAAGAAGCTATCACATTTTTTACCAGCTCATGACTGGGCACAAACCAGAACTGCTTGGTACAAAATTTAACAAGTCCAACTGGTGCCGAATATTTCACCATTTTAGTAACAATTAAGACAAACTTTTATTTTTATTTATTTATTTATTTTTACAGAGGCACTGCTCATCACCACCAACCCCTACGACTACCCTATGATCAGCAAGGGAGAAATTGCAGTGAAAAGCATTAATGATGTAGAGGAGTTCATTGCCACAGATGTAAGCCACAATTTCAGAAGGCTGAATTAATTGTATAAACATTCAAATCATTATCTTTGAACAATCCTGACACAAAGGTTCAGTCAAATTGATAACTGCACCCTTCGTCACACAGACGGCCATTGACATCCTCAGCTTCAACGCTGATGAGAAAATTAGCATCTACAAGCTGACCGGTGCTGTGATGCATCATGGAAATATGAAGTTCAAGCAGAAGCAGAGGGAGGAGCAGGCTGAGCCTGACGGCACTGAGGGTACAAATAAAATCACAAGACTTACCTAATCTGTTGATAAATAAAGTACCTAATGTATGCCATTCCTGATGATTAAGACAATCTTTTTTTCAATCAGTTGCTGATAAAATCGCCTACCTTCTGGGTCTGAACTCAGCTGACATGCTGAAAGCTTTGTGCTACCCCAGAGTCAAGGTTGGAAACGAGTTTGTTACCAAAGGCCAGACTGTACCTCAGGTAATGTTCTCAAACAACAAAAAATAGAATACATAAGGTAAAAATAGCACAAAGGCTCAATTTTGTATTATTCAGGTCAACAACGCCGTCATGGCCCTATGCAAGTCTGTCTATGAGAAAATGTTCTTGTGGATGGTCATCCGTATCAATGAGATGCTTGACACAAAGCAGCCAAGACAGTTCTTCATCGGTGTGCTGGATATAGCTGGGTTTGAGATCTTTGATGTAAATATCTAACATGTTACATTTGCATTACACAACTATTAGTCTTAATAAACATACAAAATCAGTATGTCTAAAGCTTGACATGATATTTTCTACAGTTCAACAGCTTGGAGCAGCTCTGCATTAACTTCACAAATGAGAAACTGCAACAATTTTTCAACCACCACATGTTCGTGCTGGAACAAGAGGAGTACAAGAAAGAAGGTATTGAGTGGGAGTTCATTGACTTCGGAATGGACTTGGCTGCCTGCATTGAACTTATTGAGAAGGTAAGGTGTTTCAATGAAGTACAGTTTAAACAAATTGCTAACTATCCAACCTGTCTTTCTTGTCATTTCATTACTTAATAAAAATAAATGTCACCAACAGCCAATGGGCATCTTCTCCATCCTTGAAGAGGAGTGCATGTTCCCCAAGGCTACAGACACATCCTTCAAGAACAAGCTTCATGACCAGCATCTTGGCAAAACCAATGCCTTCCAAAAACCAAAGCCTACCAAAGGCAAAGCTGAGGCCCACTTCTCCCTGGTGCACTATGCCGGCACTGTGGACTACAACATTGTCGGTTGGTTGGACAAGAACAAGGATCCACTGAACGACTCTGTTGTGCAGCTGTACCAGAAGTCAGCAAACAAACTGCTGTGCTTGCTGTATGCAGGCCATGCCTCTGCTGATAGTATGGTGTTTGATTATTTATAGCTGTATTAATTGAGGAGTACAAATGATGATTAACCAACTGAATGAGAAAAAATTAAATTCTATTTCTATGTTAACACAGATGCTAGCACATGTGGTAGTGGCAAGAAGGGTGGCAAGAGGAAGGGAGGGTCCTTCCAAACTGTGTCAGCTTTATTCAGAGTATGTACTGTAATGTATAAATGTTTATATACATTCAAATAATGTAATGTTAAAAACCCAATTTATCAGCGAAACACAATAACTATTCTAATTACATAGGAAAACCTGGGCAAACTGATGACCAACCTGCGAAGCACTCACCCTCATTTTGTGCGCTGCTTGATTCCAAATGAGTCCAAGACCCCAGGTGAGCAAAATGAAAAGTAATATCACCATATTTACCAGGCATGCAATGAATGTATTAGATTCTATTATCAACGTACCAATAATTAATTTGCTGTTATTCTAAAATGTGGAAATTGTAACAATAAAGAAGACCATTCTATGATTAAGTGTGTACAAACTTCTAACTACTATTGTGCATTCCATGATTGTTTAGGTCTGATGGAGAACTCCCTGGTCATCCACCAGTTGAGGTGTAATGGTGTGCTGGAGGGTATCAGAATCTGTAGAAAGGGATTCCCCAGCAGAATCCTCTATGGTGATTTCAAGCAGAGGTACACTTAAATTATTTCTATTAGAAATTTATGGCAGATTAAGTCACTCATTACCCCCACTGAAACTAGACAATTCACTTCAACCATCAAAAACGCCAAGTGTTTAAGCATTCATTTACGCCCTGAAGTGGAATAAACTTGTTAATCTGTAGATACAAAGTCTTGAATGCCAGTGTCATCCCAGAGGGACAGTTCATTGACAACAAGAAGGCCGCAGAGAAACTCTTGGCCTCCATTGATGTAGACCACACCCAGTACAAGTTTGGACACACCAAGGTAAAAATACATATAGATATCAGGAAAGAAATTAGTATTTTTAATACATTGGTTGTGTAACTGCACTCATATTGCTCTCGCCTCAAAACATGTCTACCCTAAATGCTTCTAGACTACATACACTTTCACTTTTTTAATTCTGTAGGTGTTCTTCAAAGCAGGTCTGTTGGGTACCCTTGAGGAGATGAGAGATGAAAAACTTGCAAATCTGGTGACCATGACTCAGGCTTTGTGCCGTGGCTTGCTCATGAGAAAGGAGTTTGTAAAGATGATGAAAATGAGGTAATATATAATATGTGCACATAGTGTGTATCATCAATATATAGGAGCTACCACATAAATACATACTGTAGTATGTCACTATAACAAACATAACAGCTGAAATATGTCTCTTCAACAGAGAATCAATCTTCACTATTCAATACAACATCCGCTCATTCATGAATGTGAAACACTGGCCATGGATGAAGCTTTACTTCAAGATCAAACCTCTTCTCAAGTCTGCAGAGACTGAGAAGGAAATGGCTGCCATGAAGGAGAACTTTGAGAAAATGAAGGAGGACTTGGCAAAGGCACTGGCTAAAAAGAAAGAGCTGGAGGAGAAGATGGTGTCTCTGCTACAGGAGAAAAATGACCTGCAACTCCAAGTAGCATCTGTAAGTAGCTCAAAAATAGTATGTCTCAAAAGATCATGCAAATAAAAAAATATCTTCAATAAACATTTTTTTATTGACAGGAAACTGAGAACCTTGCCGATGCTGAGGAAAGGTGTGAGGGGCTCATCAAGAGCAAGATCCAGCTTGAGGCTAAACTCAAAGACACAACTGAGAGACTGGAGGATGAGGAGGAAATCAATGCTGAGCTGACTGCCAAGAAGAGGAAACTAGAGGATGAGTGCTCAGAGCTGAAGAAGGATATTGATGATTTGGAGCTCACCTTGGCCAAAGTGGAAAAGGAGAAACATGCCACAGAGAACAAGGTTGACATTTGACTAACATGATTTAAAAATCTTGTACTTTTAGCATAATAATTAAAATAGATAACCTATTTATTATAATGGTCTTTCACAGGTCAAGAACCTCACTGAGGAGATGATTTCTCAAGATGAGAGCATAGCCAAGCTTAGTACGGAAAAGAAAGCCCTCCAAGAGGCACACCAGCAGACTCTGGATGATCTCCAGGCAGAGGAAGACAAAGTCAACACTCTGACCAAATCTAAGATCAAACTTGAACAACAAGTGGATGATGTAAGAATTTAATAAGCAATTCCTACTTTTTTTTTTTTTTTTTTAATATTACCATTTGTTCCATTCTAAAGAACCATTTCTCACAAACACAGCTTGAAGGCTCACTGGAACAAGAAAAGAAACTCCGTATGGACCTTGAGAGAGCCAAAAGAAAACTTGAAGGAGATCTAAAACTAGCCCAAGAAAACACAATGGATTTGGAGAATGATAAGCAGCAGTCCGAGGAGAAGATTAAGAGGTATGTTTTTTCCCCAAACATCTAACATAATAATATGATAATAGTTGCCCATTTAAACATGACAATGAATACATGTTTATTGAAACAATCCACTTCAATTTTCTTACAATCCTTCTTACAGGAAGAATTTTGAAACAAGCCAACTTCTAAGCAAGATTGAAGATGAGCAGTCTCTGAGTGCTCAACTTCAGAAGAAGATTAAGGAACTGATGGTAACCGTTTGATTTGTTCATTAGTCAATACATTATGATTTTGAGAGGTTTTAAAAAGGACACTAACTACAGATAACTGTGCTCTGTAGGCTCGCACTGAAGAGCTGGAGGAGGAAATTGAGGCTGAGCATGCAGCTCGTGCTAAAATTGAGACGCAAAGAGCTGATCTCTCCAGGGAACTTGAGGAGATCAGTGAGAGGCTTGAGGAAGCTGGTGGTGCCACCGCTGCTCAGATCGAGACGAACAAGAAGCGAGAGTCCGAATTCCACAAACTGCGTCGTGATCTGGAAGAGTCCACTCTGCATCATGAAGCCACAGCTGCTGCACTCCGCAAGAAACAAGCTGACAGCGTTGCTGAGCTTGGAGAGCAGATCGACAACCTCCAACGTGTCAAACAGAAGCTGGAGAAGGAGAAAAGTGAATATAAAATGGAGATCGATGACCTGGCCAGTAACATGGAGGCTGTGGCAAAATCAAAGGTATGACTAGATGACTAACACAGAAAATATTTCCTTGTAGATCCCTTCTGTCTACTACTAAACCAAGTTTTCTAATAGGCTAATCTGGAGAAAATGTGCAGAACCCTTGAGGACCAACTTAGTGAAATCAAAGCAAAATATGAGGAAAATGTTCACCAGCTAAATGATGTGTGTTATCAAAAAGCTAGACTTGCTACTGAAACTGGTGAGTGAGAAGAATAAACTACAAACTCAAATGTGAATTTTACTTCTGCTAAACTAACGCTAAACAACATAATTTATAGGTGAGCTTGAACGCCATCTAGAGGAGAAAGATGCTTTGGTTTCTCAGCTAACCAGAGCAAAGCACAACTACACTCAGCAGACTGAAGAGCTCAAAAGACACATTGAAGAGGAAGTGAAGGTAAATTTATTAAATTAAATAATCATTAATAAATCTTGATAACCCAGAGAACACCGACAAGTCGAAAACATTTAAATCCATGTAATGAATTGTCAACCGATCAACCTTGTACTCTGAATGGCATTAAAGTTGATGGTCATCTTTGTTGAACAATGTTGAAATTAAACATGAGTAACAGAAATTATGCAGTTACAATAAAAAACAGATATTGGATGAATGTTTAAATCAGCAGCAAACATTTTCCCACTGGACATGTAGTACTGTATTTTGTAGTTAAGGAATATGAATATACTTCAATTACACTTAAATAATTTCTGAAGTCAAGTCCACAAAACAAAAAGATCATTTGAAAGTTTTTTCACATTTGCATCATTTGCATATGGAGCACTCTCAGTTTAGGTGTTCAATTAACTTATAGAGTGATTATTCTAGAGAAGCCACAAGGCTACATAAAAGTAAAATTACAGGCCATTCACAGAAGGAGAATGTTAGTTACTGGTTTATGGTGTTATTAATGGTTAATCTTAGTATTGTGATTTGATAGGCAGAGTCCTTTATAGTAGCAGAAGCATTTATAGGATTTTTTCCCCCACTTTCCTGAACCTTAAATGTATCTTCACTCAAACACTGCCTTAGGCAAAAAATTCCCTCGCTCATGCTGTCCAATCAGCCCGTCATGACTGTGATCTGCTCAGAGAGCAGTTTGAGGAAGAACAGGAGGCCAAGGCTGAGCTTCAGCGTGCAATGTCAAAGGCCAACAGTGAGGTGGCTCAATGGAGAACAAAATACGAAACCGATGCCATACAGCGTACTGAGGAGCTTGAGGAGGCCAAGTAAGTTAATCTAATTTAGAAAACCAAATATTAATCTGAATTTATTTATATGTGTATATATTAAAGACCTCATTGTGCATCTACTCGAAGGAAAAAGCTTGCTCAGCGGCTTCAAGGGGCTGAGGAAACCATTGAAGCTGTGAACTCCAAATGTGCTTCTCTAGAGAAGACCAAGCAGAGGCTGCAGGGTGAAGTGGAGGACCTCATGATTGATGTGGAGAGAGCCAATGCCCTTGCAGCCAACCTTGACAAAAAGCAGAGAAACTTTGACAAGGTAACTTGGCGTCCAATTGACTAAAGCTAACTAGTAGGAAGGCGTTTCAGGCATAACTGTCCTTCAACAAGTCACTGCATAACTGCTTCCTGTAAATCACAATCTAACAAATCAAACACACCACTGAATATCTAATCTAATTAATTAAATGACTAATTTGGTCTGTCTCATTTTCAG
Organism: Stegophilus panzeri; assembly: GCA_024331685.1. Classification (NCBI taxonomy): domain Eukaryota; kingdom Metazoa; phylum Chordata; class Actinopteri; order Siluriformes; family Trichomycteridae; genus Stegophilus; species Stegophilus panzeri. The sequence continues at coordinate 859,307 of JANDJT010000114.1, forward strand.
GTCCTGGCAGAATGGAAGCAGAAATATGAGGAAGGCCAGGCTGAACTGGAGGGAGCTCAGAAAGAGGCTCGCTCTCTCAGCACTGAACTCTTTAAGCTGAAGAACTCATTTGAGGAATCTCTTGACCAAACAGAGACACTGAAGAGGGAGAACAAGAATCTGCAGCGTATGTGAACTAAGCATAAGCACATAATGATGCAATGATATCATTGCTTCACCAAGTCTGATATCAAACATAAAATAATGATTTTCATTTCTACAGAGGAGATCTCTGACCTGACTGAGCAGCTTGGGGAAACTGGAAAGACCATCCATGAGCTGGAGAAAGCAAAGAAGACAGTGGAAACTGAGAAATCAGAAATCCAGACTGCCCTTGAAGAAGCTGAGGTATTTTAGCATTGCTTCATTTTTTTAATTACATCACATCCTTTACTAATAATGCTGTGGTGTACAATTTACCAATAATTTGACAAAATGGAACTGGGTCTCCACTAAATTGCTTAATATTCAACATATTTATTTAGGGCACACTTGAGCATGAGGAAACAAGGATCCTTCGTGTCCAGCTTGAGCTCAACCAGGTTAAGAGTGAGACTGACAGGAAACTGGCTGAGAAGGATGAGGAGATGGAACAGATCAAGCGAAACAGCCAGAGAGTGATTGAGTCTATGCAGACTACTCTGGACTCTGAAGTCAGGAGCAGGAACGATGCGCTCAGAATCAAGAAAAAGATGGAGGGAGATCTGAATGAGCTGGAGATTCAGCTGAGCCATGCCAACCGCCAGGCTGCTGAGGCCCAGAAACAGCTGAGGATTGTTCAAGGACAACTTAAAGTGGGTTTTAAATCAAAGCTGTGCATCACTAAACTTTAAAACTATTTTCCAAAAGAAACATTACGACCAGTCTTGGATAAGATCAGGCAGTCGATGAACAAATCCTCAATTTTCAATCTTCAACAAATCTGATTTTTTTTTCATACTAACATTTTACTTGCATGATTTTCCTCTTGTTTGCACAATACAAACATAATTAGAAGCGAAAGATGATTAAAATCACTCACCTTATTTTGGAAGAGAATAACAGTACTTGAAAGTTGATCAAATAGGCTGTGATCCTTGTGTACTTTCCCCAGAACTGTTAACTCTACTTAAAGTAGCAAAAAACTTACCTTCCCTTACTTAATTTGTGTTTTCTTGATATACAGTATATATTAGTACTTAAGAGCACAGAAGCCCCACATTGGGTAAAGAATCCCAGTGTATTTCATCAGATGGAGCAAAAAAAATCTTTGTTAGATTTATAGGGACAGTAAGATATTATCTTGTCATTATAGGGACAATAAGCCATTATCAACTAAATAACCAACTTGTGCAAATGTCAGCAATGCTTGATGTAGAGATAAATTCCCTAGCTGTTTGATATTATAGCTAACTACCCATGAGGAAGCATGATTGGGAGGATGTGCTGCAATGCTGCTTGTTGAAGATGTAGTTAATGTAATGAAGTGTATTAGGCAGTCAATTATCAGTATAAATGAAAATTTATCTTTTTAATGAAGCACATACTCAATAATTTTGATGCAGTCTGTCCCCAATTCACTTCTCAAAACAGCAGTAATTATACAGTGTGATATTCCATGGATACTGAAATTACCAGTATAAATTATTATTTAAAAAACCCTGAAAGTACTTACGTGCAATACTTACTATCTCCAATAATGCAGGATGGCCAACTGCACCTTGATGAGGCTGTCAGAGACCAGGAAGAGATGAAGGAGCAAGTTGCTATGGTGGAGCGCAGGAATAACCTGATGATGGCAGAGATTGAGGAACTGAGAGCTGCACTGGAGCAGACAGAGAGAGGCCTCAAAAAGGCAGAACAGGAGCTGGTTGATGCCAGTGAGCGTGTGGCACTGCTGCACTCTCAGGTTAGTGCAGTCCAGGTTTAATAATAATTCCTTACATTTATATAGCGCTTTTCTAGACACTCAAAGCGCTTTACATTGTATGGGGGAAATCTCCTCAACCACCACTAGTGTGTAGCATCCACCTGGATGGTGCGATGGCAGCCATAATGTGCCAGAACGCCCACCACACACCAGCTATTAGTGGAGAGGAGAGTGATGTAGCCAGTTCAGAGATGGAGATTATTAGGGGGGCCATGATAGATGAGGGCCAATGAGGGAATTTCGCCAGGACACCGGGGTTATACCCCTACTCTTTTACGATAAGTGTCCTGGGATTTTTAATGACCACAGACAGTCAGGACCTCAGTTTGACGTCTCATCCGAAAGACAGTGCTGTTTTTACAGTATAGTGTCCCCATCACTATACTGGTGTATTAGGCCCCACACAAACCATAGGGTGAGCACCCCCTACGGGCCTCACTAATACCACTTCCAACAGCAACTTTAGTTTTCCCCAGGAGGTCTCCCATCCAGGTACTGGCCAGGCTCAATCTAGCTTAGCTTCAGTCACCAGACACCAGGCTAGAACTGCAAAGTGATATGGCTCTGGTTTATCAGGTTTAAAACACGTAGAAATTCTGACCACGGTCAGCAAATAATTTTAATGTTATTTCATTCGTTTTTCAACAGAACACAAACCTAATTAACACTAAGAAGAAGCTTAAGCTTGACCTGGTCCAAATACAAGGTGAGGTGGATGATACCATCCAGGAGGCAAGGAATGCCGAAGAGAAGGCCAAGAAGGCCATCACAGACGTAAGTGTTCAACTCCATAGATTTTGTGCCATTGTATTTTGCAGTTACTTAATTTTTTTTATTTTTATTTTAATGATAACCTGTGACATGACACATACACTAGGCTGCCACGATGGCAGAGGAGTTGAAGAAAGAGCAGGACACAAGTGTTCACCTTGAGAGGATGAAGAAGAATCTTGAGACTACAATCAAGGATCTCCAGCACCGTCTGGATGAGGCTGAGAACCTTGCTCTGAAGGGTGGAAAGAAGCAGCTCCAGAAACTGGAAGCTAGGGTATATTGTGTGTATTTCACTGTGAATGACTGACCATTTATATTGTTTAAATGGAAAACTACCAAGTGAAAGAAAGCAACTGTGTGTTGTAGATACATGAGCTGGAGGGTGAGGTTGAAGGTGAGCAGAGACGTGGCGCTGAAGCCATCAAAGGTGTCCGAAAATATGAGAGGAGAATGAAGGAGCTTACCTATCAGGTTCAACCACAACTGTTGTAGTTTCTTCTTGTTGTTAACTCCTGACACATTTTTTACTCAATTCTAAGTACTCACCTCTGTATCCAGACTGAGGAGGATAAGAAGAACGTGAATAGACTGCAGGATCTGGTGGACAAACTGCAGCTGAAGGTCAAGGCCTACAAGAGGCAGGCTGAGGAGGCTGTAAGTGGACACGACTTAAATGTTAGCTTTTCTGCATTGTAGTGCTTAAAATTGACATTTTCGTTGTATACTGACGTACCTGTCAATTTTAGAATTAACAAGGAAACAGGCAGCGCAATTTATGAACAAAAATTTGGTAATTCATTTTGGTAAAACCTACTTTTTAGAAGCTAATAAATACGTACCTGGTCGTTGAAGTTGATTTTATGAATTTACTTGGCATCAAACTTTTTATTATTGTTATTATTATTCACTACTAATCGATTTGTCGATATGGTTAAATAAGCTAACTGGCTAATAATTGTGAAAATCGTAGCGAATTTCAGCCGTGCGTCCGTTAGAAACCAGAAGTCCGCCCAAATTCAAAATGAGCCTCGAGCGCAGCTGCGCGTGAAGAGTATGGCGGGCCAAATGGGTCATTATTCGCGTGTATCGTTAACGCATGACTTGAAATAGAACAGAATTCTAAACTGCCAGTTTTATTAATAGATAGATAGATAGATAGATAGATATGAGTGATCGTTGTTTAAAACGGCGTAACGATGCACGCGAATGATGCCATAATGCCAACCCATATAGCTTTCCATAGAAGAGAACTTTCTCGAACCTCACAGCGCGCGCGGGACATGTCACGAATCACCAGCACTGCTGCTTTAAACACGACAATGTTAAATTTATCTGCTAAATTAGCGCCATGTAATCCTTTCCTAATGTGATTACACGACGCCAGAAACAGACAATAACTAAACTTCAACAGTGTCAGGTCCTAATAATAATAATAAGAAGAATAATAATAATACTATAATAAAAATAAGAACGAATAAAAACACATCTTATGACTACAGCACAGATTGTATCATCACAATCCAAGTGTTCAAATACTGAGGCAAATGTGTATTATATCTATAATTACTGAAGCCACTGGAAATTCTAATCTATTTCTGAATTTTCCACCAAAAAAAAAAAAAACCCAGCATGGCCCCTCTGAAGGAAACCAAGGAAAATAAATGATTTCTGAAAAGTTTCCAAAAAGAACTCATTCACAAAGCTAGAACTGTTAACTATTTTTTTTTTTTTAAACCTGAAGAACCCATGTATAGGCTGTTTATAGAACTTGTACTTTTTGATTTTTATTCCTACATCAAATACACAGAGGGAGATGTACCAAATCAAATGTGGAAAATAAGCTACATGTCTTGTAGGTGAGCTACATGTCTTGGATCTCCAGGTTATCCACAAGGTCTCAAAAACCAAAATCAAGTACCTTTATTCATTTTCATCTTCAGTAACCAATCCATTTAAAATGGGGGGGGGAGGGGGTTTGGATTTTTTCAAATAAAATTTAAAATGTCAGCTCAAGAAAAACTCATTGTTGGCATATTGTCGTATATATAGTGTAACTCTTCCACATTTACGCTCATACACATGATTTCCACAGGAGGAACAGGCACTCACTCACCTGTCCAGGTTCAGGAAAGTGCAGCACGAGCTGGAAGAAGCTCAGGAGCGTGCTGACATCGCAGAGTGTCAGGTCAACAAGCTGAGAGCCAAGAGCAGAGATATTGTTAAGGTAGGTAACGTCTATCCATATGTTCCTTTTGATCCTTTTCCCAAAAGCATGAACGCCCAAAGATCACTTTAAAGATGGCAGAGCATGTTTTACATTGAACACTACCAGTTACACACTCTCAGAAATAAAATGGTACCAAACAGTACTTTTCCCTGTCGTTGGTACGCTACCATCAAGAAGATCTTCTATACCAACTGTGTATCTTTTACTGGGAAGGTGTATGTGATGTACTTTTAACTAGCTTATAGAATTTTAAAAAGGTACATCAGTGGTACTTAAGGTCCTATTATTTACCTTAAATTATTTATTAAGTAAAGTATCTTCATATAGTTATCAAAAATGTACTTTGATATTACCACATCACTGACGAGGACATTTAGTTGGCACTCCTGTTGTGTTCATTGACCCAGGCATTTCAATACGTTTCAGCAATAATATTTATTGTCAGACCTCCAATCAGTCTTCTCTCGATCTCTCTCTTGATATAAATATTTGTGATGGAAATTAAACTCTTAGTGAGCTTCCTGATGGCAGGCCAGAAGTAAGAGATAGAGGATCTTTGCTAACATCATGATCTTAGTTCGGATTTACAAACAGCAGTAATTTTTTTGTTTAACACTTTTAATTCACTTTGTTACCTTGAGTGTGAAAATGAGTATCACTCTCTACCATTAAAAAAAGTCTCAGTTTTAGTAAAAATTTAAAAACGGGGTTTAAAAAAAGTGTAAAAATGATCTTGAGACACTGATTTCTAATAGATGTGTAATTTTTACCATGTTCTTTTAACTAAAATGAGAATAACTGAATGTCTTCCCCCCCCACCCCCCCCAATTTAAGGCAAGGATGCTGAGTAAAGAGGAAAAAAAGATGGAAGTGGTCACTGTATGAAATATGTTTAAACTTTTGCAATGTTACTATAATAAAGACCTGCAATTTTCTAAAATCTATTCTGTTGTGAAGTGTTTTTTTTTGTAATCCAAGACCTTTTTCTATACAGGGAATAAATCATAAACAATAAACAAACAACAAACACATCTTCCAGAAAGTTTGACGTGAAAAATATGAATATCTTTATCACCAATTCTCTTATAAACATTTTCTTTTTCCAATTTCTAAGAGGTGAATGACATAATATGATACAAAGTTAGTGCTTCAAGACATTTTTGTGCTATCTGTACAAAACGAACAATACGGAAGACTGAAGAAACAAAAACAAAAATCCCCCTCACAGCAGCAAAAAATAGAAGATAAAATAAAGAGGGAGACAAACACCTATTCACATTAATAAATCCATTGCCATTCTAAAAGCTTATAATGACGGTATACATACTTTCATAAGTGGCAAATAAATAACTAATTTAAAATAGCCTTTTTAATAAAATACAAACACCAAGCAAAATCAAAGCCACACAAAGTGATATCATGCTGTCATTCTTACTTTCTCAGACGCTCCATTTACACCTTTAAATTATCTAAAGATATTAATTCAAACATTGTAAATATTAAAACATCTCAACACAAAATTCAAGTGAAAATCTACACAAACCATCAAATGAAATCAAAGATCTTGATTGAAGAAAAACTGAATAACTGTGTCATCCCTTTAAGCTCAAATCTCTACTAGAGCTGAGGCAAAATGGCACTGTTCGTCCTATTAAGACCAAATACTGATTATATCTCCTTCTGCCTGAATTAAAGCTGTGGAATCTCGTACCATAAATAACACATTTAAATAAAACACTGGCATGACTAAATGTTGAAAAAAAAACCTTCAAGTAAATACATATTTCCATGCAGTATCTCATCTCACATCTCAAAAAAGCTTTAAAAAATGATGAAAAATCTTTTCTTTTTTTTTTTTTATTCTTTTTTTTACGTACATTATCATGTCTTGGGCAGTTTCCAAGCTGCAAATGTTGCTCTGTGAAGAAGTTTTGTGCTCTGAAATGGCTCCCTATCTGACATCTAATGCACTAAACAGGGTGTTGAGTGGCTATTAAAGCTTAGCCTTAGGCCCTACAGTGCACTGCATAATGAAATGGAAACCATTTTGGTATTAGCCCTGGAATCATCAGTCGCACAGACACTTTCCCGTCATGCACAGAGAAAACAACACATTCGTCTCATCAAAAAAAGTCACAACTCTGTAAGATAAGCATAGTTCTGAAGCTTCATATTTACATGAATACAACGCGTGCAAATGAGCAGATCGCTTTCCTACAGACAAAGAGAAGCATGAGGTGAGAACCCAGACTTTGTAATCGGGAGCATGGAGCTATACAACATATACATTCACTGAGCACTTTATTAGGAACACCTGTACACCTACTCATTCATGCAACTATCTAGTCAGCCAATCATGTGGCAGCAGTGCAGTGCATAAAAGTGCAGTGCATTGAGTAATGTTCACATAAACCCTTAGAATGGGGGAAAATGTGATCGTGATTTTGACCGTGGCATGATTGTTGTTGCCAGGTGGGCTGGTTTGAGTATTTCTATAACTACAGATCTCCTGGGATTTTCACACAACGGTTTCTAGAGTTTACTCAGACGGTGCAATAAACAAAAACATACAGTGAGCGGCAGTTCTGAGGACGGAAACGCCTTCTTGATGAAAGAGGTCAACGGAGAATGGCTAGACTGGTTCGAGCTGACAGAAAGGCTA